>OU015500.1:136645066-136665066 GCA_907164885.2 Dolomedes plantarius
CAGACTCAACAAAATTTGTCTAATGTTTTTATATTCTTGAGAGAAGACAAAAGTTTCACAACCATGTATTTTATTGCTTCCTTAATTCATGCCCCACAAATATTCTAAATGCCTAATGAAATGACATTTAGGCGTTTCTTGAAAATACATGTATTTCACTTGGAAAGCCTTGATTTATTAAATGTGCAAAATTTGGTTCAAATTTTGTTTTTCAATTTTCATTGTTTTCACCAAAATTGCAAGATAAATTGAGAAATGTTTTAAGACATTTAATTAAAGTTATGAAAACTATTTCCGCATTTCACAAGAGAGAAAAAAAAATAATCACATCAATTTAGATGTTATTTTTGAAAGTTAAATTCATTTTTCTTACGAAAACTTTTCACGAAAATCATTTCTAAATTATATTTATAAAAGTCCATAGTTTTACGTCTTGAGATTTTAATTTGTTTATCAACTTCTAAACTTCCTAAAATATTTATTTCTAACGCAAATATTTATGTTTCATTACGTTCTTTTCATTATTTTAAAAATCTAATTTCTTTCTTTAATATCCATAAAACTTTAAAATAATAATCGAATGGATTTAAGCTTAAGGAATTCATTAAAATATTGTTTATGAAGGAATAAAGGCAGTAGCTAAATAGGTAAATATACCCGCTATAAAATATTTTGGTGGCATTATTAAGGGAAAAATATTCTTGAAATTGTATTCAACCTTATTTTTAAACTTAAATTTCTAAAAAAAATTCTTCACATAATTAGAAGACATATATCTTTAATGTTTCTAATGAAAACCGTTTAGAAATATTTTTAATTTAGAATTACCTAAAAAGTTTTTCTAAACATTCATTAAAAATAATTTTATACAAATTAATTAAAATACTTTGCGTATCGCTAACATCTGATTGGAATTCGAGCACGTTGAATCTGGATCTTTGTAACCGTATTTTTTTTATGTAGTATAAGGGGCTTTGTTTATTTAAATTAGATTCTCAAAATAAAAATGTTAAAACAATTTTTTAAGTGATAATATTTAATGATATATAACAGTAATATAGAAATTATAATTAAAAAGAATCGTTACTTGACATCGGAATTTAAAGTAGATACAATCATTATGATTCTTTTAGAAAATGGATCAGTGATTCTCAACCTTTTTATGTTTAGATCGGATGATATGTTTAGATGATGATCACTGATCGTGATGATAACAAGTACTTTGGCTTAGGCATTTATCCCTTTCTAAAAAAAGAAGATGAAGTGGTCTGTATATCTTGTTTATTATCTGCTTGAATAACCAAATAACTGTTAAGAACTATCACAGCAATAATTATGATAAGTGAAATAATGTTGTGAAAAAATTACCAAATGATGGTATAAAGTTATCCTACCGTATTTAACTGGACTTGATATGACAATCATATGGCTTTTTACTGTGTTGTGGATAAGATAAATGATTTTAAATACAGTTGTACCTCGACTTACGAGTGTCTCGACTTACGAGTTTTTCAAGATACGAGCATTCTCTCGGTAGATTTTTTGCTTCGAATTACGAGCTAAAATTCGGGTTACGAGCAAATTTCAGGTACCCCACTGCTAGTTTGAACAGCGAATGCCACTTTACGGGCTCATCAAATGAGAACACAAGAAGCATATAATATTTACAATCTTTATGTACAATTATTATACAATTGTATAATATTATTCTGAGACTACTATCCAGTCTTAAACCGAGAGATTGGATTCTGAGAAAAAGTTCTTCGGATTCTCAGAAAGAACAATCTGGACATTACAGCCACAGTGAACGATTCATCAATCGGCCAACTTCCGTGTCTCACTCGTTCACTTTAAGAGTGTAGCTGGTAATAAAAGCGAAAGTCAGGAAAGCAGGGCGAAAAGATCAAAAATCAACGAATAAGATTTAATTTCTCAGTTCGCCTTTCTCCTCCTCTTCCATCAGCATCTTCAAGTCTGATCTCCAAGGTAAATGTTGTACATTACACTTAATAAAACAAATTTATTGCAGTACATTCTATTGTATTCCATTTTAATATAATGTTCGTATTTATAAGCACGTTTTTCTTATTTAAAAACATGTAACAAAAAATTGTGGTGTTTTGGGGGAGCCCGGAACGAATTAATGGCATTTCCATTCATTTCAATGGGGAAAATTGATTCGAGATACGAATGTTTCGAGTTACGAGCTAAGTCATGGAACGAATTAAACTCGTAAGTCCAGGTACCACTGTATATATATATTTTATTTTACCTAGATAATGTCCTCAGGACAAACTATCTACCGCATTAAAAAAAAATATTCACGCAAAGTGATGTGTCTTAAGCTAAAAATGTACATCTAATTCTAGAAAATGCCTGAACCTTTTAACCGAATTTAAATTAAATTAATCAGTGCTGTATTCAGTCCTTAAAATAAAAGCCACTAAATGAAATGATAAGATGTATAGAAAATTACTTCAAACATTCAGATGAAATTTAGATTTCAAAAACATATTTTTTCTAATTCTATAGTTATGAAAATAAAGCTGAAATCTCATTTTTTTTCTAATCCTCTCTTGGGATTAAATTGCAAGTACCAAAGTCTGAGATATAATGTTGTATTTTTCACATTTTAGATTATATAAAATTTCTTACAACAAAGCCGAAATATCTCGCAATATTTCATAGTCTTAAAAATGTCTTCAAAGGTTTAGAAGATTTATTTTGGAAACGAATAAATTTTTAAAAATGCTCCAGGTTTTTTAATATTCCTTAAAAGAAATAATATTTTCTCAAAAATATCTCCAAGGATTCTAGTGGGACACACCCAAATAATATATATTTAACATTTGTATATATATATATATATATATATATATATATATATATATATATATATATATTGCAAGTAAAACATTTATCTCACATTACAGAATAATTAATTATCTCCCATAGTTACTTTAGGAAGAAAATGAATGGAAAATCTTGGCGAAATTTAATTAATTGGCCTTAGGCATCGATTTTATGTTAAGCATCCATAAGAGCTCCAATAATCTACTGATATCTCAAAAATGATAGCTCTCGCTTGAAATATTATGTACTTTTTTTTATAATGAATATATCTGTATACTTACGGGTAGAAAAGAGGAACTTTGTAACCTCGAAATTCTTCTGTGTTCCTACCTAACCTAGTTTTGTCAAAACTCGTGAGTTATCTGACTTCCAGTTACCTTTCACCTTTTTATAAATCCTATTTAATCCTTGTTCATGATTACCTACGAATATCCCCATGCAAGAATTGGTGCACAAAAAAAAATAAGTATCGATTAGCGTCACCCATAATCTTGTAGAAGTATTAGTATGCTCTGTAGTACAGGCAGCCCTGTGACGATTGGACGATACAGATGGTTGGTTTGTTGGTTGCCGTCCATGGACAGTCAAACTAGATGGTTCTGTGGGCGGTCCACACCATCATCTATCTGGAGGCAATTGTCCGCATAAAGGTTCTCTTGGGGACAATCATTAATGTGCTGCCTTGCAGCCATTATTACAGGGCAAGAGAAAACATGATCAGGTCCGATTTTGGGCAGTTTCTGCTATTAGAATAAGACATGGTTCCATCCTCTTGAATTCTCATCCACAGGCGTAGCTTCGGGCAACTTAATTTGAAATAAATTGAAACGTTAATAGATGTTCAGTTAAAATCAGAAAATTGTAGAAAACTTTTAAGAAATTTAGTTTTTTCCCCGCATTTTCAAAGTGTGAAACTGAAGATTCCGATTATGTCTTCAGCCTTAACATAGTTTTAAACAATGATAAGATCCATAACAAAAATTCGATGTTATGAATTTTTTCTCATTTCATTTATATTATATTTATTTTTCTCATTGTAGAACTTTTGAATACTACTCAAACATCAATTCTTCTGCTATTCATTTTTTAAAAAAAAATCTAATATTTCATATTTTAAGGACCGTCCGGCAGTCAATGCGTTGAGAAGGGCCTTAAGTGAATTCAATTCGCCCCCCCCCCCTCAAGGAAAAAAAAAGTTAGAAGCAGCTACGACTATGTTCTCATCCTCTGAAGTGCCGAGTTCTCAGTCTTGTTAAGGTTTTTGTAATTTTTCTGTTAGTGTTTAGTTCTCAGATCTGACATTTTAATTCGATGACCCTATTTCAGAATTTAGACTTTGTACGCTGAGTTAGGCCATCTGCACACGGAGCTACGCAAAGGAAACTGAACTGGTTAGCGATTGAAATTGCTTATCGGTTGCAAACTCATCAGTGATGCGGCTCCGAACACAGACCTACTCAAAAGTGTTTCAAATAAATAGTTTGCGACCTGTAATAGAAGGAAGGACATCATTATTTCGGGAATTTTTAAGTTAAATTATTATCAGAAATTAATTTATTTAAAAAAATTGTCAAAATAGATTGTCTTTGATCAATCGTTCAAAAATGGACTGTACATATGGGCGCACATATTCCATACAACAAAAAACGTTAGAATTTCATTTCATCGCCAGGAAGAAGTCACGTGACTCTCGTGTTCGTTATTTGGCAGCTTTCCAAAAGATCGGCTGTCACATAGATTGTGTAATAACATGCACAACGCAAGAGAAACTGGCGACTGAAGTTGCTAGCGAATCGACACGTTGAGTCGCCTGCGACTCATTACAAACGCGTTGCTGACGGGTTTGTAACCAGTTTCACCGTGTGCGTATCTCCATTCAATTTCATAGGTTACGACTCATCACGGACTTGTTTGTGATTGGAGTCGGTTATCAGTTTCTTTTGAGTTGCTCCGTGTGCAGACGGCCTAAATGTCACAAAGTGTGACAGAATGAGGAGATTCCTCATTTACACTGCTGGCCACTGTAAATGCAACACCCTGAAGGAAACATGCAAATAACATGACATTTACAACATGCATTAGCGGAGGTGAGATATGCAAATGATTAGAATTTCAGCGCAGACGCACATCACGCGCGCCTGTGGCGCCACTTCAAAGCGCTATTTAAGGCTTGGAGATTTCGACGATTTCAAGTTCGGCAATTGTGCTTTTCTTGTGGTTTTTAAAAAAACACGATGAATTATGCCTCGTCGAAAACAGCGATCATCTTTTGATCAAGTATCCGAGTTCGACAGAGGAAGGATAGTGGCCTACCGAGATTGTGGATTATCTTTCAGGGAAATCGGTAGTCGTGTTGGACGAAACCAAACAACTGTAATGCGGATATGTGATCGTTGGATGCAGGAGGGTACGACGGACCGGCGTGTTCGATCGCATCCACCTCAGCGCACCACTTCACGTGATGACAGGCAAATTGTGCGCATGGCAGTGACGGATCGCTCAGTCACATCACGAACCATAGCACAGCACATGCAGTCTGTAACGCATCATCCAGTGTCTGCGCGTACCTTTCGACGCTGTTTACAGCAGAGTGGTCTGTCCGCAAGACGTCCATTGCTTTGTCTACCCTTGACGCAGAACCACAGACGTCTCCGCCGCCAATGGTGCGATGACAGAAGGATGTGGACGGCAGAATGGAATGAAATTGTCTTTACTGACGACTCACGCTTCTGTCTGCAACACCACGATGGTCGCATTCGAGTCTGGAGACACCGTGAAGAGAGGATGCTGAACAGCTGCGTTATGCACCGCCACACTGGTCCTGCACCGGGTATTATGGTATGGGGCGGTATTGGATATCCCTCTCCCACACCTCTAGTACGCATTGCCGGTACGTTAAACAGCCAGGGCTACATCTCCGAGGTGTTGGAGCCAGTTGTCCTTCCTTACCTTCAGGGCTTATCCACAGCCATATTTCAACAGGATAATGCGCGACCACACGTGGCACGCATTGTCCAACGGTACTTCGTCAATCGCCAGATTGAATTGCATCCCTGGCCGCCTCGCTCTCCGGATCTTTCGCCGATAGAAAACATGTGGTCCATGGTTGCTCTACGATTGACCCAGATTCCATCCCCAGCTGCCACAGCAGATCAACTTTGGCAACGTGGGGAAGCTGCTTGGTCTGCTGTACCCCAAGAACTCATCCAAAGTCCTTTGAATCAATGCCGAGGCGTGTGGCAGCGGTGATCTCCAACAATGGCGGCTACTCTGGCTACTGATTTTGGCAGGAACCACACTTCACAGAAGTCTATAAATTTAATCATTTGATACATGGTCAACATGTTATCTACAAAATAAATTTTGTTGTGATATCTCTTGTCTTTCTTGGTGTTGAAATTTGGGCGGCCAGCAGTGTAGTTGACTCGCTTCTTTAGCCAAGGCGTCAGCATCCTCGTTACCATCAATGCCAACGTGTGCCGGTATCTATTGCATGATACAGTGTTTGTTATGTTGATTGATTTGGTCCAGAGCCTTATATATACCATGTCTTTGTTCCGAGAGACCCTGCAGAATTGCCTGAAAACGATACAGTTAGAAATGGTGAAAGTTCATTAGTACAGAAGATAAATTTCTAACAAAACTTAGAAACTCTTAGAATAAAAAGACAAAATTTCTTAGCTTCAGAAATAATTATATACATAATAAAAAAAATTTGTTCCATAATTATAAAAAATGAATTATTAGAGAGATAATAATAGTAAATTTGACTATTTTTACATCAAATGTTTTACACATAAACGACATATAGTGATAATTCATGATGAATTATGAAAATAATTTACATTCATTCCTTTCGCACTGTAGTTGTTAGGCCGTCCGCACACGGAGCGACTCAAAGGAAACTCAACTGGTTAGCGACTGAAATTGCTTATCGGTTGCAAACTCGTTAGTGATGCGTCTCCGCACACGCGCCGACTCAAAAGTGATTCATATCAATAGTTTGCGATCTGTCATGGAAGGAAGAACATCATTATTCCGGGTATTATTTTTAGTTAAATTATTATCAGAAATTAATTTATTTTAAAAAATCGTCACAATAGATTGTCTTTGATCAATCGTTTAAAAAGGACTTTATATATGGGCGCACATATTCTATACAACAAAAAACGTTAGAATTTAATTTCATCGCTAGGCAGAAGTCACGTGACTCGTGTACGTCATTTGGCAGCTTGCCAAAAGAGCGGCTGTAACATAGATTGTGTAATAACAAGCACAACGCAAGAGAAACTGACGACTGAAGTTGCTAGCGACTCAACACGTTGAGTTGCCTGCGACTGATTACAAACGCGTTGCTGACGGGTTTGTAACCAGTTGCGCCGTGTGCGTGGCTCCATTCAATTACATAGGTTACGACTCATCAAGGACTGGTTTGTGATTTGAGTCGATTATCAGTTTCTTTTGAGTTGCTCCGTGTGCGGACAGCCTTAGACTTAATTTCTGAGTTTATAATTTTACATGTCGGTGAATCCTATTTATTTCACTTCTTAGAGGATTATTTCTCCCTAGAAGATTAAACCACCATTTGGGGTAGGCCAATAAGTGCACTTCTTTATTTTGAAAGAGTTCATCACAATACTTTATGGCAATATAATTATATTTGTCACTAATTATGAATCTAGTCAAATTCTGTATTTCTCACTTTGCAGGGTAGGTATACCTACCGCGAAAGACGGCAAATGAAAAATAAAGAAGAAATTGAGCCGAATTTCAAATAAAAAATTCGGCCTTTGGTTTGAATTTCGGTTGGCATTCCACATTATGTAACCGAATGCTTGCATTGTCGCTCGTTCATTTTTGAGCTGTGAATAATTTTGGTGAGTACTATTAATTAATAAATTCTAATCAACTCTCTTTCCCGAGAGAAAGAAAAAAACTTTAACTTCCTGATAAGCAAGCTCCTTCACACATTTCAGCAGGTTTCTGAACATGACTTGCCAGTTCAGACATAAGCATAAAAAATCTACCCTCTACCTTTTAAGACTTTAATTTCTAATCGACGTAGAAAGTAATCAAATATCCTTACAGTGCTCATGGAGAGTTGAATTTTATGCGCACGTTAGAACAGAAAAACTAATTTAACGGTTTAGAATGTTTAGAAAATAAAATTTATAGTCAAAGCTTTATACACACATTCACCATTGTTTATTATATTCTTTATTTTTCAAGGAAAATGTTGTACAAATAATTATACATTTTATAAAATGCAATTATTGTTATACTATTACGAATGCTCTTAGGAGATTCACATGTATATAAGTGGATATTTAGATTACATTTTCTCAAGATAAAATTCGTTTTGAATACACCACCTTGATATATATTCTCTTATAAACTAACCAAGATAACGTAAGGAAAAAACATTGAGATTTTTTTTCTTTTTGCACTTAATTTAAAGTCCTAAATCCTGAATTACAAATATATTTCATTAAAAGGATACCACTTATGAAGGATCCTTCGATTCTTATCTTCCAAATAACAAAGCTTTATTGGACGTCATGAAGGCATTAAATATCCTTCGAAAACTATAACTGCAGTTCCAGATAAACAAACATTGGCAAAAAGCTGTATTCCAGCGCTAAGCTAACACAAAACTGCCTTTCACGGCCGAATCTAATGAAAGCACACAATATAATGTTGAGCCGAATCCCACAGGATAAAGGAACAGAAAGAGTTCTACCCTTCTCTGATTAAAAGCAGCTGATACAATATATTTTCGAAGAATAAATAAAAAGAGTATTATTTCTGGACCTTTATTTGAAGTGCTGAATTTCATTCGTCATACCTAATTATATATATATATATATATATATATATATATATATAGTACATATATATGTATATATATATATGTATATATGTATATATATATATATACATATATATATATATATATATACATATATATATACATATATATATATATATATATATATATATATATATATATATATATATATATATATATATATATATATATATATGTATATATATATGTATATATATATGTACATATACATATATATATATACATATACATATATATATATATACATATATATATATATATATATGTATGTATATATATGTATATATATATAGGTATATATATATATACATATATATATATACATATATATACATATACATATATATATATATATATATATATATATATATATATATATATATATATATATATGTATGTATATATATATGTATATATATATGTACATATACATATATATATATACATATATATATATATATATATATATATATATATATATATATATATATATATATATATATATATATATATATATATATATATATATAGTTAATAAAGTATGAAACTGCAGCATCTTTTAATTATTATGGAAGTATACTACCTTTTTCATTATCATTTAAAGTAAAAGATTCGTGTATTAATTGTTAAGTATTTTTGTTCACCATTACCCGTAGGAATTGTTTTATGAATTAGATTATTTAAAGTTGTTATATGAATTATATTACTTAAAGTTGGTTTATGAATTTTTTTATTTAACAGTACAGGGCGTCCGGGCTAAAGGTATTCAAAAGTGATGACTTATTTTTACGGAACTACCCATTAGAATTTAAAAATATTAATTTAAATAGAAAGAACATCTCACCAAGTTTTAATATCACATATTTCAATCAAATTATCATAGATATCGATGTGTGCACCTTTTGTAGCACGACTAGAATCTAAATGGTAATCCAGTTCTCTCCAAGTTTTTCGTAGGATATCAGGAGTTATTAGACTTTTTTGCTTGGGGATTCATTAAATCCGTTGTGAATAAACAAAAAATTGAAACTGTGGTTGAGTAAAAGAAGCGTATCATTCAAGTAATTCGTGTAATATCTCCTGATATGCTACGAAACACATGGAGAGAACTGAATTACTATTTAGATGTTTGTCATGCTATAAAAGGTGCACACATCGAAATTTATGATACTATGATTGAAATCTATGAATCATATTAAACCTTGGTGCGATGTCCTTTCCATTTAAATAAATATTTTTTAAAATTCTAATGTACCGTAAAAATAAGTCATAACTTTTAGATACTCTTTTAGCCCTGATACCCTGTATTTTTATAACATAATAAATATTTAGTTCTTCTTCTTCTTAGTTGACATTACAGCCCGTGATGGGCCTTAGCCTGCAGCACAATCCCTTTCCAGACGACTCTGTCTCCAGTCTTCCCCTTCCAGTTGGTTATCTTCAGACATTTTCGGTCATTCAACACATCATCTAACCATCTTTTTTTTGGTCTTCCCCTTGGTCCGTTGCACATTGTCTTCCAGTATAAGAATTTTGCCACTCGCTTATCAGTTTAAATCTTTAGTTAACATGTTGAATTAATTAGACGTTTGACTCATTTGATACAATTTATCCGCCACTTCTGAAGATTTTCAGCTGATTTTAATATTTTTGCTAAATAACTCTTCGCATCTTCATAATTTAACGAAAAATATCAAACAATTGTTGGGAATTCAAAGATCGGTAGTAATGATTCCTCATGAGTTTACGATTTTATTCCTCACTGTGATCAAGAAATAATGCTGATTTTTGATCTTCCTTTCAAATTCTTTTTGATGAATCTTTCAAAATGACTTGGCTCAGAAGTCGGCCACGTTGCCAAATGCGTGCCTTTTAATTTCCTTTTGACGTTTTATTTGACAAATAGAAAAATTTCTCTTTTAGCTGACAGATAGCTCTAAATATATATGAAATAAGACTTTTTCATCTTAATTTAATTTTTGACTTTCGATAAAAGAAAAAAAATATTCTAATTATTTTACTTGTATTCCAATTTTAAGAAAACGTGTTTCATTCTACTTTATTTGTGTTATGTATATTATAATCTTATAAATAGAGTAACATTGCGTTTTCTACCTTATTACACCACAAATAAATCTATTATTATTTAAAATTATATAAATTCTCTACCCCCTATTTGCTAAATGGAGGTGCGTGTATTTTATAGAAGTGCCCAATTCAAGTTTAAATATACAAGTAAGATAAGACGTTCTAGTTTATCATTAATCCTGCATTTTCATTAAATGCAGAAAAGAAGCAAAGATCTGATAGTGCGTTTAAAACCTTGTCTTTCATCATTTCTATCTTTATATAGGTTTTTTTCGAGACGCAATACATAGTCGATGATCTGAGATTGAAACCCATCTTTAAATGTTACATTCATTAAATTTTTCTTTATTTAATAAAACTACTAATTCGGCATGTTCTTAATTTTTACAAAAGCATTAAACTAATTTTTAGGACATTCTCCTTATTTACTTTAACTATGTTCAACCTGGCACATTAGGAATTAAATCAATAGTACTTTGAAGCTACTACCTTTTTCATCGTAGTTACAGAATAGAGTTTTTTAAAACCCAATGAAGAGTTTCAATTTACGACTCCAGTCAAGATTAGTCCATATATTTCCATACTTAACATGAAAGTGTTCCTATTAGAACAACAAAGACGGTCATTAAACTTAATATATAACTAACTAGCTGAAAACCCACACTTCGCTACGGAGTACATTCAAATTAAATACAATGGTCAATATAAGTAATTAATGCCTATATATATATATATATATATATATATATATATATATATATATATATATATATGTATATATATATATGTATGTATATATATATATGTATATATATATATATATATATATATATATATATATATATATATATATATATATATATATATATATATGTATATATATATATATATATATATATATATATATATATATATATATATATATATATATATATATATATATATATATATATATATATATATATAATAAATACCACGATCAATGTTGATGTAAAGAAAAATACATTTGTAAAAAAATCGTAAGGGATATTTTATAGACAAAATAATGCAGAAGAAAATATCCAAATTAAATCTAACAGGACATACTAAAGAATGTAGTACAGTTAATATAGTACAGTTTGAGGGTTATTTTTACTGTATTTTAATATTTTTTTTAAAATGTCCAATCGTCTTCCGCATTAGCAAGAAAAGAAAAATATATTTTTGTCCATTTCGTTGTTATGATGTGACAATAAATTTATTTAAAGTTCCAGAAAAAGAAATCACGTGATCAGAATTTAATAAATTAAATTCTAAAATTGAATCTTTAAAAATTCACCAAAAATCAGAAAATGGAGGTAAAGATTCGAAAAAGATTTAATTTTAAAGGAATTTTTATTATCTTTCTCGTGATTTTAATTTTATAACCCTCAAATTATTATTTTAAATGAAAACTTAAAAAATGTTACTAAAACCGCTTAAAAATTTAATTTAAAAATAATCACTGAAGAAAAAAAAAATTATTGTATCATGTGAATTTCTCATTGCAGAGAAAGATTTCATGTGTAACATAACCTTATATTGGCATTAACCATATAAATATAATATAATATTATAATGCATAATATTCAAATATAACTGAATAATATATTTAAATTTATATGAATCTGATAAATTTAGATTTGTAACCCCTGGGATAATGACTGAAAAAGCAAATTTTTATTGTATACTGGATATTTTTCTACACAGTGAAAGATTTGATGTGTAGTAGAGCCATACATTTATAAAAATAATAATATTAGATATATTTGATTATGTGATGCAATTTAAGATAATGTTGTTTATATGAATAATTTTTATTTGAATTCTTGAGATTTTTCTCTATTCTTTTTTATGCTGTATGATTAAATATATTTTATTCATGCAATTAGCGACATGTCTGGAACAACACAAACAATTTTTCCGCTGTTGAGTTTAAAATAAGCTGTATGGAAAGAAACTTACCAGTTTCTCCGATTTGCATATTTCTACTCTTTAGTTATAAACTTTCTGCCAATAAATAAGGAAACGTTTTCATATACTCCAATCAGATGATTTGGATATTTTATCTGCCATCAAAAAATTAAAATGCATTTTACGAAAAATACTACCCTTCGGTCCCGCAGCAAAAGATTTAAATTTACCGATAATATATATATATATATATATATATATATATATATATATATATATATATATATATATATATATATATATATATATATATATATATATATATATATATATGTGAGTGTGTGTGTGTGTGTGCGTGTGTGTAACCAATATCTTAAATATCATGCCCTCCATTCTAGCATTTAAATTCCCTTTTCTAAATCCAGTCTCCAGTAATATTAATTTATCGCTTTAAAACCCTTAGCTACAGAACTTCCCATGAATCGCATGCCTTTACATTTCTACACGTGTATACGTTCGGATTCAAGAGTGGGTCGAATCGCGACCCCTAAATCTGCTGATCCTACAAATAATAGCCACATGTTTTTGGCCCTCTCTCGCTTAATGTGGAAAGGTGATATTAATTCCGAGCCGTTCTTCTGAAATGAAAGGGTGTACTTTTATCGCTCTAATAAACGATTCGACGCAACTGCTTCCAAATTTAATTTTACTTCTTTCAGGCTTAGTCTAGCCCCAGCAATGTAAATATGAGGTAGTTTCCCCTTTCAGGTTATAATTTTAGGACATGATGTAATTGGTATTGTATATACATACATATATATATATATATATATATATATATATATATATATATATATATATATATATATATATATATATATATATATACGAGAAATATATATATTTTTATAAATATTTTTGTATAAATATATATATTTAATATGTATAAATATGTGTATTTAATATATATATATATTTTTTTTGTAAATATATATATATATATATATATCGTTTTTCAAGGGACCGATTGAAAATAACGATAAATGCGGGAAAATTATAGATGCGGAAACATAACAAAGCAATATGATCTTTGGGACTGGATAAAATGAACGACACGTACGGAATAACGATGGATCCGAAAACGATCGATCGAGATTCCACTGTATATATATATATATATATATATGTGTGTGTGTGTGTGATATTGGAAGAAATCTGTGGCAACACCGAGTGACGAATCAGAAGCGTTCCCGCCTAACGGAGATCTTCGGCGTGCTACGGGGAAGACATGACGACACAAAGAGTAAAAGCCGCCACGAGAGAAAGAGGTTATGTAGCAGACGACTACCAAAAAGACGTAAAAAAATCATGTTCTTTATATGTTAATTGTACCGTTTTTCTGTCCTGTGACCTAGCAAGAAATAAATTGGTGTTAGTGGGAACCGTTGTGTTCAATTTAGAAAGACGGACACACACACACACACATATATATATATTTATAAACCGGGTGACCATATTTGAAACAACACTACTCCAACGTCTCTATATATGGTACTACTCTGATTGAACTACTCTTTGTATAAGCGTTTTGTGCACATACTATTCAAGACATGGTGGAATGATCATGTGTGGAATTGCGCTCTTGAGAGCGCAATTGCAGCTCACCATCCTCCTCCGAGAACCATCCATGAGCTGAAAACTGCGTTGTTGCAGGAGTGGGACTTACTTTCACAGGGATTCAACAAACTGCTTCGTTTCCGGTATGGCATCGCTCTATGACAGCTGTATGACTGTGGGAGATGTCCAAACCCCCTATTAAAGTCATTTTATGTTCGATATTCCAATGAGGGTTTTGGACATTACCGCGCTAATGAGCCTAAATGACGATCATGAGTACGTACCATGACTGTTGTACGGTATAAATTTGTCTGCGTAACCATATCGAATTTTATTAAAATCCGTCCCTTATTTTTCCAGAATTTAAATAAAATGTGAAAATTCTCTTAATTTTGAACACCAGTGTATATACAGGATCCGGACAAAATAATAGGAACACCTGTAAAAGAATGCAAATTTTTTATTTGTATGGGTTTGGCCACCCTTGACCGTAATTACAGCTTGTATTCGAGGTGAAATTAACAAATATAGGTCTTGCACAAAGTTCAAGGGAATTCACCCCCATTCCTCGTGCAGAGCGGTCTTGAGCTCAGGTGCTGTGGGTGGAAGAGAAAACCGAGCAAGGACTCTAAAAGGTTTCTCTAAAAAATCCCACAAATGCTCAAATATGTGAAGATCAGGGTAATGAGGACACCACATGAGATGTTCCACTTCATCCTTATGCTCATCTAACCATGTTTGAGCACAGCAAGCCGTGTGAACGGAGGCATTGTCATTCTGGAGCACAGGACCTTCTCCAGGAAACAAAGTCTGAAGCATAGGATGGAAATAATCTGCGAGAATACTGTGATAATGCTTGATTGGGATCTTTCCCCTCAGGTCTAAGAGTGACCCTAAGCCACGCCCCGATATCGTGCCCCATACCATCACAGAGCCCCTTCCATGGTTCATGGTAGGAACCAGACAGTCAACATGAAATGCTTCTTCCGGAGTTCACTAGACGAACACACGTCCGGTGGTCTGAAATAATGTAAATGAGAATTTGCCAGACCAGATGGCATGCTTCCATTGCTTCTAGGCACCACTGTCCTCGCTTAATAGCATTCCGGGGCGACACGAATGGCTTTGGAATAGCCACTCGGCCATAAATGATCACAGCATGCAGCTCCCGTTGAATAGTTTTGGTGGCAACGAATTCTGGAGCTGGGTGTTCATGTGTTTATCTCGTAGGTTATGAGCGACAGACTAATTTTACGTTTTCGGACTACTATCTTATTTGAATAGGAAGCCTTATTTGAATATTGGTCCAACTTCACTTTTTTAAAAATATTGAGTTGGCCTCACTTTCATGTTCATACAAGTCATTTTTATCTTATTTTTAAACTGGTACACCTCCAGCTTATTTCTGCTTCCAGCAGAGGGCATTACAAATCAGACTTTAGCAGGCATTTCTGAGCACTCATTAGACTTTAAGCCTTTGTATCTCAAACAATCTCTCCATCTGAACAAGAAGGGAGTTGGACCACTATTCAAATAAGGCCTCCATATATATATATATATATATATATATATATATATATATATATATAATTAATTTAGGAATAGTTTCTGTAAAAATGTTATGGGGATGTATACTACATAAAAGCTGTAATTGGATGAATGAAAAAAAATATGATTTCAATAAAAATTGTCTAATTAGCCAAGGGCTTTCTTTTATGTGATTATTAGATAAAATGTTAGCAAACAACCAATCGAAAAGACAAAAAAAAAAAGAAAAACAAAATCTATTTCGGATTCTATACCGATACTAATTGATCCACAGGGAACTAAACTAATGAAACGGTAGCGCAACCAAATGTATACAGATGTTATCAATTTCTTCCAATACATCGATTGACATATCATGAAGGGTGAAAAAATGTCCGTGTATTTATCGTTTATGGGCATCGATGATTAGGCTCATTCTGAAAGTTTCATTCTGAATACTTTGTGAAAAATGTTTCTAGATATATTTTAATATCATAAAGTTTACGCAGAATTTCATGATATTAAAATACTCGTGGGACAAATTAAATAGAAATTTCTAAACTATATTACTCGTGCTAGAATCAACAGTAAAGTGACAGTAGTATTCGTTGTATGGGGAGGATAATTTGTATCCGTTGTGATAGGAAAATTGAGGCCTTGTTTACTTTTATCTTGTCACTTCCTAACATGCGGTTGAATTGTCAGATTTTTTATACATCTGAGCAACGAGATGGTATTCAGCTTGTCGGCTGTTGTAAATATGCCGTCAATTTTCTTTTCTCTTACGCTTTTGTCATATGAAACAAATTTTTTAGAGGACCATGTTTGGCCATATGTAATTGTAGACCGTGTTTCTTATGCAAATGTTCTATTGTATATATAACTAGCTGAAAACCCGCACTTCGCTACGGAGTACATTCAAAGTAAATACAACGGTCAATGTATGCAATTAATGCCAAAAATAATCTATATATTTATAAGAAAATCGTAAGGAATATTTTTATAGACAAAATAATGTAGAAAAAATATTAAAATTAAATCCAATATAAAGAATACTAAAGAATATAGTACAGCTAATATAGTACAGTTTGTAGAACATTTCTTTTACTTTATTTTAATATATTTTTCGATAATGTCCAATCGTCTGCCGTATTATCAAGAAATAAAAGTATATTTTTGTCTATTTAGTTTTTATGCACGTGACGATAAATTTATTTAAAGTACCAGGAAAATATATCACGTGATCAGCATTTAATAAATTATATTCTAAAAATGAATCTTTAAAATTCCACCAAAAATCAGGAAATAGAGATAAATATTCGGAAAAGATTTCATTTTAAAGGAATTTTTATGATCTTTCTCGTGATATAAATTTTATAACCCTCAAATAATTATTTTAAATGCAAACTTAAAAAAAGTTAAAAAACAGCTTAAAAATTTAATTTAAAAAAATCTAAGAAGAATTTTTGAAAAATCTTTCTTAGTGCACCACTACACTATAAGAAGAATCGCCATGCAAAATTTCGGTCCTTTAGGTCCAGCGGTTTGGTCTGTGCGTTGTATGTGAGTCAGTGAGTCAGTTACGAAGCTATTATATATATATATATATATATATATATATATATATATATATATATATATAGATATAGATATAGATATAGATATAGATAGATAGATAACAGGTTTCTTAATGTTTTTAGTCAATCTGTGGCATATGTTAATCTCCCAATCTTGGTTAGAGGTGTGGAGATAGTATCTTTTCGTGAACCATGTATATTTTTTCGTTATGAGCAAATGGCTCGATATTATGTCTTATATTTAGTTTGTTATTCATCTGTACATATGATTATTGCATCGATAATTAAAACATTTTAACTCATACGAATTGTGCCATCATTTCAAAGTTCCTATTATACTGCGTGCGCTGCAGAGCACGTTGTAGCAAGGAATTATTTTTGAAAACTTCACAACACGTAACGCTGAAATAATGGTTAACTATAGCAGTTATGTCCCTAATTCCAATGCGTTCGGAAAGACAGTAGTGGATTAACTCTTTTGGTATTTTTCTGGTATTCTACAACTGGTCCTATTTACATGTCTTGTGTTTCATTGTTTCCAATCTTTTCTGTTTTTAGTTTCGACGATGCTACTTTTTACAGTTCCGTAATAGGGATTTTTTTTATGTAGCTTTTACTTTAAACTTAACTTATCTTAATTATTTTAACTACAGAGCACATTAATATTGATTATAAGTCATCTTGCGACAGGAGATAAATTCAATTGACCCAGGCACTCCACTCATCAAAAGAAGTTCCCTCGTAGTAGGGATCGATGTAGTCTAGTGGTAGCGCGTCGGCTTTCGGTACTATAGTTGCTCGATTCAAAACTCGACAAGCGCAATTAAACACCTTCGTGTCTAACTCGGATAGGGGCACGTTAAATCCGTAGACCGGAAAGTCCTTCGATGAGGTGGGAGAAGCTACAACCCCCCCTCACCTGTCGCCCCTGGAGTTGAACTTTCAAATTGTGGTGGCACCTAGGAAAGTCAGACTCTGACCGCCGTAGTGAAATTGTATACCGAGTCCTTATTTTAGCATTGATGTTTGTAGCCGTTCGGACTCGGATTTGAACTGTAGGTCCCGGTTTAAATAGCCCTCGTGCAGTTAAAAGTTAACCGTAGCGTTCCAAACCAAACCAAACTAAACCGGCCGGGAGGCATTATCAACAATAACAACTGTTCTATAATTTTGGAATGGAAGCACACCATGGGCGGAATTTAGCTCAATGTATACTTGTTCCCTAATCAGCTCTTGAAGAAAAAAAAACCCGAAATCTTTGATTTTGGGATCTTATTTGACACTATTTTACAGCTCACTATAGGGAATTAGAGCAGGCTTTTCCTTTTCAACATGTTTAAGTGTACAATTCTATGCTAATGACATTGATTTAGACCAGGGATTCCCTACGGGGTCCAGGTGGGCCCCTTGGGGTCAATGGAAGTTTAAAAAGGGTCTATAGTATTCCAGGGCTCTATTGGGGGTCGATGATAAATTTTTCTGTTTTAAAATATAATTTAAATTTTAAGGAATGTAATTATTAGATAGTAATATTCGTTTTAATATGTACAAATTGAGATTTGCATAGGGCGGAGTGATCCACGCATTGCAATTTGTTTTAGTGAAATATAGTATATTTATATTAGTTATGTAAGTAATTGTGACTGTACGATGATAAATTTCAGGCCAAACTTAAAAAAAAAAGTCTCAATGCATTAAGCACAACAACCACATTAGTTGAAATCGAAAGTTTGTGCAATTACAATCTGTATTGATGAAATTTTGTTTATACTTGTGAAATTAAAAATGAAAATAGTACAGAAATAATAAAACATAAACCTAATAAACCACTTTTTCTAATGTTTCGTTCATATATTTAGTCAAATTGTTATCTTCAAGTGTTTTATGTGCAATTTTTAGTATTATAATTATGTTGCATGCTGTATATTATAGAGAAAATTGGAAGGGGGTCGATGAAGAAAATCATTCTTTTAAAAGGGGTCGATGGAGGAATAAAGTTTGGGAGCTCCTGATTTAGACTTTCATCATATGTTATTCAAGGTATCTGCCTGCGTCAAAATGACTGTCTAGGTGAAAATTTTCGAACTTTTTTTTTAGTGTTTTCTTGGGCAATTTTTTAGGAATCTAAAACTGCTTTATTCAATTCCTACTATTAGTTCACACTCTCTCTATATATATCTTGTTCAAATTTTCAATCGTTAATAAAAGTACTTTTTATTCCTCCACTCAAGTTCAAATACATTTTTTTAAACTTGTAGTGGATGACACTTGATGTTAATACAGTTTTTTCAAATATTAATTCATCAATTAAATTTAATTAATCAATTTTAGTTTTAGACTATATATATCTTGTTCAAATTTTCAATCGTTAATAAAAGTAATTTTATTCATCCACTCAACTTCAAATACATTTTTTAAAACTTGTAGTGGATGACACTTGATGTTAATACAATTTTTTCAAATATTAATTAATTAATTAAATTTAATTAATCAATTTTAGTTTTAGACCTAGAGCGTCTATTGCTCTTGAATAGGAA
>OU015500.1:136670066-136680066 GCA_907164885.2 Dolomedes plantarius
ATACCATATTAAAATTTCATTTGATCGTTTATGCGTGTTTTTACTTTCCGTTAGTAATCCGAAAATAAAATTAACTTAGAGGGCCAACCTGGCCCGTTCGATGAGGCAGTTTGACTCGGTGACTTCATGTCCTGCTGAGCTTGATATAGAAAATATAAATTAATGTTTTTCAAATTTTCATACACGTGGTTATACTTTAAGATGTACTGATTGTACAAGCTAGAAAAATTTAAATTTTTAATAATTTTTTTTTTAAAAATTGAAGAAAATATAGGACAACAAACCCCGGTCTACTCTACTTTAAACCTTCCACGAGCTGGTTAAAGAATTTTGGATGCGATGTTAGCATTGCATACATCAGCAGCTAAGTCTCTCTAAACTTCAGAAAATGCAGAAATTCCTCTTCAACTCTGATATATATATTTTTTATTATATCTACTAGCTGAAAACCCGTACTTCGCTACGGAGTACATTCAAATTAAATACAACGGTCAATGTATGCAATTCCTGCCAAATATATATATATATAAAATATCCAATCGTCTGGTGCATTAGAAAGAGAAAAAAATATTTTTTTG
Organism: Dolomedes plantarius; assembly: GCA_907164885.2. Taxonomy (NCBI): domain Eukaryota; kingdom Metazoa; phylum Arthropoda; class Arachnida; order Araneae; family Dolomedidae; genus Dolomedes; species Dolomedes plantarius. Next base: position 136,670,645 of record OU015500.1, read on the forward strand.
CCTATTTAGATGTTACGCACGTGACGATAAATTTATTGAAAGTATCAGAAAAAGAAATCACGTGATCAGCATTTAATAAATTAAATTCTAAAAATTAATCTTTAAAAATTCACCAAAAATCGGGAAATGGAGGTAAAAATTCGAAAAAATTTCATTTTGAAGGAATTTTTATGATCTTTCTCGTGATATAAATTTTATAACCCTCAATGTATTATTTTAAATGCAAACGTAAAAAAAGTTTAAAAAACAGCTTAAAAATTTAATTTAAAAAAATCTAAGAAGAATTTTTGAAAAATCTTTCTTAGTGCACCCCTACACTATTAGAAGAATCGCCATGCAAAATTTCAGCCCTTTAGGTCCAGCGGTTTGGTCTGTGCGTTGTATGTCAGTCAGTCAGTGAAAGAATGAATGAGTCAGTTACGGAACTGTTTTATATGTATAGATAAGGTTTTTCTTTGCCGTGTTGTTTACATATACATTTCCTAGCTACCATAAATTTGTTTCTAACAATCACATCCTGCGAAAATGACACGAACGTCGGAAATGAGTTTGGCAGGAAAAGCGGACATAAATAAATTGGTTTAGAAACTTAGAAACTATTACTAAATCTCAAAATCATTTTAATTCTAAACATTTGGCAACTGAGGCTTATAAACTCCGTAATTCCCTCGTCATTGCTTTTAAATCAAATAAGGATAATATTTCTAAAGAAAACGAAAAAAATTCCATACTGAAATTTTTCACCATCCGGCAGACTTAAAAAGAACCATCATCTTTTGAATTGAAAGTGAAAACGAAAAGCTTTGAATAAAACTTCATTCCATCATACCGAAGAATTTCTAATTAACAAGGTTCAGCAAATAAATTACATTACCGAAAAATAAATGACAGAATTTCGAGCGAAATCTCTCATGCATTACCTTCAATGTAATTTGTATGTATAGCTCTGAATTCATTCTTAAATTTTATTTCACTTCTTAAATGACAATTTCGGAATTTTCCGAGTTTTTTTTTTAACTAATGTTGCTTTTCAATAGCTTAATTTTTCATGCATTTGAAATAAATTTCTAATAGTGGAACTTAAAAAGTTAAATAAAGATCCCGGCTAAAGAAATATTCGGGGATTTCCTAAATCTTTTATGTCCAGACAAAAGAAGGCGAGGAGAAAATTGGGTTTTCACGGAAAATAAGTTTCTACCCGTACTTTCATTTCCGTAGTTTTCTAAATATTTATTTTCAATGAACTTTACAACTGCCATATAGCGTTTAGCTCAAACTTTTTTTATGACGTTTTGCAGAAATGGTGCCCAAAATATTCTTAATTTAACCTTCAGACTTGTTGATAAAATTATACAAGTTCCATGTACTTAGTAAATAAGTTTTTGTGAAATTATTTCTTGATTATTCGGTGAGAGAAATTGACTTTTTACTAAACTCTTATTTTATGTGTCTTTATATATAACCAAAAATTTCCGATCGGTTTATCACTTTCTATCTTCTTATTTTTTTGTCATTTTCTACATTCACATTCTTTTAAGGGGAGTGGTCACTTTTACGTACCTTTAAAAGTATCATTTTTAGACCTGTGTTCGATTGTATGTACTACTCATGGTTTTTGCTCGATTTACATGAAATTTTTTTAGTAACTGCATGTAATACTCTTTATTGTATATGCAATATTTCAAAGTAATTAAAAAAATATTTTTTATGCATAAAAAGTGAATATTTTTTTTAAATTGAACATTTTGCAGTCAACTACTGTGCGCATTCTGTGAAAATAAATTATTAAGGTACAGTAATAATTGTTTACTATATGTGATTACAATACTTCACGCAACAATATCCACCAACATTATTATAAAATATATTAAAAAAATTTAGTACGTGCTATTTTTAATTAGAAATTTCAAAAATGACTGAGTAAAAGCTTATAAAAAAATTCTTTAAAAAAATAAAATATGTTAAGGTTAAAAAATGTTGGTGAATTTTTTGCCTGAAGTATTGTAATCACATATAGTAAACAATTATTACTGTACCTTAATAATTTATTTTCACAGAATGCGCACAGTAGTTGACTGCAAAATGCTCGATTTTAAAAAAATTACTCACTTTTTATGCGTAAAAAAATTATTTTATTTTTTTAAAAATTACTTTGAAATATTGCATGTATAATAAACAGTATGATAGGTATTTACTCAATAAATTTCATGTAAATCAAGTAAAAATCATGAGTTGTACATACAATCGAACATAGGTCTAAAAATGATACATTTAAAAGTACATGAAAGTGACCACTCCCCTTAATCAGCCATAATACCTTTTAAAATCTAGAATACAGATTTTGTATAAGCACTGACCTGAATTTCTAATTGAAATTTAAAAATAAAATCAGCTTTGTCTATCAAAGGAGTGAGTTTCATTCATTTTAAAATACATTTTTAATAAATTGCTACTAAGAGTTATAATGGCGGGAAAACACCACGCCTATTAAATATCATCTTTCATCAGAAACTAAACTTTATTAATTGAGTCCACTACCTGAGAAACAAGTAATCTCGTTACGAAAGTTAAGATTGAAACATATAATGCTCTTCAAATTTTCAAATCTGTATGTATAAATCAGTTCCATGACTGACTGACTGACATATAATGCACAGACCAAACCGCTGGACCTAAAGGGCTGAAATTTTGCATGGTGATTCTTCTTATAGTGTAGGGGGGAGGGGGCACTAAGAAAGATTTAAAAAAAGTTCTGAGATTTTTTAAAATGAAATATTTAACCTGATTTTGTAACTTTTTTTAATTTGCATTTAAAATAATAATTTGAGGATTATGAAATTTATATCACGAGGAAGATCTTAAAAATTCTTTTAAAATGAAATCTTTTTCGGATCTTTACCTCCATTTTCAGATTTTTGGTGAATTTTTAAAGTTTAATTTTTAGAATTGATCAGAATTTAATAAATTAAAGTAGTTTCTTTTCTTTTTTTGTTACTTTAAATTAATTTTGCGTCACGTGCATAACAACGAAATACATTGACAAAAAAGTTTTAAAATACAATAAAATATAAATTTTACATCTAGACTAATTCAGATGTAAGTTTTTTAAGAATTTCATTCTAATTAATATGTTTTAATGATATTTAATTAAACCTATCTATAAAATTGCAATTTTCCCTCAAAGTATGCTTCACCCCGACGATAAATAAGTCTCAAGGCCAAACTTTAAAGTATGCTGGCGTTGATGTAAGAGAACATTTTTCTCCCATGGTCAGTTTTACGTAGCTTGCTCACGCGTTAGTTCGCGGACGAGCTTGGTAATATTAGTTCTGCCCAATGAAGAAACAAAAAATGTTTATAAGGAAATCCTCTAAAAAGCAATTTTTTTTATTTTTTCAATGTAATTATCCTAAAATGTACTCCGTAGCAAAGCACGAGTATTCAGTTAGTATATTAATAATTTCAAACAAACTTATTTAATTTTTGGCTCGTAGTTAATCATTTTATCACAAAATTATAATCTCAAATTTCATTGGACAATGAAATAAGAAGAGATTAAAAGCATAGTAAAGACACTTAAAAGAGGAAACGATAAAAATGTTAATGCTCTTTTCTTTTTCCAATTTTAAGTTGCTAAATTTCCAAGGATTTCATGAAATATTTTCCAAAATTGCTTTTGTAATAATACGTGGTATGCAACGAATGCATGATAAAATTCAATCTAAAATTGAACAATCATCGTACAAAGAGTGTTACGAAAACTTAGAGATAGGATTTATGAAGATTCATTCTTAACGATAACACACCTTTGGCATGATCATCCGAATTTTTCTTTTTCTGATTTATTAGTCATGGAAATGTCTGAGACGAAACAATCTAAGTTTTCTCTTTTAATTCAATCATTACCGATGGAAGAAAACATTATTCCATCAAATTTAGCGAATAATATGGGAAATTTTCAAAGAATTATTTATTTGTTAATTTTGTAGCCTTTGAATCTGATACAGAATGAGATTGTAGTTTATTAACATCGAAATGACTTAATTTGTTTATCTTTTTCTAATTAAAGGATTCTAAACCTTGCAATATTTTTCATGAGCACTCGACGAAATTTGTGAAGATCAGCTGAACATCTAAACTAGTGCTAGGTTTTGAAACCTTTAATAACTGCTAAATAAACAGGATTTTTTTTTTTGCTTTGATATTCATAATCAGTAAATTCTAATATCTCTAAAATAAATCTACTGAGATCTCACTTGGAACGAAAACAATCATTTTGGAATTTCCTATATGACTCACTAACAGGATTAAATAGCGGAAAAAAAAAACATCACCATATGAAACAACTAGCTGAAAACACGCGCTTCGCTACGGAGTACATTCAAATTAAATACAACGGTCAATGTATGCAATTAATGCCAAAAAAAAAAATATATATATTTATAATAAATGCAACGATCAATGTATACAACTCATGCAATATATATATATATATATATATATATATATATATATATATATATTAATTTATATTTATAAAAAAATCGTAAGGGATATTTATTTTTTTTGGATAATAGCCAATCGTCTGCTGCATTAGCAAGGAAAAAAAAATATTGTTTTTGTCTATTTAGTTGTTATGCACGTGACGATAAATTTATTTAAAGCGCCAGAAAAAGAAATTACGTGATCAGCATTTAATAAATTAAATTCTAAAATTTAATCTTTAAAAATTCACCAAAAATCAGAAAATCGAGATAAAGGTTCGAAAAAGATTTCATTTTAAAGGAATTTTTAGGATCCTTCTCGTGATATAAATTTTATAACCCTGAAATTATTATTTTAAATGCAAACTTAAAAAAAGTTACAAAAACAGCTTAAAAATTTAATTTAAAAAAATCTAAGAAGAATTTTTCAAAAATCTTTCTTAGTGCACCCCTACACCATAAGAAGAATCGCCATGAAAAATTTCAGCCCTTTAGGTCCAGCGGTTTTGTCTGTGCGTTGTATGTCAGTGATTCAGTTACGGAACTGTTTTATATATATATAGATTAGAATTTTTTTTTCGGAAAGTTTTGAAAATCAACTGGGAGAGTTAAAAAAGGAAAATATGGAAGAAAACAAATTACCAAAATTAGTTGATTCTTACCCAGCATTTCCCCTACGTATATTTATTAGATTAGTCTTCCTTGAATATCTTAGTTTTTACTCAAATGCCTGCGATAACTTCCAATGCCCTAATAATGGGGTATAATTTATTACGTCATATTACTCAGTATAAGTCACTTATCGTTTACGTTTCAATTACTTAACGAAGTGTTAAATTTAGTCGTTTTGTTCAGCTATGAAAAATGCAAGCACGGTAGTTCAATGTGAAATAATTGAAATCAAAATTTAGCATTATGCCTATTAACATTATGCATATGTTGGTACGGAAGAGGTTAACTAAAAAGTTACATACTTTTAAAAAATTCTAAGAAATACGACATTTTAATGTGTACCCAGACACCGGTAATTTTGGCCTTTTTTTTCTCCTCTAATAATTGGATACGCGAGAAATGATGACATTATGGAAACTAAAAGAAATGAAAATGCATGCTGCAAAACTAAATCGTACACCATTTTCTGCTTTCAACTCAGAGACCTAAAAATATAATAGTCATCACAATTAATGCTATCACACAGATGTGTTTCGATGAACGATTAATCTCTCAGACAAAATCATTAACTATTTTAATTTCCAACAGCAGAGTTGAAAGAACCCCCCGAAGAATTATACTCCGTACAAAAAGCCAATATATATTTAATTCTCTCTCTTTAGATCATTCAATGGGCTGTCTGTTTCATAAATATTCAGCATTTTTATTTTCTTCCGATATACGTTGTTTCTCTAAGCCTCTTTGTTTTAACCGTCTTTTTTCGCCAGCCCGTTCGAGTGAGGCTATAGTCTAACGTTCTCATTTGCAGGTTTCATAAATATTCATGCCCGCTCCGTGCCATAATTGAGCTCGCGCCGGGCTTTGGAAAAAGCCGAATAATTATTAATTTCAATCAGTTTCTGTTCCGTCGAGGATAGATACTAGTATATCTACGCTTTGATGAAAATAAGATTCCGATGTGTTTTGATGTTGATTAGTATGCGCATCGCAATTAATGTCTCTTATTGCAATTTATTTATTATTTTTTTTTTAAATCTGTTAAACTGTTTTATTGTCAGTCACGATAAAACCTCTCACAAGAAGTCAATTCAGAAGAGGAATTTCATTGAAAATTCCTTTTGAAATTATAATGAAAAGGAAAATTATAAATTGTTAAAAATGTGTAAAAATTTTATGGTGGTTTGAAAAGGTTGGGTTTTTTATTTTCGAGGCGTGATTTAATTTTTATTCATAATTGAAAGAATAGAGTTTAAAAAGTAGTTTCATTTAAAATTCCTTTTGATATAAATTAGTATGAAATTAATATGAGAGTGAATTTATAAATTAATTTCATAAACAATTCAAGGGGTTTATGTATTTTTACTCCAAGTGAGAAAGAAAAAGCTGCATTATTACGAAATATATTTATTAATGATACGTGCAATTGCATACAAAAAAAGAGATGTATTTCCATTTTAGATGTTATTGCACTTTTAATATGACTAGGAGACCCGTGTGGAATTTTCGCATGCGAATAAAATGCGATTCATTTTATAGTCTTTTTGGGGGGTTTGTAGTAGGATGAGAGAAGCGGTACATTTGCAGCCATTGTTTATGTGTGAAATAACAAATTTGCGTAAGGATAATACAAAATCGATGACAAAACACCTTTGGACAAGAGGTTTTCAGCCACTCGGCGGAGCGAGGTGAATTTAGCCGACGTAGCTTTCGCAGGAGCCACAGCCGTCTCCCTTCTGACAGCCAATCAGCGCGTGTCAATCAAATTTTCTCTCCTGCGCTCGGCTGAGGTGCCCATATAAAAAGGACCGGTGTTGATGGGCAAGCAGTTACGATAAGACGAAGATCCTGGTCACGGCACCAGATATTGCTTGTTAAATAACCTTAAAACAATGGATGCATGCGTGTGTTGGGACAAGCAAGGAAGACAGATAATTGACCTTTATCATACCTTCATTTAATAAATCACGAAATTCATTTAAATTGTAATTTCTAATAGAACAATATTTCCCTTCATATTAACATTTTACATACGAGAAAACAGAAGCAGAGGCAAATTAAATGGTCAAAGTAACAATTTTTAGAATCTATGGGGAGGCACTTACTACTGTCCAAGAATGCAGCGATGAAAGATAGCATCGACGACAGGGGCCCAAATCACGTCATCTACCGGATCATCATGGCGGGTTACCGGCACTACTGCTAGACTCCGAGGCAGTTGAGACTCTGTATGGTCTGAGCGCTAGGAAAACAGTAGGAGCGAAATATGGACCTTCTCTCCTTTTTCTTTCATACTTGGAGGGGTTGTTGTCCGTTTACAGGGGGCCATTCTGGCCCGCCCCCTTTTTTCATCGGGCAGTGGGCTGTATTTCTATCAGTAGTTCCTGCCCCAATTGGTTCCTTATTATACTGCCCCTGTCCATAGTCTACGAAGTACTTCCCCACCATGATTTTCATTTGCAATACCACTTTGACCCTTATCAGCTGAAGGTTTTACTGTGGGCCATAAAATAACGGCCATCTATCCTGCAATATTTATAGACTTTTGATCGCTATCAATGGCCACACCGACAGCTATTCTTCTATTTCCTCCTGGTGTGCAAGCCCCTATTTACCCCTGCCTCTGCAGCCTTTACAATAGATTTGCTCTTGGCCACACAACGCGGGGAATTATACCATTTCGCTTCTCTATATCATATATTCGCTTCTCTATATCTTTGTCATAAATTCTTTGCGAATTTCATTCCGTGTACTCAGGCAGACAGTAAGCTAAAAAATTTTAGAAACCCAATATCAAATGAATCTAGGCCGTATCTTATCAGAGTCTAAAATTTTGAGGTGTGTATAGAAACTGGTATCCGCATTTGCCAGACGCTGACGCACAACTTAATACGGAGAAGCTTATATGACTGAAGTATGGTCTCTCCCTTAATAAAAAATTTTCATTTGTTGTGTTGTCACAGATCACTAATTTATATAACATAATGATATTCGTGAAGCTGTTATTTCCATCCTATTTTGATTAAATGCATATTTCGATTTACCGAATTCTATATGTCCTTATTTTATAATTAATGTGTCTTAGTTTGAAAAAAAAATTAAAAGTCACGAAATTTGACTACTTTCCCCTCATATTTGACACAAATGTAATGACCAGTCAATCCATCAATTTATGGTCACGACATCTTTCTAAAATCACAAAATTAAAGTAAAACATTGTTACTACAGTAATATTTTCTAGAAAGATTATATTAATAATTTTCAAAATCCTGATTGTAACATTCATTAACAATCTTGTATTAGTGAATATTAATCTTGAGGCAATTACCCCTTATTTTCTTAGCGTAGTGTAAAATTAAGCCGTTTTATTAATAGTTACAAATAGCTCAGTATGTTATAATAAGTTTAATAATGGGAAATATTGGTTCGTGATAAAGCAAAGAAATTACACTACAGTTTGGCATTAAGATAATTATGTTATTCCAAAATGTTACCATAAACTGCTTGTTTCTTCAAAATTCCTTAGCCTCCAGCGTATTTTTAGAAATTTGTACGGAAAAGTCATATCGCCAGAATATTATTATATCGGATTGAGGGTATTATTTTAACTGAGAAACGAAATAATGCTCTGCAAATGGATCATTTTATGGCTTTTAGTTTTCGTATTTTCTATTATGGGTACAGAATCTTCATTTATGCTGAGTATAGCACTAAGTACAGATTTACTGTTAATTTCTTTCCCGTTCGCAATCGTCTTCCTGCAATTTACTACCTTATTTTTCTGCTTAATTACATTCGAACCCCGTTACAGCGAACCCGGCATATGAGGAACTCACGGATATAAAGAACAAAAATTTTGGTCCCGCGGTTTTCCTAATTTAATTAGTACTGTGTCAGTTTAATGTAATCGGTTTTAGTCGATTTAATTCATTAATAGATTTTATCATTTTTTAATACATTATTATTGAATACACATTCCAACTAATGCGTTATACATTTTGTGAACTCTAGCATTTTTCTTAACGGTTCGGATATAGCGAACCACCGGATAAAGCGAACAAAACCTCTGGACCCTTGAAGTTCGTTATAACTGTATTTACAATGTACTGTAATTACAAAGATATATTTATCTGTATTTTCTAATGTATTTCACTTTATAGTTCCATGTGATATATGAACGTTTATATCAAACATGACGTTTATAAGAAACATATCTCATTTGTCTAAATATGTTTTTCCCACAGATATGTCCATATAGAGGGTGATTTT
>OU015500.1:136685066-136707566 GCA_907164885.2 Dolomedes plantarius
AATCCTCATGGCTTATAAGGTAAAAATAAAAGCAAAGCGCAGGAAGTTCTATTGTTTCCTATAAATTACATCGATATTGCATTAATATGTATTTGGGGGGATATTAAAGTTATACAAATCATGTTGAGTGCTTATCTTTATAAGACTAGATTGTTACTTATAGTAAGTAATTTTCAATGTGTTTTGAAATGTCTATGAGCAACGCATTAGAATGTCAAACATTCAAAAAAACTAAAGCCTTATTAAAAGATTTAATCTTTCATAAGATGAAAAATGTCTTCATCTATGTTTTTAAGGTAAAAAGAACACAAGATTTTAATCTTATATATATATATATATATATATACTTTATACATATACTTTATATAAAATAGGCTTATGAATTCTTATAACCAGTTACTTGGCGATCACGAAATCTCTCTTTTTAAATTAATGACCATGAAAGAAATTCGCTGAGTGTTTACGATTAGTCCTGAGCAATGAGAAATTGTCTATCAGATCTAGAGAGAACTCTCTCATAGTAGCTTAATAAATTCAACTAGAGCTTTTGTCTCTGGAGTTCTTTCAAATAAGTATATATATATATATATATATATATATATATATATATATATATATATATATATATATATATATATATATATATATATATATATATATATATATATATGTATAATGCCATGCCAGATATGTGTCGACTCAGCCTTTCATCCCTACAGTGGGCCGATAAAATGAGGACCAAGCATTCTTGGGAACTAAACTCTGGGGGTCCCACGTCAGGTTGACCATCTGGCAGAGACATATGTTGTATGGCACCCCAAGCCCCAAGTCAAGAAAGCGGAGATGGGTACCGCCGGCCCTGGTCCACATCGGACTGTTGCGCCGTGAGTTTAGTTTATATATATATATATATATATATATATATATATATATATGCTAATTTTTCTTAACATGTAAATTTCCATTCTTATAGTAAAAAAAAATTAAGTCAAACAGCAGTTGTATAGCATGATACAAATAGACATTACAGCTAAAAAATGTTTTTTTCTGGTAGCGAAATCGCCGTAATTACCGTAAGAATTATGCTGCATGTGTTATTTTCATCTCTTATTGGAATAGTGAATAGCCCAACATGACTTCTCTCTTCAAATAGAGCCCCTACGAATTCGGCACACCTCTTTTCGTTTTCTACTCTTTTTGGTCTCTTAGCTAACGGTACTGGAAGGCATGAGAACTTCTGGCTTCCCCATCATTTTTTAGCGTAAACACTGAAAAAGTTCTTGTAAACTGTATGTTAGCTATTTTACACCTAAATTTGCCACGTGCTTTCGATATTTTTTCTATTATATCTTTGTGAGTACTATTTTAGATTCCTACTTTTTGTATTCATATGTCTATATTTTAACTTTTTATGTGTTCGTATAACGCATGACTTCTTATTTCACATTGAAATAAAAAAAATGACGCAATTTTTATAATTCTATTTCCAATGCATCAAGCCACTAGAGACAGATCCTTCGGCCTTAGCTGAAAACCCTCACTTCGCTACAGAGTACATTCAAATTAAATACAACGGTCAATGTATGCAATTAATGCCAAAAAAATAAATATATATATTTATTGATGATCAATGTATACAATTGATGTAATACATATATATATATATATATATATATATTTATAAAAAAATCGTAAAAGATATTTATTTTTTGGATAATATCCAATCGTCTGCTACATTCGAAAGAAAAAAATATTTTTTGTCTATTTAGTTGCTATGCACGTGACGATAAATTTATTTAAAGTACAAGAAAAGAAATCACGTGATCAGCATTTAATAAATTAAATTCTAAAAATTAATCTTTAAAAATTCACCAAAAATCAGAAAGTCAAGGTAAAGATTCGAAAAAGATTTTATTTTAAAGGAATTTTTAAGATCTTTCTCCTGATATAAATTTTATAACCCTCAAATTAATATTTTAAATGCAAACTTAAAAAAAAGTTACAAAAACAGCTTAAAATGTAATTTAAAAAAATCTTAGAAAAAAGTTTCGGAAATTTTTCTTAGTGCACTCCTACACCATAATAATAATCGCCATGCAAAATTTCAGCCCATTAGGTCGAGTGGTTTGGTCTGTGCGTCGTTTGTCAGTCAGTCAGTTACGGAACTCTTTTATATATATAGATTATAGATGTACATTACAATACTGATATTTTTCTCGTTACAATGATTGTGTTGACGAAAAGGTAATAAATCCCATTTGCAAATATTAAAGACTGCTTTTGGAGGAATGGGCAGGGTAACTTCCTCAAAAACACTTGAAATGATTAAGCACATATTTATTAAGATTAAGTATATGATAAAAATAGATTAAGTATAGATTTGTTGTTGTTGTTTCTTATGCCACTTGACCGACAACAACATCAGATCAAGTCCCGAAGGATATAGGCGATGAAGGTTCGGCTCCTATTTTGACTGGCACCATAAGGGTCGGAGTCCGACTTGGCCAAAGGACCAATCCCGTAATTTTGACCCGAGTCAGGTGGCAAGACCAGAACACTTGACCACGCATCTCCAGAGGTAATTTGGAGACCTTCGAGGACATTGCAGCCTAGATAGACTTTTCATGCACCAGCCAACATTAGTGTACACGGCAGTGAATTTGTCAGCGACGAGCATTGACTTTCAGATCACTAGGCCTTTGCTCTTGCCAACTGGGCCACTGCACACAAGTATAGATTTTAATTTTATATACACTAGATTATTTCAGCGAAAATAATAAAACGTGTACAATCAGAAAGAATTAAATCCACTTGCTAACATTTATCGTTCAAATTTACTTACACTATCAATGGATCCTGTCTTGAACTTAAATGTATTTATGTAAATCCATTACATGTATTTGGAATCTCAATTGATGTCCTTTGCTTGAAATTTATGCGATTAAGGAAATCTGTACAAACTTAAGTGATTCGATGAAGACCTTTAAAATATTTGAGCCCTTTTGAAGAGAACTTTTAATACTTTAAAATGAAATAAGATAACTTGTGTCTCATTTAGACTGAAATATTCCTTGTAAAGGATTTTAAATGATGATTTGAAGATTAGGTTCTTTTCTCATTCGTAAGTATTTTACATCGGGAAGGGAAAAAAATATAAAAGTACAAATGAAAACGGGAACTTTCAGTCGTAAATGTTTGTAGTCATTTTTTATTCAACTAGCATTTTATTTTAATGAAGATTTCAGTTAACAAAGCCCGCAAAAAGTGCAAACATTGAATGAATTCAAAGTGTCTCATAACTTTTTAAACATTCCATTAAACGATGAAAAGAGAATTTGTATGTTTGTGAAAAAGAAAGAAATTTAAAATGTCAGATCTAAAATGTATAATGAAATCATGAAACTGCGAGATTCCTTTAAAGGCATAACGCACGACACACAGCGCGTCGTAAATTTTTGGATCCTTATTGCTATGTGAATATATAATCTCTAAAACAATGGTTCTCAACCTGGAATGGCGATCTTCAGAAGGTTGCAAAGGATTAGCAAATAATAAAAATCTATAATAAAATGAGGAAAAGGAGATTCCTTAGAAAGCATTACTTACGACAAACACCGCGTCGTAAATTTTTGGATCCCTATTGCTATGTGAATATATAATCTCTAAAACAATGGTTCTCAACCTGGAATGGTAATGTTCAGAAGGTTGCAAAGGGTTAGTATATAATAAAAATCTATAATAAAATGAGGAAAAGGAGATTCCTTAGAAAGCATTACTTACGGCAAACACCGCGTGGTAAATTTTTGAATCCCTATTGCAATGTGAATATATAATCTCTAAAACAATGGTTCTCAACCTGGAATGGCGATCTTCAGAAGGTTGCAAAGGGTTAGCAAATAATAAAAATCTATAATAAAATGAGGAAAAGGAGATTCCTTAGAAAGCATTACTTACGACAAACACCGCGTCGTAAATTTTTGGATCCCTATTGCTATGTGAATATATAATCTCTAAAACAATGGTTCTCAACCTGGAATGGTAATGTTCAGAAGGTTGCAAAGGGTTAGTATATAATAAAAATCTATAATAAAATGAGGAAAAGGAGATTCCTTAGAAAGCATTACTTACGGCAAACACCGCGTGGTAAATTTTTGAATCCCTATTGCAATGTGAATATATAATCTCTAAAACAATGGTTCTCAACCTGGAATGGCGATCTTCAGAAGGTTGCAAAGGGTTAGCAAATAATAAAAATCTATAAGAAAATGAGGAAAAGGAGATTCCTTAGAAAGCATTACTTACGGCAAACACCGCGTGGTAAATTTTTGAATCCCTATTGCAATGTGAATATATAATCTCTAAAACAATGGTTCTCAACCTGGAATGGCGATCTTCAGAAGGTTGCAAAGGGTTAGCAAATAATAAAAATCTATAATAAAATGAGGAAAAGGAGATTCCTTAGAAAGCATTACTTACGACAAACACCGCGTCGTAAATTTTTGGATCCCTATTGCTATGTGAATATATAATCTCTAAAACAATGGTTCTCAACCTGGAATGGTAATGTTCAGAAGGTTGCAAAGGGTTAGTATATAATAAAAATCTATAATAAAATGAGGAAAAGGAGATTCCTTAGAAAGCATTACTTACGGCAAACACCGCGTGGTAAATTTTTGAATCCCTATTGCAATGTGAATATATAATCTCTAAAACAATGGTTCTCAACCTGGAATGGCGATCTTCAGAAGGTTGCAAAGGGTTAGCAAATAATAAAAATCTATAATAAAATGAGGAAAAGGAGATTCCTTAGAAAGCATTATTTACGACAAACACCGCGTCGTAAATTTTTGGATCCCTATTGCAATGTGAATATATAATCTCTAAAACAATGGTTCTCAACCTGGAATGGCGATCTTCAGAAGGTTGCAAAGGGTTAGCAAATAATAAAAATCTATAATAAAATGAGGAAAAGGAGATTCCTTAGAAAGCATTACTTACGGCAAACACCGCGTCGTAAATTTTTGGATCCCTATTGCAATGTGAATATATAATCTCTAAAACAATGGTTCTCAACCTGGAATGGCGATCTTCAGAAGGTTGCAAAGGGTTAGCAAATAATAAAAATCTATAATAAAATGAGGAAAAGGAGATTCCTTAGAAAGCATTACTTACGGCAAACACCGCGTGGTAAATTTTTGAATCCCTATTGCAATGTGAATATATAATCTCTAAAACAATGGTTCTCAACCTGGAATGGCGATCTTCAGAAGGTTGCAAAGGGTTAGCAAATAATAAAAATCTATAATAAAATGAGGAAAAGGAGATTCCTTAGAAAGCATTACTTACGACAAACACCGCGTCGTAAATTTTTGGATCCCTATTGCTATGTGAATATATAATCTCTAAAACAATGGTTCTCAACCTGGAATGGTAATGTTCAGAAGGTTGCAAAGGGTTAGTATATAATAAAAATCTATAATAAAATGAGGAAAAGGAGATTCCTTAGAAAGCATTACTTACGGCAAACACCGCGTGGTAAATTTTTGAATCCCTATTGCAATGTGAATATATAATCTCTAAAACAATGGTTCTCAACCTGGAATGGCGATCTTCAGAAGGTTGCAAAGGGTTAGCAAATAATAAAAATCTATAATAAAATGAGGAAAAGGAGATTCCTTAGAAGGCATTATTTACGACAAACACCGCGTTGTAAATTTTTGGATCCCTATTGCAATGTGAATATATAATCTCTAAAACAATGGTTCTCAACCTGGAATGGCGATCTTCAGAAGGTTGCAAAGGGTTAGCAAATAATAAAAATCTATAATAAAATGAGGAAAAGGAGATTCCTTAGAAAGCATTACTTACGGCAAACACCGCGTGGTAAATTTTTGAATCCCTATTGCAATGTGAATATATAATCTCTAAAACAATGGTTCTCAACCTGGAATGGCGATCTTCAGAAGGTTGCAAAGGGTTAGCAAATAATAAAAATCTATAATAAAATGAGGAAAAGGAGATTCCTTAGAAAGCATTACTTACGGCAAACACCGCGTCGTAAATTTTTGGATCCCTATTGCTATGTGAATATATAATCTCTAAAACAATGGTTCTCAACCTGGAATGGCGATCTTCAGAAGGTTGCAAAGGATTAGCAAATAATAAAAATCTATAATAAAATGAGGAAAAGGAGATTCCTTAGAAAGCATTACTTACGACAAACACCGCGTCGTAAATTTTTGGATCCCTATTGCAATGTGAATATATAATCTCTAAAACAATGGTTCTCAACCTGGAATGGCGATCTTCAGAAGGTTGCAAAGGGTTAGCAAATAATAAAAATCTATAATAAAATGAGGAAAAGGAGATTCCTTAGAAAGCATTATTTACGACAAACACCGCGTCGTAAATTTTTGGATCCCTATTGCAATGTGAATATATAATCTCTAAAACAATGGTTCTCAACCTGGAATGGCGATCTTCAGAAGGTTGCAAAGGGTTAGCAAATAATAAAAATCTATAATAAAATGAGGAAAAGGAGATTCCTTAGAAAGCATTACTTACGGCAAACACCGCGTGGTAAATTTTTGAATCCCTATTGCAATGTGAATATATAATCTCTAAAACAATGGTTCTCAACCTGGAATGGCGATCTTCAGAAGGTTGCAAAGGATTAGCAAATAATAAAAATCTATAATAAAATGAGGAAAAGGAGATTCCTTAGAAAGCATTACTTACGACAAACACCGCGTCGTAAATTTTTGGATCCCTATTGCTATGTGAATATATAATCTCTAAAACAATGGTTCTCAACCTGGAATGGTAATGTTCAGAAGGTTGCAAAGGGTTAGTATATAATAAAAATCTATAATAAAATGAGGAAAAGGAGATTCCTTAGAAAGCATTACTTACGGCAAACACCGCGTGGTAAATTTTTGAATCCCTATTGCAATGTGAATATATAATCTCTAAAACAATGGTTCTCAACCTGGAATGGCGATCTTCAGAAGGTTGCAAAGGGTTAGCAAATAATAAAAATCTATAATAAAATGAGGAAAAGGAGATTCCTTAGAAAGCATTATTTACGACAAACACCGCGTCGTAAATTTTTGGATCCCTATTGCAATGTGAATATATAATCTCTAAAACAATGGTTCTCAACCTGGAATGGCGATCTTCAGAAGGTTGCAAAGGGTTAGCAAATAATAAAAATCTATAATAAAATGAGGAAAAGGAGATTCCTTAGAAAGCATTACTTACGGCAAACACCGCGTGGTAAATTTTTGAATCCCTATTGCAATGTGAATATATAATCTCTAAAACAATGGTTCTCAACCTGGAATGGCGATCTTCAGAAGGTTGCAAAGGGTTAGCAAATAATAAAAATCTATAATAAAATGAGGAAAAGGAGATTCCTTAGAAAGCATTACTTACGGCAAACACCGCGTCGTAAATTTTTGGATCCCTATTGCTATGTGAATATATAATCTCTAAAACAATGGTTCTCAACCTGGAATGGCGATCTTCAGAAGGTTGCAAAGGATTAGCAAATAATAAAAATCTATAATAAAATGAGGAAAAGGAGATTCCTTAGAAAGCATTACTTACGACAAACACCGAGTCGTAAATTTTTGGATCCTTATTGCTATGTGAATATATAATCTCTAAAACAATGGTTCTCAACCTGGAATGGCGATCTTCAGAAGGTTGCAAAGGGTTAGCAAATAATAAAAATCTATAATAAAATGAGGAAAAGGAGATTCCTTAGAAAGCATTACTTACGACAAACACCGCGTCGTAAATTTTTGGATCCCTATTGCAATGTGAATATATAATCTCTAAAACAATGGTTCTCAACCTGGAATGGCGATCTTCAGAAGGTTGCAAAGGGTTAGCAAATAATAAAAATCTATAATAAAATGAGGAAAAGGAGATTCCTTAGAAAGCATTACTTACGGCAAACACCGCGTCGTAAATTTTTGGATCCCTATTGCTATGTGAATATATAATCTCTAAAACAATGGTTCTCAACCTGGAATATCGATGTTAAGAAGGTTGCAAAGGGTTAGCAAATAATAAAAATCTATAACAAAATGAGGAAAAGGAGATTCCTTGGAAAGCATTACTTACGGCAAACACAGCGTCGTAAATTTTTGGACCCTTAGTGCTATGTGAATAAATGATCTCTAAAGCAATGGTTTTCAACCTGGAACCATGTTCAGAAGAGTGTGGAGGGTTACCAAAAATTATGTGTAGAATGTATTGTGCTAGTGTTATTCACGTTTTTAGGATGAGGGGGGGGATAAATATAAAAGGTTTAGAATCAATGTTTAAAATATAGTTCCTAGGAAGTCCGAAATATCATCGTAAGTTTTTTTTTTTTTGTAAGTGAAATATTTTGAAAAATTGTTACTCATAAAATAATTTTATTAAAGTTCATGCAGAGTCCTCCTTGTTAAATAGCAAAATCTGAAAAAAAAATTCTGTTACCTGCTTTCGTACTAGAAGCAAGCCCTCTCCCCTAATTTCGTTTGGACATCGAACTAGAAGAGTGGATCTGTCACAGTAGGCAACGGAGATCAATGTAGATGGTTAGAATGAGTCTTGAAAAAGTTAATCGCATACCTTAAATGAAAGTTATGGGTCCCATTAGCATTAAGTATATATATATATATATATATATATATATATATATATATATATATATATATATATGCGTGTGTGTGTGTGTGTGTGTGTGTGTGTGTGTGGGAAGCGAATTCAAGATTCCTTAATAAATGCACAATACGTTGTATTTAAGATTATATATATTTAAACTTGGTTAGATGATGACGTAAAAATAGAAAGTTATGTACAAAGGCGTTGAGAATACTATGAAGGTAACGTCGCCATCGTCACTGGAAAATACAATTATAGTTCTAGGGCCGCCTTGCCCAAACTTAAGTTACAGGACCGTCTACCCATTCTCTCCTTCGACCGTCAGCGTCGGCTTCCAGGAGTCAACTCATGACTAACACCTCTCTCTGCTGGATGGCACTGTCGTCGCCTCGTTTGTTCAGCGCTGTGTTGCAAGCGTGACCCCCCACCCCACACACATATATATATATAAATATATATATATATATATATATATATATATATATATATATATATATATATATATATATATATATATATATATATATATATATGCCGTAAAAGTTGAACAACCAATGCCATAAAAGTCTAACCTTTCCCCGGTAGAGTCTGATAGAAATCTACGTACATGAGTTTTTCATTTCATGTGACCTTTCTTGACAAAGTCCAGGGATATATATATATATATATATATATATATATATATATATATATATATATATATATATATATATATATATATATATATATATATATATATATATGTATATATACATATATATATGTATATACATATATATATATATGTATGTGTATATATATATATATATATATATATATATATATATATATATATATATATATATATATATACATACAGGGTGGTTATGAAAAAACTTTGCGGATACATGAACCTCTAGCGGCAGTTCCGTTGAACCTACCGAAATGAGATTTCATGTAGTTATTCAGAGATATGAGCTCGGGATTCTGTGAACAGCAACAACGTGGCGCTTGCGGTTACGGTTATAGGTACAGAAACTCGAAATTTTCGAATGGCAACGCCATTTTTTCTAGCCGCAAAATGCTCAGCGCATGCGAAAACATTAAAGAGTGTTGGTACGGTACGTGTATCCCAGAAAATGGACGCGTTATGCTCGCACAAAAAACATCTTTGCGAACGGCCAACAAAAACACGATCAGGACACACGGAGGAAATTTGCATATGACAAATTCAAGGCACCAATCACAGGACGCTGTTTGTCAGATATTCAGTGTATAAAACCGATAAAAAGCTCTGTCACATGCAAATTTCCTCCGTATGCCTCGATCGTGTTTTGTTGGCCGTTCGCAGAGCTGCTTTTTTTTGTGCGTACATTACGTGTCCGTTTTTTATACACGTACCGTTCCAACGATTTTTAGGGTTTTCACATGCGCTGAGCATTTTACGACGGCAAAAAGTGGGCGTTGACATTCGAAAATTTCGAGTTTCTATGCCTATAACCATAACCGTTAGCGCCACGTTGTTGCCGTTCACAGAATCTCGAACTCATAACTTTGAATAACTATATCTGAAATCTCATCTAGATAGGTTGAGCGGAATAACCTCTAGAGGTCCATAAATTGGCAAAGTTATTTTATGACCACCTGTACTTACTGTTAATGGTACAGTAATTAATATATATATATATATATATATATATATATATATATATATATATATATATATATATATATATATATATATATATATATATATATATATATATATATATATATATACATTCGAACCTCCATATATCAAAGTAGCAAAATGCGGGAAAAAAATTCGATATATAGAATTGGTCTTAGTTTTATCATAATTCTCTTAAAACCTTAAAATTAAAGCTAATCTTCGTATACGAAACTCCATTTCTAATTTATATGCGAATCACATTAAATGAAAGTTAATAACTAAGAAATGAATTAATATGAAAGATTTATTGAGTACTATATACCTTTAAAAAAACAATCCAGACAGTGGTTACAGTGATCATAGTTACATTCTTTACAAAAAAATTACGAATATCTTGCTGAACAGCCAGTTTTGCAGAAAGTTCATCAAAGAAATGCTCGCATTTATTCAGTCCACTAAAAATTATATCAGGGACATTTTCCGTGAATTGAAGTCCACGACGTATTGTTTCAAACGCCAAAAATTGGGAGATTTTATTCTAAAGTGGAATAAAATCTCCCAATATGTCGTGAAAAAAAATTTCGATATATAGAAATTTTTTCGGTATATTGAAACAGTTTTTCTATGTAATGAACACGGAGATTTGCTAAGAGTTCGAGATATAGAGAATTTCGATATGGGGAAGTTCGATATATGGAGGTTCGACTGTATAAATATATATATATATATATATATATATATATATATATATATATATATATATATATATATATATATATATATATATACCACAAAATTCTATCTACACGTCAGCTTTCATAAGATTTGATTGTTCGGGTTACTTTGCAGTCCTTTTTCTCTGCAGGAATTCTAAAAACCCTGTCTTTTAACAGGAGATACTAATAAGTAGAAACCGAGGAAAAATTCAGATAAGACTTACTGAAACTACAGTATTTATTAAATTGGTGATATTTTTCGATCCAACAGGTGTAGCGCATTATCAGACACTCATATATATATATATATATATATATATATATATATATATATATATATATATATATATATATATATATATATATATATATATATATATATATATATATATGTATATATATATCTATATATATATATATATATATATATATATATATATCTATATATATATATATATATATATATGTATATATGTATATGTATATATGTATATATATATATGTATATATATATATATATATATATATGTATATATATATATATATATATATATATATATATATATATATATATATATATATATATATATATATATATATATATATATATATATATATATTCGATATATATATATATATATAAGTATTCGATCCAATTGTAATACCCGACAAATCGCTATGCATCGAATCATCTTCCCTTTTATTCTAGGTAAAAGGTAGCGAAGTCTAGGACATACTCCCCACACACACACACACCACAGAATACCATGGGTGTGTGAAAGAAAGACGCTAATTATCACCTCAACGGGGTACGGAGAGGCAAATTTAATTGACTGTCGGGTAAATTGAGGGGCAAAGCGAGGATAGAATAAATAGATAAGACCGCAGGGGAATAGCTAGAAATCGGGAAAATAGGCAAATAAAAATTATTTATGAGAAGAGAGATTTGTGGGTGAAAGAAGTAGAATAAATTGATTGTAATTGCAAAGTTAGAAACAAAATGTAGAAATAAGATATTTGATTAGGTGCATTTGTATTATAGAGCTGTTGATAAAGTTATGTCGGAGTGGCATCGACTAGGTTCGAATCGTTACTAAATACGGTAAAATTTCAAGGGATTAACCCAAGTTAAGGTATGTTTTCAGAGTAGTGGTCAGGATTCTGATGCAAACGGGTGTTAATAACACTTGGTGCTTTTGATGAAAAACGACCTTTATAGACAGAAAACGTTAAGCCATCTACCTGTAGTTAAGACAACAAGTATTTTATGTGTGTATGTTTATTTCGTATTAACATGTAATTGTAAAATAGGTAATAGCAATTCATTCATTTATTTCATTTTACAACTATATTGTATTTTACATCTTTCGTGGAAAGCAGTTGTAAAATGAGCAGTAGCAATTAAGTAATTTATTTAATTTGACAACTATTTTGCAACTTAAGTGGGGAAACAGTTGTAAAATGAGTAGTAGCAATTAATCAATTTATTTCATTTTACAACGTGCATGGAAAACAGATGTAAAATAGGTAGTTGAAATTAATTCATTTCATTTTACATTTTTCAGGGAAAACAGATGTAAAATGGGTAGTAGAAATTTATTTATTTATTTCATTTTACAACTCTCATGGAAAGCAGCTCTAAAATAGCTAGTTGCAATTAATTTATTTATGTCATTTTACAACTTTCATGGAAAACAGTTCTAAAATATGTAATAGCCATTAATTAATTTATTTCATTTTACAACTTTCGTGGAAAACAGTTGTAAAATTGGTAGTAGTAATTAATTCATTTATTTCATTTTACAACATTCATGGAAAATAGTTCTAAAATAAGTAATAGCTGTTTTATTTATTTATTTCATTTTACAACTTTCATGGAAAACAGTTGTAAAATGGGTAGTAGCAATTAATTCATTTATTTCATTTTACAACTTCCATGGAAAACAGATATAAAATAGGTAGTAGCAATTAATTCATTTATTTCATTTTACAACTTTTATGGAAAAACATATATTTTTTCTTTAATGCTAAATATAACGTATCCTATCAGCCTCTTATTCTCTTGACTTATCAACTGTTATTCGTACATATAACAGTTGTAAAATAAAATAAATAAAATATTTATTAAAATATTTTATTTATTTTATTTTTCAAATTGTCTAGAAATAGTTTCAGCACTGAAATTATTAAATCAGTATTATCAGTAACACATAATTACAAAAGTATTACATGTACGCAATTTAATTATGAAATCAAAAGTAATAACAAATTGATATTAGCTCAAGAAATATGAAGCTTATAGGAAAATGAACGAAAATAAACGACTCGAGCTGGCCTTGTGGTAACGTGCTGGGTTTCGGTGCTGAGGGTGCTCGGATCGAATCCCTTCGCGTGCCATTAAATACCTCCGTGTATAGGATATGGGCACGTTAAATCCGTAGACGCTCTATGAAGGTCAGTGAGGTTGGGAGGTTGTACGACCCCCCCCCCCCCAAGATGTCCCCTCCAGGGGTGCTCGGTCAAAATTGAGATGGCAGCTAGCTAAGACTACCTAGCTCCGACCCTTGTGGTGCTAGTTAAAACGGAGCCCCACACTTTACCCCGAAGCCTACATGGACCTGGTCTGGGACTTCAGGCCATGGGGCATAAGAAACAACAACAACACGGGTCAGTCCCAAGAAAGTAGCCAATCCCTTGGGAGATATTTAATGTACTGCATAAAATTTTACATACAAATAATTTCTATTATTCTGTTTCAACACATACTAAGTATCATTGATAAATAACAATCTCGTCTGTTTAAAAATTACTAAGTATAGAAATACTTTACTGGGGGAATACATGACTTCCCGATCTGTATTTAAAAAGAAACTATAATGACACTTAATAAATAGAAATCAACAGACATTATCTGAGAGTTCATTCACATTGTTTCATCACGTATAATACTGATTGATATGCATTAGAATCAATTTTGAATGATATGCATTAGAATCAAATTCAATACTAATAAATCATAATATTTTATGGGTTTGCTAGTTTGACATCAGTCAGCAGAAAAGTTTCTTTCTGAAGTGTGCTACTACCCTGTATATATATACATATACAGGGCTAGATTTCAGTCGGAACTTGCCGGAACGGCGTTCCGGTACCTCTCTTTAGGTACTTCTCTTTATCAATAATTTGGAATACCCCCCCACACACACGCACACACACGCAAACACACCCCGGAAGGTTACCGTTCCGGCACCTCTATTTCTAGAAATATAGCAATGTATATATGTGTATATATATATATATATATATATACATACATATATATATATATATATATATATATATATATATATATATATATACACATATATATATATATATATATATATATACATACATATATATATATATAGATATATATATATATATATATATATATATATATATATATATATATATATATATATATATATACTAATAAACTATAATATTTTTATGGTTTTACTACTTTGACATCTGTCAATAGAAAAGTTTCTTCCTAAACTGTTAGAATAAACTGTTCCTAAACGGTTCCTAAACTGTTAGAATTGTTCAAATTGAATACTAATAAACCATAATATTTTTATTGTTTTACTACTTTGACATCTTTCAACAGAAAAGTTTCTTCCTAAACTGTTATAATAATACATCTTTCTACATTTTGTTATTTTTATTCTTGGATATACTGTATACTTTACTAAAAACAAGCGAATCGCATTCGAAATGTTAGAAAATGTAGAAATAAATTTCAAAGTTCCATTCTACATTCATCTTCGAGATTTAAATGAAGTAGAGTTTAGTTGATATCATCCTTCCCTTTTATGGAATGTAATATTTAATATCTCCGTCGGATATATATCTTCCGAGCGAACGATACTGCATCAAAAACTTTTGGCGTCTATGTGATGTTTATTTTCTCTCCAGACAGAGCGTTAGAT
Source organism: Dolomedes plantarius (assembly GCA_907164885.2). NCBI lineage: Eukaryota > Metazoa > Arthropoda > Arachnida > Araneae > Dolomedidae > Dolomedes > Dolomedes plantarius. The sequence goes on from OU015500.1 coordinate 136,700,066, forward strand.
TTTTAAAGATAAATATGCCTTTATATAAATAAAAAAAGTACTGTCTCGCAGAAGGAAACGAGAAAAACTTTTCCGAGATCTTTATTAGCGCTATTAAAGCATTTATTCGTAATATATATATATAAATGCATATGCTTCGAAATAAGTGCATATTTATGCATGGAAAATAATGCTAGACGATTTCAAGAAGACAAAAATGGCTGCGCTATAGAATATCAATGAACACATTTATTTTAACGAACATATTTTGAAATGAATAATTCACGAAAACATTGCTTATCAATTTTGGCGAAGAGGATGACTTAGGGGATAACTCGAATCAAAATATGATATTTCTCTTTTTTCAAGAACGATATTTTAAGTGAATGAGGAAACCAAAGGGAATTGATCTTCCATTGTCAATAAAAATAAATCTGTTTCTAGTAATCCGTACCTTAAAACCGTTTTAAATGGAATCCAACTTTTTAAATAAATTACGTTTGATATATTTATTGTAAGAATTTGGAGAGAGAATTCATTTTTGCTGAAAAATAAATTTGATCGAGAGTGCTAAATTGAAGCGATTTAAATACATTTCCTGTCAGCTTATGGAGTTATATTTGGGGCGTTTAGGCTGGGCAGCTAATTATTAATAATTAAGCTTCTTCATAAAAAATTTATGTTTTATTCCTTTGCATTCCAGAATGCACATGTTTCAGCATAATGACGATAATTCCTGCAGTAAAAAATGACAATTTTGACATCATCGGAGGACTTAAGTAAAATATTATGATTATGCATGTATATAATACTTACTTTTGCGTGTTACAAACTAAAGTAAATTAGGAAAAGTACTGAATTCTTCAAAATGAATACTAATAAACCATAAAAATTATTATGGGTTGACTACTTTGACATCAGTCAGAAGAAAAGTTTCTTTCTGCATTGTTGTGCTACACACGATATATATATATATATATATATATATATATATATATACGGTATATAATACATTCTTTTGTTTGTAACAAACTGAAGTAGATTAGCAAAAGTACTGAATTCTTCAAAATGAATACTAATAAATCATAAAAAATTTTATGGGTTTACTACGTTGACATCTGTCAATAGAAAAGTTTCTTCCTAAACTATGCTACATACGATTTATCTATATATATATATAACAGTTCTGTAACTGACTGACTCGCTGACATACAACGCACATACCAAACCGCTGGACCTAAAGGGCTAAAATGTTACATGGCGATTCTTCTTATAGTGTAGGGGTGCACTAAGAAATATTTTTGAAAAAACTTTCTTAGATTTTTTAAAATTAAATTTTTAAGCTGTTTTTGTAACTTTATTTAAGGTTGCATGTAAAATAATAATTTGAGGGTTATACAATTTATATCACGAGAAAGATAATAAAAATTCCTTTAAAATGTGATCTTATTCGAGTCTTCGACCCCCATTTTCTAATTTTTGGTAATTATTTAAAGATTAATTATTAGAATTTAATTTATTAAATGCTGATCACGTGATTTCTTTGTCTGGTTCTTTAAATAAATTTATCGTCACGTGCATAATAACTAAATAGACGAAAAAAAAATTTTCCTTGCTAATGCGGCAGACGATTCGACATTATCCAAAAAAATATAAAAATACAGTAAAAGATATTATGTTCCTGAAACTGTACTATATTAACTGTACTACATTCTTTGGTATGTCCTATTACATTTAATTTGAATATTTTCTTGTACATTATTTTGTCTATAAAAATATCCCTTACGATTTTTTTATAAATATATATATATATATATATATATATATATATATATATTTATTTATTTATTTATTTTTTTGGCATTAACGACATACATTGACCATTGTATTTAATTTGAATGTACTCTGTAGCGAAGTGCGGGTTTTCAGCCAGTATACGGTATATAATACTCACTTTTGGTTGTTACAATGTAAAGTAAATTTGAAAAATTACTGAATTTTTCAAAATGAATACTAATAAACAATAATATTTTTTATGGGTTTGCTACTTTGACATCAGTCAGCAGATCCGTTTATTTCTAAACTGTGCTACATACGATATATATACGGTATATAATACTCACTTTTGCTTGTTACAAACTAAAGTAAATTAGAAAAATTACTGAATTCTTCAACATGAATACTAATAAACCATAATATTTTTATGCGTTTACTACTTTGACATCAATCAGCAGAAAAGTTTATTTCTGAACTGTGCACACACACACACACACACACACACACACACACACACACACACACGCGCGCACGCACGCACGCACGCACGCACACACACACACCTTGGGATGTCTTTTGGTTATACCTGCATCCTATTCAGAAAGTTCCCCTTGAGGTAACTGATTTGGTTAGGCTCCCTGATGACGAGACCAGTCGGTTACCTCGATTTCTGGTTTAGTTCTGGTTGTTATTTATTTATGGTTAAATTTCCCTTTTTTCAATATGAGGATATGATGCAACTGCGCAATCTTTTATGGAACAGTTATAGAAGATTTCAATGCTAGGGTAGGTTTTAAATTATTTTGTTTGGCTGTCTATGCCGGCATTTTAATTTTTTTGTTTCTGTTGATTTGTTTATATTAGTTTACATTATGTATACAGTATATAATACTTACTTTTGTTCATTACAAACTGAAGTAAATTAGCAAATGTACTGAATTGTTCACATTCGATACTAATAAACAATAATATTTTTACGCTTTTACTACTTTGACATCATTCACCAGAAATGTTTCTTTCTGAACTGTACTACAAACGATATATATATGGTATATAATACTGACTTTTGCTTGCTACAAACTAAAGTAAATTAGAAAAATTACTGAATTCTTCGAAATGAATACTACTAAACCATAATAGTTTTTTATGGGTTTACTATTTGACATCAGTCAGCAGAAAAGTTTCTTTCTGAACTGTGCTACATTCGATATATATACGGTATATAATACTCACTTTTGCTTTTTAGAAACTAGAGTAAATTAGAAAAATTGTTGAATTCTTAAAAATCAATACTACTGAACCATAGCAGTTTTTATGTGTTTACTACTTTGACATCAGTCAGCAGAAAAGTTTCTTTCTGAACTGTGCTACGTTCAATATATATATGGTATATAATACTCACTTTTGCTTGTTAGAAACTAGAGTAAATTAGAAAAATTGTGGAAATCTTCAAAATAAAAACTACTAAACCATAGCAGTTTTTTATGGGTTGACTACTTTGACATCAGTCAGCAGAAAAGTTTCTTTCTGAACTGTGCTACGTTCGATATATATACGGTATATAATACTCACTTTTGCTTGTTAGAAACTAGAGTAAATTAGAAAAATTGTGGAAATCTTAAAAATCAATACTACTGAACCATAGCAGTTTTTATGTGTTTACTACTTTGACATCAGTCAGCAGAAAAGTTTCTTTCTGAACTGTGCTACGTTCAATATATATATGGTATATAATACTCACTTTTGCTTGTTAGAAACTAGAGTAAATTAGAAAAATTGTGGAAATCTTCAAAATAAAAACTACTAAACCATAGCAGTTTTTTATGGGTTGACTACTTTGACATCAGTCAGCAGAAAAGTTTCTTTCTGAACTGTGCTACGTTCGATATATATACGGTATATAATACTCACTTTTGCTTGTTAGAAACTAGAGTAAATTAGAAAAATTGTGGAAATCTTCAAAATGAATACTACTAAACCATAGCAGTTTTTTATGGGTTGACTACTTTGACATCAGTCAGCAGAAAAGTTTCTTTCTGAACTGTGCTACGTTCGATATATATACGGTATATAATACTCACTTTTGCTTGTTAGAAACTAGAGTAAATTAGAAAAATTGTTGAGTTCTTCAAAATGAATACTACTTAACCATAGCAGTTTTTTATGGGTATACTACTTTGACATCAGTCAGCAGAAAAGTTTCTTTCTGAACTGTGCTACTTTCGATATATATACGGTATATAATACTCACTTTTGCTTGTTAGAAACTAGAGTAAATTAGAAAAATTGTGGAAATCTTCAAAATGAATACTACTTAACCATAGCAGTTTTTTATGGGTTGACTGCTTTGACATCAGTCAGCAGAAAAGTTTCTTTCCGAGATGTGCTACATACGCACTTAACGAGAGTTACGTAAACTATGATGCAATTTCTCAATAAATCTTTTGATTACTCTGTGATAATAACAGGCTAATTTTTAATTACATTTTATCCTTGCAATATTTTTAAAGAAAATAGATTTATGAAAACCTTTGACTGAGCTTCCATGTTCTTCATAGTTAACAACGCTTCCATCACATGCAGCCAGGGTATTAATTCTCCCATTTTACAACAAGAGAAACCTGAGTATTTGGTAATTGGTCGAATTGATCCCTTTGATCCGGAGTTTAATCGATGACAAAGCAGGAAATCGTCTTCATCGTAGGTGGAGCAGTTTCACAGAACAGTGTAGCATGCCGGGAGCCAAAAGCCATTATTAACGAAACAAGGGACCTCCAATCTCGTTCTTCTTTAATTTTTAATATTTTACTCTATATACACCATGAGTATAATTAAAATTCTTTCTACTACACTGAAGATACTTAGAATTCACAAATACTTATTATGTGGAGGAATAAGACCTGTTTATCAAAAAATTTTTCAAAAGATGCTAGAATTTTTCAAAAAGCTCCAGGTGTATTCATTTTCTGCAGATATCTTCCAAATTTCTCAGAATTGTTAATTGAAATGTTTGTCAGAAAATTGTGCATAATTCTTTGAAATCACAAATATTTTTCAAATTTATAGACCATAAAATAAAGTAAAAACATAAAAAACATAAAAAAATAATGGGCAGATTAGAACAGAATTATTTAAAACTTTAGATTTGTAGAAGAAAAAAATTAAATGCACATTTATATGTATATTCATATGTTTAAACCTATAATACAAAACTTAAGGGTTTTAATTAATATAGAATGTTCATAGGGCATTTTGAAAAAGTTAGCATTTTTGAATTTTTTTTTGAAGAACATGCATTATTCTACCAAAAAATTACTTATTTTGAATTTTAAGGGTTTTCAGTGTAGTAAAATATAAAATTAATTATTCTCATTTTGTTTATAGAGTTAAAAATTGTAAATTAGAAAATTAGAATTTGAAGGTACCTTGTCCCCTTAAACCAGTAAAATGTGCTTGTATTCTTTAAAGCTTTTGTGAATTAAACTACAGCGTATTTCAAAAGCTGACCCTAAATGAAGACATAAGTTTTTGATGTACAAGTCTTTTTTTATTCGTTATGGACCTAAAAGCACTGAGTAGTCTTTATTATGAATATCAAAATTTATTGCTTTCTTATAAATATACTCTTTTATTATTTCATTTAATAAATATATTATTTATCTAATTAGAGCATATTCAAATTAATTTCAATATTTGTTCCACATTAGACTTCTCCATTTCGCGTCGCTCGAGAATATAGTCAACATTCTCTTCAGTAACATTTACGCATGTTCCTTTGCTAATATACAAGGTGCGTCCATAAAGTAAGCGGACAATTTTTTATAAATAAGAAAAATATTATTCACCATCAAATGAATTTATCTCATTAAAAATAATCGCCAAAGGAGTCTATACAATTTTTCCAACGTTTCTTCAAGTCATCGAAACACTGTTCATAGGCGTTGGAACTAACCGTTCGCAAAATACGCGTAACATTTGATTTAATATCCGAGACGCTTTCAAATCTCTGTGCTTTCATAGATTTTGCATTTCCCAATTACTATGGACTTATCGCCAGCTGATTTTTTAGTTTTTCCGAAGTTTAAGGGGACAAGGAACCATCAAATTCGAATTTTTCAATTTACAATATTTAACTCGGTATACAAAATGAGAATAATTAATTTTCTTTTTTACTACATTGAAAACCCTTAAAATTCAAAATAAGGAATTTTTGGCAGAATGATGACTGTTTTTCAAAAAATTTTCAAAAATGCAAACGTTTTTCAAAATGCCCTGTGCGCATTCTGTATTAATTAAAATCAAACAATTAATCAGTATTTTTACGAGGAGGTGCTTTTTCGATTAAGAAACAGGATAAGGCGAGTTAGGAAGGAACTGTCTGATTCTAGGCAATGGTTTCTTTTACACGATAATGCTAGGCCCCATACAGCAATTTCTGTTCAACAATATCTTTCTAAGTATTTAATTACAATGATAAACCACCCACCATATTTCTCCCAACTTATCGCCAGATGATTTTTTAGTTTTTCCGAAGTTTAAGGGGGACAGGGAACCATCAAATTCGAATTTTTCAATTTACAATATTTAACTCGGTATACAAAATGAGAATAATTAATTTTCTTTTTTACTACATTGAAAACCCTTAAAATTCAAAATAAGGAATTTTTGGCAGAATGATGCCTGTTTTTCAAAAAATTTTGAAAAATGCAAACGTTTTTCAAAATGCCCTGTGAGCATTCTGTATTAATTAAAATCCTTAAATTTTGTATTATACGTTTACCACGTGTATATAAATATAAATGTGCATTTTTTTGTATGAATCTAAAGTATAAAATATTTTTTTCTATTCTGCCTGCCACTTTTATGTTTTTTCATGTTTTTAAAAATATTTGTGATTTTAAACAATTATGTACAGTTTTGTGACAAACACTAAACTGTACAAATACAGAGCGGGAGGGCAGCCCTTTATTTTTTTGATGGAATGCATGAAATATTTTATATCTATATATCTACCCGGGCAACGCCGGGCAATAATGCTAGTATATATATATATATATATATATATATATATATATATATATATATATATATATATATATATATATATATATATATATATATATATATATATATATATATATATGTTTATATACATTTATATACATTTATATATATATATATATATATATATATATTACATGTATATATATATATATATATATATATATATATATATATATATATATATATATATATATATATATATATATATATATATATATATATATATATATATATATATGAAATAAGCTTCAGAAATAAGCATCGTGGCCGAAATAATGAAGTCTGCTTCAGGAACAAAGGCATTTATTAAAGAGTAAAATAACACATCTTATTCACTTCGAGTCAGTCCAGCGTCTACCGTAAAAGAGCCAAAATAGCGTTAGCTCAGAGAGGCTGCCAGAATTGGCGGAGGAAGTTAGTGTGTGGAAAGACGAAGCGTTTTCGCCAAGGAGTCGAAAAAGGGGTTACCAGAACAGAGAGAAAGTTCAGAATGGGCGATTATAGGTTGTTAATAATATTATCACACACACACACACACACACACACACACACATATATATATATATATATATATATATATATATATATATATATATATATATATATATATATATATATATATATATATATATATATCCAATGTAGTAGTCGACTGAACAGGAAACGTTTTCCCTGTTATTGG
>OU015500.1:136712566-136715066 GCA_907164885.2 Dolomedes plantarius
CAAATTCGAGATATTACGAATCGGTGGTCTTTGAACTCTGAGCTGCCGTCCCATGACATCACAAATGTGTTCTATCGGATTGAGATCCGGTGAGTTAGTTGGCCAGCACATTAACTGGAATTCAGCATCATGTTCCTGGAACCACTCCAACACAATTTTAGTCTTGTGACACGGGGCGCTGTCGTGTCGGAACATTCCATTTCCAGCTGGAAAAACAGAGGCCATGTAAGGGTGCAACTGGTCCGCAATGATGTTCAGATACCCTGTTCAGATACCCTGTCATTGTAGCATTCATGGTCTGCTCTACCACAACCACGGGTCCCAGAGATGCCCAAGAGAACGTCCCCCAAAGCATAATACCGCCACCACCGGCCTGTGTATGACCTACTGTACATTGAGGGAGCAACAGTTCTCCTGGAAGACGGCGTCCCTGACACGGCCATCGGCGTGATGAATGACAAACCTTGATTCATCTGACCAGGCAACTCTCCGTAATGAAGTCAATCCTTTCATCGTAAATCTAAGGCTAGTTTATTAAATCACTACACTTATCTCATCATGGTCCGTAGTGATAAATATATATTAATACTCATATATATTGGTACTTTTGAAAGTTATTTTACTTTCGAAAGCTATTAAAATGAATTTGTACCTTTATCTGGTGTAATATATAAAACTTAAAGCGGTATATCTCGTGAGTAAATTCCTCTATAAATGCGAATAAAATAGAAAACTCAGTTTCATAAATTTCTAAACACACTTCAACTTGGAAACCCTTGTTCAGAGCATCAGGAACTACACGGAGTTTAAGGTCCTTATGTACTAACCCTATTGGATTCGCTCATCGCAGTGTTATGTGTCCAAAGTGTAAAATAACCTATGTGCAGGCCCTGATTTTCCATTAGGCCCAGTAGGCACGAGCCTAGGGGCCCCCGAATGTTGAGGGCCCCCCAAAATTTTTATTTTAAAAGGAAAAAAAATGGAAAAAATTCCGAATTATTTTTAAACTTTTTTTATCCTTTTTAATAGCAATTTTTTTATATATCCTTTCAAATTTGATGGATTGGTTCATCATATGTATAATTACATGTATAGTTCATCATGTGTATTTTATAGTGTACTATATAAGAGACTAATAAGTTTTTCTGGTTTCATTGTATTAGTGTTTTAATGATGAAGTTAATATGTTGTATCGCTTTTTGTTATTTGATAATGTTCTAGACTTCACCGCTTCAAATAGCCAGTTCTTGGTAAACTATGGTACTTTCACAATGATTCATGATTATTTTTTTTTGTGTGTATTAAATTTGGAAATTTTACGCTCACATCAGTGTCAGGGGGCCCCCATCCCGAGTTGTGCCTATAGTCAAGAATTTTCTAATTCGGGCCCTGCCTATGTGTAAAATGTATCCAAAGATTAGTGACTTGAATTTAAAGGAAAATTTTACTCTGTAATAGAGCAAGAAATTTTACACATTGGGGCATTTTTTTTTTTGTTTTTTTAACGTAGGATTACGTTCCTCAATATTGGTCCTTCGAAGAGAAAAAAATTGTCGGGTGTCGCGAGTTACAATTTTGGCAGCGCGCCAAACGCAGTAGCAGTAAAAAGTTAAACAGAAAAGTACCAAAATGCGTCAAAAAAGAAAAAAAACGAGGTAAGCAACGATAAGTGATTCTACGTTAATAACCCGCGGTAGTTTCGTTACAGGAGCCTACCTGAAATATATTTTTTTCTTTTGAAAAAATGAAAATAACATTTTAAAATTTAAGTTCTCAGTGGAAAAATTTGGTATAGTGTGTTTTAAACGCTCCTCAATTCCTTTGGTTGACAAAATTTATAAAATGAATGAATCGTGTTACAAGGTGCAGTAAAGTTCAGGCTATCTGAAAATACAATTTTCATTGGATTATCAGCATTTATGCAGCTGTAAATATTAGAAAAAATTCTCCATACGTTCACATTGATGTGAGCGAATCCAATAGCGTTAGTACACAGCGGCGCAAAGTCCTAGGCTACAAATATAATTCTTTAAAGTCGTAACTACTAAAGTCTATAAGCGTGTTGAACCGGCCGGATTCTGACGTTGTGTTTAGGCAAAAAGTAACTATCTAGGCAATTTTATTAGAATTTGAGACAACGTATTTCATTATTAATATATTGCTCATTCAGCCGACTCTCGTTTTACAAATTTTTAAATATCAGAGATTCCAGTATTATGGTTTCCTTGTCAGTAATTTAAAAAGAAATATTACGGAATGCAGTATCCTAGAGCTTTATTAACGCTAGCATGTTTTATAAAATAAAACGCTGTATCGAATTTGTGTTCGTAAAAATTTATATGACTGTAACATAACACTGTTTCAGGCTAAAAGTTCTACCTGTCGCAGCATGCATGTTTGCTGAAGGATGTATCGTGTTGGGGTATCTTCATTCTAAACTTGTAATGGGTAAGCAGTATAACCTATACGACGCGTTGTGTACTATTGGAGCGAGGCATTA
>OU015500.1:136720066-136832566 GCA_907164885.2 Dolomedes plantarius
TAGTTTACTATAAAAACAGCCAAATACCTGCCTTATCAATGGCTAGAGGTCGACAAGTTTTTAACTTACGATTATGTTCCTCCATAACGGTCCTCCGGAAAGCAAAATTTCAGATGTTCTGCGTCGCGAGTTATAATTATGACAGCGCGACAATCCCAGTCTGTATCGCTTGGGTAAGTAGTAAACAGTTAAACAGAAAAGAACCAAATGCGTCAAAATTTTGTTATATGTATATATATATATACGTCGACTCAGCCTATGCATAATGCCATGCAAGATATATGTTGACTCAGCCTTTCATCCCTTCAGTTGGTCGATAAAATGAGGACCAAGCATGCTTGGGAACTAAACTCTGGGGGTCCTACGTCAGGTTGACCACCTGACTGAGACATATGCTGTATGGCACCCCAAGCCCACGGTTACGAAAGCGGAGATGGGTACCGCCGGCCCTGGTCCACATCGGACTGTTGCGCCGTGACTTTGAGTTTATATATATATATATATATAACACATACATAAACATATACATACAAAAGAGGTAAGAAACGATAAGTAATCCTACGTTAATAACCCGCGTTAGTTTCTTTGGTAGAGACTACCTGAATTTTTTTTTTTATTATAGGAAGAGGTAATGAGATTTTTCTAATATTACTGTACGCATGTGATTGACTCTCTCCTCGTTTTGGAAAACATAGATTCTTAACTGGGACTCCTGAGTACTGAACTATCAAAGTAACCACGTCTACGGGTGTTCACAATACTGGGGAATTACAAACACTGATGCTAATACGCTTGCAAAGGGAATTTTAAAGCGACGGAACAAGAGAGATTCCACATCCTGAGAAGTATACGTTAGTAAGGATATATATATATATATATTTGTGTGTGTGTAATACGTTTGTTTATTGTGTAAATATAACATTTTCAAATTCCGTCTCAATGTATGATCACAACCAGTCAGCATGCCCTAAAAGAGTATCTCCACAGAAGTATTTGAGGAGTTGAAAATTTCGTTTTATGGTTTAATTGAAGCAGCCTCATATGGAAATAGTATGTCTGATATAATACGTCAAGCGAAGGTATTTAAAAGTTTAAATCTGAAAATTTTTTGAAGATCTAAATCTGAAAATCTTATATCATTTATATTTATATCCTTCATAGCAGAACCGTGTAATATCTCTTTCTGCATTTCAATTTTAGGGTTAATAAAAGTCTGCATTATACTTCATTAAAGGTATTCTTTTGATTTAAAATACAAATTTGTATTTTAATTCGTTATTGTATTTCGTACGTAATTGCTGTCTGGATTTAGTATTACTTGGAACTAACACAGACGTATTTCTTTGAAGTTGATTCTTACCACACCAGTGTGTTTTGTTCATATGTAAAGCTTTTGTAGATCTATCAGCTATACGAGGCATATTTATCAATTATAATAATAAACGGAATAAGTATCATGTTTAGATACAAAATAAACTGTAATATTGTCTTGAAAAACACAGTTTTTATTACAAAAAGTAGAAATTTGATACAAAAAAAAACAAGTAAAGTTGTTGCTTCCAATTCAAATAAATAATGTAATCAGTTATATATGCAAACTGAATGCAGCAATGATACGTATTTTTCTCTGCGTATTTTCAAAAACATTGAGTCAATCAAAGGGGAAATACAGCAACACATTGACCGAGAGAACTGTGTAATTTAAGAGATGTGTGTGGCAATTAAAGTGACAACATGATAACAGGTGTTTGTTAAATCAGCCGTAACTGTAGTTCTATATGTAGTATCAGTCTGAAATTTTGTCAGAATGTAGCCAAACTGTATGGTATGTGTTAAGATAAAAATCTGAAAATCGAAATTTTTACGAAATGTCCATATTTGTAGGCAGCTGAGTCCCCTTATGGAACCTGTTAATGGGAAATTAAATTATACTTTACGGATAAATTAAGGTCTCAGTCTCTCATATTTACATTTTAATCAGAAATAGACATTCGAATTAACAGTGTTTTACGTACTCTTCCAGTTTCATGATTTTTTAGCAACCATGGAACTCCATACATGTTAAAGAAAGAATACATGAAACTAAACATAACAACATCCATAAAACACAGACTAGTTTCAAAAGTATATTTCACTCTTAATACTGGAGAAATGGTAAACAATTTTGAAATCAAATCAGTTGTAAATTTCTAGCATTTTTCCTAGGCCAATTACGTTCAAATAAATACTACTAATTCTGTCTCATTAGGAAGTATGTAGTCTATTGATACAATTAAATTCACGTCTGAAGAACATTTTAGAAACTAATTTAGCATATTTCATTGTCATTAATTATAGTCAAAATTAATCTTTTTTTAAGTTAAGAGCATAGATAAATCTATTTTTTTATACAATTTTAGTTATTTTTAAAACAGCCTTAATTATCTTGTAACAATTAAATATTCGGATTAGTTCCCCCTTATCAATTCGTAAGCTTAGGCAATCAAAAAAAGAGACGGAAATTTGAATATTTTAATTAGTAATGTGTGCATTTTTAGTGCAAATAAATAACAGAAAAAAATATCTAAAGTTAATCATGGGTTTTAAATTAAAATGGAAAATATCTGAAGTTAAAAAAGGGCTTTGTGTTTCAAATTTTTCTTTTATATAATCTTTAGAGAATTTGTATTTAGAAATTAGTAAGAAACAATTTTAATTCTTTTTACATTTAGACTCCTTCTAATTAGCATCCCAATGAGAACTTCTTTGCCATTAAAATTTGACATAAATTATGTAACACAAACACATTATAATGGAAAGTACTGTTGAATAAATAACTTACTTGTGTGTGATAATAGCCAAATTATTTGTATGTATGTGCTTCATTTAAAAATATCTCTTTCTCTTAGGAAAATGCCCTTACTATTATAAGACAGTTACAATTTCTTCGGTTATCAAATACAGGGTGATTTTTTTTTTTAAACTGGCACTACACGGAGCCATATGTAGCACGATCTATCAGCCGGAATTCCCCCAAAATTCATAGAGGGGCCAAGGGCGACACGGGAAGGAGTTTCCGTGAAAAGAAAAAAAATAGTTCCAAAAGTCGCCGATAGGGGAAGATATGGCGCTTCTGTTGTCGGCTCACCCAAGAATTTTCATAAAAGGCAAGTAAAACATCAAAATACACATTCACGACTATGTAGTCGACAGCGGCGCCAGTATTTAGGACTATAAAGATAAGGGATGATTACTGATAAAGCTATAAACATACAAATGAATAACAAAGAAATTTCCCTGCAACACCGCTTTATGCAGCAAATTCATTCTCTCTCCTTCAATGTGACCACAGTCCTGCTGGATGGCAGATTGCATCCTGAACACTGCGTTCTCAACGGCCGAGCGTAACATGTCACCAGGAATGTTCATCAAAGTCCGGGATATGTTGTCCTTTAGGGCCGCCAAGTTTGAGACTCCACCAAAATACACTTTAGACCATAAATAATCCCACAGATGTCACATGGGTTACGTCCGGGAAGCGAGGTGGCCATGTCAGTGGAAAAAAGCGACTGATGACCCTTTCTTCTTTAAAGTGACGGCAAAACAGATTGCGCACCGATCTCTATAGCCCAAAATACTGGCGCTGCTGTCGACTATGTAGTCATGAATTTGCATTTTGATGTTTTACTGGAATTTTATGTAAATTCTCTTGTCCGCCGTCAACAACAGCGCCATATCTTCCCCTATCGGTGACTTTTGGAACTATTTTTTTTCTTCATGGAAACTCTTTCCCATGTCGTACTTAGTCCCTCTATCGATTTAGTGGAATTCCGGCTGATAGACCGCGCTACAGGTTGCTCTGAGTAGTGTCAGTCTAATAAAAATCACCCGGTATATGGACATTTCTGTGGGAAAAACATATTTGGACACATGAGATATGTTCCAAAAGGCCCCTATCGGTGCCTTTTGGAACATTTTTTTTTCACGGAAACTCTTTCCCATGTCTTCCTTAGTCCCTCTATCATTTTTGGTGGAATTCTGGCTGATAGATCGCGCGCGCTACAGATGGCTCCGAGTAGAGTCAGTTAAAAAAAATCCCCCTGTATTTTATGTCGCAACATGTTATGAGAAATATTTTTTTTCCCTGTAAAGGGATTAAATGTTTTATCAATGCATTGTTAAAAAATTTTATGAAAAATTATTGATTTGTTAAAATTTATGTAAACCATGCAGTTTTGTTAAGGGGACAAGAGACCATCAAATTCGAATTTTTCAATTTACAATATTTAACTCGGTATACAAAATGAGAGTAATTAATTTTCTTTTTCACTACATTGAAAACCCTTAAAATTCAAAATAAGGAATTTTTGGCAGAATGATGCCTGTTTTTCAAAAAATTTTCAAAAAAGCAAACGTTTTTCAAAATGCCCTATGCGCATTCTGTTTTAATTAAAATCCTTAAATTTTGTATTATACGTTTACCACGTGTATATAAATATAAATGTGCATTTTTTTTGTATGAATCTAAAGTCTAAAATATTTTTTTCTGTTCTGCCTGCCATTTTTATGTTTTTTCATGTTTTTACTTTATTCTTTGGTCTATAAATTTGAAAAATATTTGTGATTTCAAACAATTATGTACAGTTTTGTGACAAACACTTCAATTAACAATTCTGAGAAATTTGGAAGATGTCAGAGGAAGATGAATACGCATGGAGACTTTTGAAAAGTTCTAGAATTTTTGAAGAATTTTTTGATAAACAGGTCTTATTTCTCCCCAAAATGCTTATTTGTGGATTCTAAGTATCTTCCATGTAGTAGAAAAGAATACTTATTATACTCATGGTGTATATTGAGTAAAATATTGAAAATTAAAGAAGAACGAGATTGAAGATCCCTTGTTCCCTTAAGTAGGAATGTAAAGAAAACAATATTATTTTTTTTAAACATATCACCCTTTAAGGGCAAACACATCATTCCGAAATGCGTGTCAATAAAAAAATAATAACGTTTTCAGTAACCAACCCCTTTACCGTGATATGTAACTAAACTTCAATTGCAGACTTCGAGGTCAAAAAAAACACCCTGCTCTTGTGAGTTCCATCTGCCGAACAAATCCGACTTGACAGGTGGTCTCACGTTGTACTCGGATCAAGGACTGCGTTTATTATCGTTTACTAATGCCGTAATGATGCCTTAGCATTACGACTGCGAAGTATACAAAGGGAACCGATCTATCCGTGATTCCTAGGAGAGAGCGAAAGTGGTTATTAAGTTTGCAGTCATTTGCTTTTTGATGGCTAGGTGAAATCCGTAACAAAAATTCCCTTATAGAAGCTCTACTAGTGGTTACGCTTTTTTTGTCGAATTAAACTACTGCTACGAATACTATAAAGCCGAAGGGAAAGGCAATTATTTAGTATGACGAACTTTATCATTTTAAATAACATACTAGTTGGTACCCGTCAAAACGTGACGACTGGATAGTAAATAAATGTACTAATGCATAAATTATACTCAAAACATCATTGCCGAATGTTAAAAATCATAATATTAAGAATAGAGAAATACACTTTAAAAAATTACTATTGAACCCAATGTAAAGAAATAGGGTTACTACGCATCGCGTAATAAACAATTTCCGACAAGTTATATTCTTTATCCCACAAACATAATTAAAAATAAAAATGGCAGAGAGTTAGATAGATTCCTCGGGGAAAAAAATATACAGGCTCTATACAGACTGAAGCGGATAGATTTGATAGAGGAGGATATTTATCGCTTTATATGTCGCACAGACAAGATAGGATCTGGTTCCCAAAGGACGTACCGACGGAGATTTTATACACGGCAGCAATTGATTCCATCGTGATGGTCAAGTGTGATTGAGCAGGTCTCGCCTTGTCCCGTGCTCGCAACTTCCTTCCCGAAATCCTCTGAACCATTAGAATACAATATACCGCAGCATACACAATAATGATTCCAAATAAGATTTTCTCTAAAATTTTGCTGGTGACTAACAAAGTGCAGTCCTCTAGCCCACAGCGGAATTTAAAAAAAATTATGCTCTTGAGGCATATATATTTCTATTTTGACCACTTCCACGAGGGTGTTTTCCATGCGTATTTCCATGCTTTAGAGGAATATTTAAACACGGATAATAAGTTCCAAGCGTGCATTTTCATTATTTAAAAACTTAAGTGTGACTATCATGCTATCTGATAAGTAATAGATTAAAAACTTAAGTAATAGATTAAAAACTAGCAATTTTCACGTTCCTGTATACTAATGGTTCTTAACCCTTTCAGAGGCAACAACCTGCCCTGATATTTTTCCCGATATTTTCAACTCAATAAAATCTTGAAAATTATTTCCAATTAAAGGTTGCAAAATGTTTTTACTTCTTTAAAACGATAACAGATGGCAGCACTAACCATTTTTCTGCTCATTTAACTGGAATTCATTGAATGCAAGTGAGAAAAAGATTAGATTGAGGCGTTTGCACTGCACAAACGGTGCTCCTAAAAGGGTTAACCGGGGTTGCGGGCACTCCTATGAGTGCGAGAGAAGGTTCTAAATTTTTAATGAAAATTACCAGTTGAGTGAATGTGATGGATACTTTTCCACGGGAAATATAAGCAAAATTAACAGATGGATACTCAATTCATTTGTGTTTCATCTTAATTTAATGGACGACAACGTTTTATTAAGGGGATGGTGGACTTTCAAATTACCAAAAATCGAGCAAAAATTGTAATTTTTTTGGGGGTGTATTAATATTTTAAAAACATGTAAATATTGGAATGAAATGCATTTAAAATGTGTAGTGAAAAGAAAAATGAAAAATTGGTGGCTTTAGAGCAGTAAGTATTAAAGGTAGATAAAAAAATTTCTTTTAAATGACTTTTTCTCAAAATGAGAAATTTCCAGATTTGCAAGTCTTTAAAATACTCCTCGCGTCATAATTTTTGTCGAAATTTTATGAAATTTATAAAAAAGATTCCTGTAATACATCAAAATAAAGTTATGTATCCATTTTAGGATTCGAGGTAATTTAGGTTATAAAAGTTTAACTTTAGTGTAGAAAAGTACAAAAATTTCGCGAAAATTCAGAGTACAAGCATAAAAATATTTTCTAAAAATTAACTATTCAACGAAAGTACAAAAAAAATACATAACTTTATTCAGAAAGTATTTATAAGCAATATAAATGCAAAATTAAGGGGAAAAGTTTAAAATTGAGTCGCAAGGAGCATTTTAAAAAAGGGTAATTTAATTTAAATTTTTTAATTATAAAATATTTTTTTAAAAATATTTATAACATTTTATAAGGTGTTTAATATTGTTATACTTTAATGAATATATATACAAAATTTCATATCTCTGTGGTAAAAATTTCAAAAATCGTTTTGAAAGGTCCACCATCCCCTTAAAAGACGATCTTATCGCAGTACGAGCTAATGCACGTACTGAAATAGAATTTGAGAAACTGGACTTAGAAGAGTTCTGGAGTACGCAGTTAGAACTTTATCCAGAATTCGCAGAAGCAGCATTAGATACATTTTTACCATTTGCCACAACTTACCTTTGTGAAATGAGTTTTCTATCCCTTTTGCTCATCAAAACAAAAGCCAGAAATCACTTAAACCTTTGAGGGGCGGCGTTTGCACAGTACAAACGCCTAAAACTTGTCTTTTTTTTCACTTGCATTAAATGTATTCCAGTTAAATGAGCAGAAAATTGGTTAGTGCTGCCATCTGTTATCAGTTTAAAGACGTAAAAACATTTTGGAACCTTTAATTGGAATTTTTTTCAAGATTCTTTAGGTTAAAAAAATCGGGAGAAAAATTTGCACCGTACAAACAGGGGAGGTTGTGGCCCCTGAAAAAGAGTTAAATGCTTCTGATGATTTACGTGTCACTCGTTCAGAAAAAAGGGCCTCGTTTTTAAAGGATAATTATGAACAAACAACAATTTAGTCATTAAAAATGTAGATATTGTTTTAAATGTAATAATATAGTATGAATTGTAAACTTATTAATTTTTTATGCAATAAATAAATTATCTTGCAATAATTGTCTTTTCCTAAATAAAAAA
The DNA here is from genome assembly GCA_907164885.2 of Dolomedes plantarius. Taxonomy (NCBI): domain Eukaryota; kingdom Metazoa; phylum Arthropoda; class Arachnida; order Araneae; family Dolomedidae; genus Dolomedes; species Dolomedes plantarius. The sequence continues at coordinate 136,728,143 of OU015500.1, forward strand.
TAGAACCACATTTTTTTCAAGGGGGTGCAAGAACTTATTTTCTAATTCACGGGGTTGCTGTCTAATAAAAATGTTAAGAACCACTGCTCTATACTAACAAACAAACCCTTTTGTAAGAGGATATCTGTGCTGTATTATTAAAAAGCGAAATTATTCGACAAGAGTAAAAAAGGAGAAAGCCAAATTAATTTTCCCCCCAAAATTAGTATTTTAGATTAGATGAAAGAGATAAGTTTTTTTTTTTATTATTCATTGTGATAGTTTGGTCATTTTGGGGGATTTGTTTATTTAGAAGCTTATGCATATATTAAAATTAGTTCTCACAGTACATTATTTTAATTATGTATAAAAATTATTGAATTATAAGTCACGAGTATCTATACTTCAGTAATTTAGGAAATTCAAGAAGTTAAAAGCATCAGAGTTCAAATTTGTTCCACAAGAAATATTTTTAAAAGGCTTTTGACAGTATAATCCACTCACAAAGAAACATTATGGAAAACCATTGTTCGTTTAACTGTAATGTGACATCAGTTCCATCTGAAATATTGCTGGAAACATCCCAAATCTTAGTAACTAGTTTAAAATATCATTAAAGGGGTACATAATCCTCTGACAATCAACTGCACTGGAAAACATCCAAATGTTCTACACGGTCAACTATTTCAAGATATCACTTGTCCTTGTTTTATACAAAATTTCATAATATTCTGAGAGCTAGACTAGAAACAACTATAAGGCTATTCTTACTTCGTTTGCACACCAAACAGCTTTTGTTAATAAACCATAATACTTTAAACAAATACTTATCTGTAGTAATTAATTCTAATAAGATATCAACCCCTTACTCTCGGTGAATATATCATAACACTAACTCAATAATTATAAATATAGTTTAAAGAAGCATTTCTGTGTAGTAATTAATTGCAATAAGATATCAACCCCTTACTCTCGATGAATATATCAGAACACTAACTCAATAATTACAAATATAATTTAAAGAAGCATTTCTGTGTAGTAATTAATTGCAATACTATATCTACCCCTTACTCTCGATGAATATATCATAACACTAACTCAATAATAATAAATTTAATTTAATGAAGCATTTATGTGCAGTAGTTAATTGCAATATGATATCAACCCCTTACTCTTGATTAATATATCATAACACTTAACTCAATAATTATAAATATAATTTAAAGAAGCATTTCTGTGTAGTAATTAATTACAATAAGATATCAACTCCTTACTCTCGATGAATATATCATAACACTAACTCAATAATTATAAATATAATTTAAAGAAGCATGACTGTGTAGAAATTAATTGCAATAAGATATCAACCTCTTGCACTCTATAAGTATGTCACTCCTCTAACTGAATAATTATAAATATAATTGAAACAAACACTTGCATGGTTGAAATAAACACTATGTAAAAATTTATTACAATACGATACAAAACCCTTTCACTCGTGGTACAGCTGATTTTTATTTTATGAAATAAATGAAGAGAATTATCATTTTACGCATTAATGTATTAACAATATATGTCGAAATTTACTTTTTAAGGTGTTATACCATTTAAGAGAATTGTCATCAGGATATTCACTCTTTCTTTGACAAGTTTCACAGCCGGACGATGGCCGAATGACTAGGGAGCTAGCTTTCGATACCAGAATCTGTGGGTTCGAGTCCCAATATTGACATGGATGTTTGTAGCCTTTCCGAATCGGCTTTAAACTGTAGGTGCCGGTCTAATGAGCCCTCGTGTAGCAGAAAAAATGACCGTAGCGTTTTCAACCAAGCCAACACAAGTTTCACAAATATACCTCATCTAAAGTATTTCACACGTAATATTGGGCTTTGAGCATACAATCTTAAGTTTTCCACTCGACAACTGAAAACGTAAATGCTTAAATTTTCTAGCCATTTCGGAATATCATGGACAAATATCGCCATTCCCATTAACATAGGTCGTATTAGCGCTACTCACTTTAGTACGATGGTGCAATCACACATTCTTGCAACAATAAGTTATTATTTCTGATGCAAGAATTTAATAATAAAATCCTTTTGTCATTTAAAAGAACTAGAGAGTCCAACGACGTTTAAGATATTCATATATAAATAAGAAAATTTCTCCGCAATTTCTAGAATTCTCTATTAATTGAATTTCCCCAGTTTTAGGATTTCTAAAATAAAATTCCATTTGGTGCGTTTTTTATTTTGAATTTTCTGTTATGTGAAAACTTTTTTTCTGCTGAAATACATACTTTGATATGAGTTGCTGCACACCAAGTTTCAGTCAGGTCCATTCGTTGGTTTTTCAATGTACTACGGTCATATTTCTGTGCCATAGGAAAGTCATATAGACAGGGATCTGAAAGACCCTTACTACTTATACCGGTTGATTCAAAGCTCTATGTACAAATTTTTAGGGGAGATGGAATACTCAAAGACAAAACAGAATCGCATAGGAATGTATGACCGCAAACCCAAACCTGACGCTAGAGGGCGCTGTTTACTTAAGGGGAGGGGTCACTTTTACGTACCTTTTAAAGTATCATTTTTAGACCTATGTTCGATTGTATGTACTACTCATGATTTTTGCTTGATTTACATGAAATTTTTGAGTAACTGCCTAGAATACTGTTTATTATATATATATATATATATATATATATATATATATATATATATATATATGTATATATATATACAATATTTCAAGGAAATTAAAAAATAAAATTAATTTTTATTCATAAAAAGGGAATATTTCTTTTTTAAATCGAACATTTTGCAGTCAACTACTGTGCGCATTCTGTCAAAATAAATTATTAAGGTACAGTAATAGTTGTTTACTATATGTGATTACAATACTTCTGCCAACAAAATACACCAACATTTTTTAACCTTAACATATTTTAAATTTTTTAAAAGAATTTTTTTAAAAGCTTTTTTTAAAAGTCATTTTTGAAATTTCTAATTAAAAATAGCACGTACTAAAATGTTTTAATATATTTTAGAATAATGTTGGTGACTATTTTAGAATAATGTTGGTGTGTGTGTGCGTGTGCGTGTGCGTGTGCATTTAAATACAGTGCTGTTATTTATTACTCTGTTATGACTACAGATTATCATGAAGATAATGAACCTTGACTCAAACCTTGGATTCAAAAATTCTGAATTTTTTATCCACAGAAGTTGACATAAAAATGATTATTCAATTTGAGTATAACATTAAATATCATGTATTCAATAATCCCTTCAATGCTTAGTCAGAAGTTACGACTTCTGAAGTGAGAAATAATTCTGCACGAATTTTTATCGTATATTTTTTTTTGTATTATCGCTGATTCAAAAACATATTGCCATGTAACATCACTCATATATGCTCCTGAGAAACTTTATAACTACGCATTAATGTTCGATTTTCTTACATTAATTATGAGAATTTTTATCATAAAATTTATTGTATTATTGCTGATTAAAATGCATAATGCCATATAACCTCACTCGTATACTCCTGAGAAACTTTATAACTATTTTTTAATGTTCTAGTCTCTTACATTAATCATGAGAATTTTTAAGGTATAATTAAAAGGAATTTTTAAGGTAAATTAAGGTTATTATTGTATTATCGCTGATTAAAAAACATAATTCCATAATACCTCACTCATATGCTCCTGACAAACTTTATAACTACGTATTTATGTTATATTCTCTTACAATAATCATGAGAATTTTTAAGGTATAATTAAAAGAAATTTTTAAGGTAAATTAAGGTTATTATTGTATTATCGCTGATTAAAAAACATAATGCCATAAAACCTCACTCATATACTCCTGAGAAACTTTATAACTACGTATTTATGTTATATTCTCTTACATTAATCATGAGAATTTTTAAGGTATAATTAAAAGGAATTTTTAAGGTAAATTAAGGTTATTATTGTATTATCGCTGATTAAAAAACATAATGCCATAATACCTCACTCATATGCTCCTGACAAACTTTATAACTACGTATTTATGTTATATTCTCTTACATTAATCATGAGAATTTTTAAGGTATAATTAAAAGGAATTTTTAAGGTAAATTAAGGTTATTATTGTATTATCGCTGATTAAAAAACATAATGCCATAAAACCTCACTCATATACTCCTAACAAACTTTATAACTACGTATTTATGTTATATTCTCTTACATTAATTATGAGAATTTTTATCGTATAATTTTTTATCCACAGAAGTTGACATAAAAATGATTATTCAATTTGAGTATAACATTAAATATCATGTATTCAATAATCCCTTCAATGCTTAGTCAGAAATTACGACCTCTGAAGTGAGAAATAATTCTGCACGAATTTTTATCGTATATTTTTTTTGTATTATCGCTGATTCAAAAACATAATCCCATGTAACCTCATTCGTATATACTCCTGCGAAACTTTATAACTACGTATTCATGTTCCCTTATCTTACATTATTTATGAGAATTTTCAAATTATTGTCAAGCCTTGGGCTTGTATCCAAATCTCTCATTAAAGCCCATAAAATACTCTTGACTCCCTCGCACTTTTGACAAATGAAGTTGGAAATGTCAACGACTGTCACATTAACACGACAAGGAGGAGTCACTTTTGTTACGCTGAAGCATTACAGTAACATGCGAAACGTATGAAATTTCCATTGAGCGTTCCATCCTTAATATATGACATAAAGTTGAGACATTATTGGACGAAATCTTCACGTGATAAAATTCTTTAATACAAAACTGTTTTAAGTTGTCAAAACGCATTTCAAATGTATTTAGAAGAACTAAAAATCCGAACATCAACAATCAAACATAAGTTATAGAAGGAAATTTATTTTGTATAGGGGAAAATGTTTGTATATGTCTGACAAGGCATACCTGATAACATAACATATATTATGTAAAACGTATCATATATTATGTAAACGTATTAAGCATATTCTGTACAGTCGAACCTCGTTATAGTGAACCCGTTATATAATGAACTCACGGATATAACGAACGAAAATTTTGGTCCCGCTGTTTTCCTATTGTACGTAATTTAATTAGAATTGTGTTAGATTAATGTAATGGATTTTAATCGGTTTAATACATTAATGATATTTTTTAATAGATTTTATCATTTTTTAATATATCATTATTGAATACACATTTCAACTAATCAGTTATATATTTTGTGAAATCGAGCCCTTTTCTTAACGGTTCGGATATAACGAACCACCGGGTAAAGAGAATAAAACCTTCGTTATAATGATCCTCTGAAGTCGTTATAACGGTGTTCGGCTGAAGTTCATCTCTTAAAGAAAAAAAAGGTGGAAAGAAAAAGAAACATTTTAAAAAACAAATTAACTAGGAGAAATATAAGCATGGAGTATTTCGGAAAATCTAAAAATGATAAATTATAAATGCTTACTTGCTCGGACTATAAAATGCATTTTTAAATTATGAAAAGATTAGTTATTATGTTAAAATATGTTTATTCATTTTAAAAAGTAAAATTTTATGAACAAAATTTATGGTATCTACCCCTTGAATTATAGAATTTAGTTATACAAAATCCTGAATTTTTGTAAATCAGAAAACAGCTTCGAGATATAGATATCTATATATATAAAACAGTTCCGTAACTGACTCACTGACTGACATACAACGCACAGACCAAACCGCTGGATCTAAATGGCTGAAATTTTGCATGGCGATTCTTCTTATAGTGTAGGGGTGCACTAAGAGAGATTTTTCAAAAATTCTTCTTAGATTTTTTTAAATTAAATTTTTAAGCTGTTTTAGTAACTTTTTTTAACTTTGCATTTAAAATAATAATTTGAGGGTTATAAAATTTATATCACGAGAAAGATCCTAAAAATTCCTTTAAAATGAAATCTTTTTCGAATCTTTACCTCAATTTTCTGATTTTTGGTGAATTTTTAAATATTCATTTTTAGAATTTAATTTATTAAATGCTGATCACGTGATTTCTTTTTCTGGTACTTTAAATAAATTTATCGTCACGTGCATAACAACTAAATAGACAAAAAAAAATTTTCTTGCTAATGCTGCAGACAATTGGACATTATTTTGTCTATAAAAATATCCCTTACGATTTTCTTTCAATATATCATTTTTTTCTACATCAATTGTATATATTGATCGTCGTATTTATTATATATATATATACATATTTGTTTTTTTGGCATTAATTGCATACATTGACCGTTGTATTTAATTTGAATGTACTCCGTAGCAAAGCGCGGGTTTTCAGCTAGTCTTTCATAAATAAATTGCGGTTTATTTGCATTTAGTTTTCAAGACAACTTTATCAAGGAATTTCTGTTACACAACAGATTCTGTTTTCGCAACGTTGTATAAAAATTCTGTCGTTCATTGAAAACCTCACATTTAAAACATTTCTCTGTGAACGTTATTCATTCATTGTGCAGAGAATATGGAGATGTCGATTTGAGGCTAGCAAATAAAAAATTATGAACTTTCCTTTAAAATCTGATCTTAAAGAATTAAAATCTTTTTAAGTTGCTTACATCTAATTTTAAAATTAATTTCCGTGCAATTTTTTTTTTTTACTTTTGAGTGGAAAATTATCCCAAAAATATTCTTGCGAATAATTAATGCAACATCATTACGGAATGCAAATTAGACTTGATTTTTCCATAATGAGCTTCTGAAGGATCTTTAAGAGTGGTAGGAGCAAGCTTTCTTAATATTTTCTTCTTCTACCAAGAAACGCTTGTAAAAAATGCTTAAAAGGCATAAAAATGCATTTTTTTAATTATAAATTTCAACTTTTTTTCTTACAATCAAAAATATTTTTAAACTGGAACTAAAATGTAAAGTAGGGCATCTTAGATTACGAAATTCTTCGACATTATTCTTTTTAATGTTATAATTTTTCGTCTAACTTCTGACTATTTTAACGAATAAAAATATCGGTGTAGAATGAAATTACAGGAAAACCTATTTTAAAAGTAATTAATAATGTTCACATAGTTATAAAATATAAATTATTAGAATAATATTTCTGCATTTAGAACTAGTAGTTATATGGTTCTATTGATTATTTTCTCTGTGAATCCTCTAACGGTCCAGGCACACTATAAAGTAATAGGCATAAATATAAATAATTCCTTTATTTTCTACGTAGAGGTAGACTAACATAGACCGACTTGGGGCTTCAAATAATAACACAACAGTACCGCAACTTGCGTTACTAAGAAACTGAACTTTAAAGCCGTAATGAACCCTTTCAGGCAGAATATACGTTCACTGACAATACCCGTAACCATCGGGCTCTGAAATAACTATCGAACTCGTGCAGCCACCTAAGCTAAATACTAATACGTGCTCTATCAGTTAAATACCGCTATCACCTTCAATCTAACTTTTCTCGACTTTTTCGTATCTCTACAAATAGCGTAACGCACTACCGTACAAATCTCCTCTCCCTTCTTGGGCCAACTCAGCGTGTGTCACTTAAATAGACCAGACACCCGCTCCGAACTCACTTCGACTGGCCTGCACTGCGCAGCTACCAGAAATTTGCAGCTGAGCAACACGCGAACCCTACATAGTATGCGAGAAAAATTAGCGTGGATTTCCCATATCTCCAAGGTAAGGTAATATATGAAGTTGTAGATTGGTAAAATTATGATTCGTGGCTATCCTCTACCCATTGGTTATAATGAAAATTAGGATTTATTTTGGGAGAAGTCGTTTTTCGGATGCCTTTAATTTGCATTAGAAGGGCATTGTACCGAAATATCACATTGTAGAACTGTGCGGTACTTATCTAGGCATAATGATTTCATTGATTTTGTTTACTAAGAACTTTATTCGTAAAAGGAATAATAAAGCATGTGTGGGAGGAAACCCACATCTTCAGTATTTTTAACACGTGGCTTAGTTTTATCCTCAATAAGGTATGTTTTCCCTTCAATCCTTCATGGGTTGTTTAGAATCGGTGAAATTCATAGTGACAAGTCACTTAAATCAATTCACTGGAATTACCACACCTTATTTATGTTAGATATATGTGTGTTTTCCTTAAAGAACGAGAAAATGCCACATACCCCACCAGATGGCACCACTTGTTCAGAATTCATGTATTCCACTGCTGTTCAATGTCGCGTGTTGTCTTGTGTCGTGCTTAAGATATGAATGTTAAACATGCTTATTAAAACTTAAACTTAAATTACTTAGCCTCAGCTCTTTATTATCCAAATCATGATTCTCTACAACTCCATTGCTGTGCTGTGATGATACCGCTGACGTGCTACATAGAATAAGGTAACCGTATTTTTGCCTTACTTTGATTCGCGAGTGACTTATCCAACAATTTATAGTGATGAGATTAGTCACTTTCCTTTCTAAGCCCTTGAATAAGTACAGAGTACGCAAATCTCAAAAGCCTGGTGAGTATATCTTCTGCTAATGAAGAAAACGATACTGTATAAACACCCTATTGAAATTAAAAATGCCTTTGCTCTTTAAAGTAATCCCACTATCTTACACCAGAATGTTGGAAAATCTGAAGCGGCTCTTCTCATCTCGTGATTTTCGTTTACAGTGAATCCCGTCCCATATAGACCGAGTTTGCTGATACCATGGCAAAAAAGAGGTGCTAACGAGTCTATGGATATGCCGGTGCCTCTGACATATACTGAACTGTATTCTAAGCAAACCTGTCTTGTACGGTCGGCATTCGCCATCCCCCTTTGCACCACTGGCACCACTGGTACCACCTGGTTACACCGGTACCTTGGTAATCGCCCCGGTGGTTCTCTGCCCCTCCGGTGCAGCAGACAGGAGCAAACTACAATAACCCGTTTTCGTAGTAGTCACCTCAGAACATTGACTTATACAAAGAAAAAGTGTTTCCAACTTGTAACAGATGCTCCAAAGACCAAGCCACTCCGTTTTCAATATCCTTGTGTGCTTGGGACTTGAAAAGGAAGATCTTCTGGAGCGCCCATTGTTGGTCATTGACTTCTTGAGTGTCTGCGGTATCATGGAACTAATATATCTCTGAGATCAGCAGCAACAACAACCACAACACACTAGAATACTATTTGTCATATTACTCGCTGAGAAACATAATACAAAAAACAAAAAGAAATTTTTATAACAAACGATTACATACACGCTCCATGCCAGACAAAAGATCTTTGATAGGTTCACCGGCTTATCTGTACAAAATTAATAGTTATTCTTTCCAATAAAGACGCTGGAAATAAATTAATTATCCATGAAGTTCTGGGTAAAATTCATAAAAACCTATGAACTTTTTCTAATGCAGCAAGACCTCAAAAAATTATGCGCCATTTTTTTCCGTAAGAAATTGGAAATAAAAATTTTTACGATTTCATATCGTAGTAGATGTCAAAAACTCAAGATTTTTCCAGATAACAATGGATCAAAGGAACACTTAAAACATATAGAAGGAAAAACATACATAAATCCTTATTTATGCAATTTTAACCTTTTCCTTTCGGGGTGGGATAGCATGTATCCCAAGAATACGGGCCCAAGAATGAATGAATGAATATATATATATATATATATATATATATATATATATATATATATATATATATATATATATATATATATATATATATACATACATATATACATACCCCCCACACACATATATATACATACCCATTCACACATATATATATATACACACACACGTATATATACATATATATATATATATATATATATATATATATATATATGTATATATATATATATATATATATATATATATATAAATATATATATATATATATATAAATATATATATATATATATATATATATATATATATATATATATATATATATATATATATATATATATATATATATATATATATATATATATATATATATATATATATATATATATAAATATATATATATATATATAAATATATATATATATATATATATATATATATATATAAAAATATATATATATATATATATATATATATAATATATATAATATATATCTATATATATATATATAAATATATATATATATATATATATATATATATATATATATATATATATATATATATTATATATATATATATTATATATATCTAAATATATATCTATATATATATATAAATATATGTATATATATATATATATATATATATATATATATATATATATATATCTAAATATATATCTATATATATAGATATACATATATATATACATATATATATATATATATATATATATATATATATATATCTATATATATATATATATATATATATATATATATATATATATATATATATATATAACCTTAATGACCGTTCTTACAATGGAGTTATGAAATTTCCCGTTCTAAAGAGGGAATCCGAAAAATGGGCCCCGTAAGCTAAAGGTTAATGAAGCGTAGTTTCCGTAAATAAAGATTGAGCAATATTAATCTTAAAAATAGTTGTAGCATTTTGGTTTTAATAGAAATTTAAGGAACAAAAAGAAAATAATTCATTCAATTAATTCCTCCTACTATTTTAGCAGACTGAGCTCCTTGCTGATATGTGGTGGCGTATGCTCTCAGTGTAGCTTTTCATACTTTTCTTCAACACAGGCAGCATGAAAAAAATACAGATATAAATTTATAGGATTATATTTTTTAAATTATTAGGTGAACAACGTAAATCTAAAACTTTTTTAAATTTTGAATTTTAAGTATGATTTTATAGATACGAACAAAATTTTATTTACGGCATATATTCAAATAACTTATTTACTATTAACATCCTGCATTAATAATTCATACTAACACTACAGTAAGCAACTCAATATGTTTTATTTTCAAAATTTACTAACATATTTATTCAGTTTTACAAACTAATGTATTGTGTTTCTTGTATAAATATATAGTATATAGAAGTATCAGCCAGCCAAACTTATAACTTTTGGTAAATATATATATATATATATATATATATATATATATATATATATATATATATATATATATATATATATATGTGTGTGTGTGTGTGTGTGTGTGTGTGTGTGTGTAGTCAGTCAGTCAGTCAGTTCAGTCACTCAGTTCAATCCGCTCAGTTCAGTCAGTCAGTTCAATCAGTTCTGTTCAGTCAGTTTGTTCAGTAAGTCAGCCCAGTCAGTTCAATCAGTTCTGTTCAGTCAGTTCGTTCAGTAAGTCAGCCCAGTCAGTTCAGTCAATCAGTCAGTCAGTTCAGTCAGTCAAAGAAAACATCTTTTTATGAATGAAGTGAGCTTCGTATTTTGTTCTAAGGAAAAGAACGAAATTTACAAAATACTTCGAGTTGAAACACGAATCTTTCATAATTTAATAGAATGTAATGAAATTTCATCACATTCTATTTTATCCTTTATGTTATTGGAACACAAAAAAGGTTTTTGAATTTCTCTCAGCAAACACATTTGAGATTAACTACAGACAACTTAAGTTTAAAACCTTTCAAAAATCAATATTATTTTAAAGAAAGTTTATTTTTGTCAGCTCTCTAGGCGCTTATGTAATTCGACTCAAAATAGAAATCACATCACTCTCATGTGTAAAACTAACGCTTTCGCAATAAAAATACGTTTAAGAAACATTTTGTGTTTAAACTAAAAAATATAATTTATTCGCCCTTGTCAACTACATCACTTTCATTTAGTTGTGGCAATTTGTCAAGTACCCTAACGTGCTTTCTTGGCAAATCCTGTATATTGATTTCAAAATTTTCCACACAAAGCACTTACACTTTTCTCAAACATTAAGCGTCTGCTTAAATATAGAATTATTTATTCATGCATCAATAAAAACGCTGCCGGCAGTTTTGCAAATTTGTATCATCTCTTTGGACTTATTCCAAGCTCCCGGCCTTTCAGTCGATGCAACAAAGATAAAATCTAGCATCCAGCCTCTAATTTGATTTACGGCAATGACTCCGCCAGTTCTCGTAATAAAATTGAATAACAAAGTAATCAGTGTCATTATTCTCGCACTTTTTTTTTTACGTCTTGGAACCCATCCAAAGTAAAATATTGTGAAATTTTGCATAAATAATCTTGAAATGATCTTTTCCAGGGTATTTGACTTCGTTTAGGCACACTGCTGCTTTATAATTGCACCCGGCTAGATAAATTTCAGTCGCTAGTTAAACAACCACTCCGCGTAGTAAGACAACGAGGAAATTGGTTGCGTCCAATATATTGATAGGTTGAAACATAAGTTAGTTTTATGTTTTGTCAGGTATTTTCACTTAAGGGGACAGTGGACTTTCAAAATTGGGAAATTTGTCCAAAAATTCGATTTTTTTACTTTATTGAATTGTGAAACTACGGACGAGTAGGAATGTGTCGCAAAAATAATTTTTAATGTCTTTGATTATTTTCCTAGTTATAGGCATTTGTATTTAATTTAGATATTATGTGGTTACTAATAGCAATAACTTTAAATGTGTTTTTCTCAAAATAAAAATTTTCATGTCATACGAATTTTCAAACTGCTCCAGGCGCATTTCTAACTATCGTATTGCTTTGAAATTTAAGTTTTATATACTGAACTGTATATCAAATAAAACTTATTGAAAATAATTATGCTTCGTAGCTCAGAATTTCTAAATTGTGTACTTGAAAAGATGATTTATAGGTATTTTGAGTAGTAAAAAGGGTGTTTTCACTATTATTATTTTTTTCTTTATATTTTTAATGAATGCTTAAAATAAGCAATAATCTTCATTGTTAGTTCTATAAGTTCTCCTATAATTAAAAATTACCATATTATATGCAAAAGAAATGCGCATGGAACATTTTTATTTAGGCCAATTTTTTATATAATTCGTGATTCATAAATTATCAATATTTCATCATTAAATTTTAACCACTTTTACATATCTATGGTACTAATCACATATTGAAATTTCAAGTAAATCCATTAAAAACAAAAAAAATTAAGTTTGAAAGTCCACTGTCGCTTTAATAGCATCTGAAATTAGTTTTCCAATGAATGGAGGTCAGATTCCTTTGACACTTCACGCAATACATAATATATCCAAAAGGAATAAACTAAATTTAACAAAGTAAAGACACATATACACTTATATAACAGCGAACGAAGCCGAACGAATGGCAGCAAAAGAAGTTGCTTACTAAATTCATACGTAGCAAAGAACAGCATCATGGTTCCTTTGCATGGTTAGCTCACTAGGCGGAATATCATAGGAAATTCTTACTTTACGTCAATTGAACGCCTTATTTGAATAGTGGTCGAACTAAGTTCTTGTTCATTTTGAGATACAGAGCCTTAAAGTCTAATGAGTGCTGAGAAATGACTGCTGAAGTCTGATATGTAAAGCCCTATGTTGGCAGCATAAATAAGCTGGAGGTATACCAGTATAAAAATAAGATAGAAATGACTTGTATGAACATGAAAGTGAGGCTAACTCCTTTTTTTTAAAGTGGAGTTGGACCACTATTCAAATAACGCCTTCAATTGTCGTCGGCAGTGAAAAGTGTTTTTTTTTCTAAATTAACAAAATTTCAAGTATGATGACAGCTATATACAGAATTAATAGTACAAGAATAAAAAATTTTTATCTATAAAATTTAGGAATTTTTTTAAAATTGTGCTGTGTATAGAAAAGTTGCGTTTAACTTTTATGACAATCCAAAGATTAGCATCTATACATGAGAACAAATTAATTTCTATGCTATATAAAATTGGAAAAAATATTTTAAAATATCAGTAAAAGTCTCTATTTCTTATGTAATGATGCTTAAATCTTTAAATTGTTTCGTTCTATCTATAACCCGTTAAATAACATCCTTATTATACGCATGAATTTCCCATTATCTCTTCAGCTGGAGTTCCGTTAAGTATAGCAGAATGCGTTAATTAATGCGTACTTAAGAAAAATGTGCTTAAAATAAACCTCTTATTAAACTCAATTTGTGTATTTTTAATTTCCTGTTAAACACGGGGAATACGTTTTTTTATGAACCCAGTCTATAAAATTTATGAACCATGAAATAATTCGTAGAAGACTATTTAAAAACAAATCTCGTTTTTTTTTTATTCAATCTGTAAATTTTATCATTTATAACAAAACTGATTATCTAATGACAGTTTATACCACACATGATACTTATATTTTTTTTTCTCTTTCAGTGTAGTATATATATATATATATATATATATATATATATATATATATATATATATATATATATATATATATATATATATATATATATATATATATATATATATATATATATATACACAGTGCGTCAAATAAGTTTTAAGACTCGTCTCAGAGCGGAGGTTGTAATGGTGCTGTGAGTGTAAATGTGCATGTGTCATAACGTCCATCGTCTGCTGGTACACTGTCAACAAGTTGAGCGCATTTCGTTAAGTAGTTGAGAGATGGTGAGCATTTATTGCAGAAGTGAATTTTTTTCATGTTGATTTTTTAAGATGGAGAAGAGCTGTAATTAAATTTAACGCAAAACTTGGTAAAAGTGCTTCGGAAACATACCAACTCATGAAACAAGTTTACGGTGACTGTTATTTAAGTAGATAAAATGTTTTTGTGTGGCACAAACGTCTTTTTGGACGGAAGAGATACGGTAGAAGATGATCAGCGTGGTGGAAGACCAATTTCATTTAGGACACCTGAAATTATTGAGAAAGTACGAAATTTTGTAACAAACGATTGCTGTGCATGACTGAGAATGATGGAAGACTCTTTAAACATCAACAAAGAAACAATTCGAACCATCCTGCATGAAGATTTGGGCAAAACATAAGTGTGTGCTAAATTTTTTCCACACACTTTAACCCCTGAAAAAAAAGCAATGAGAAGTGCACATTGCAGAGATATCGTTTCAGCCGCTGAAAACGATCCAAACTTCTTGAAGTCCATTGTTACAGGTGATGAAACCTGGTGTTTCCAATATGATCCCGAAACAAAACGAAAAAGTGTGGAATGGAAGTCACCAAATTAAACGGAAGCCAAAAAAGCAAGAAAAGTTCCATCCAAAATCAAAACAATGTCATTACATTCTTCGATAGTAAAGGTATTATCCACAAATAATTTGTTCCAACTGGACAAACAATTACAGGTCAATACTACTTAGCTGTTTTAAAGCGTTTGATGGCCAGAATTCGTTGCATTCGTCCAGACTACACAAGGACTGAAAGCAGTTGGTGTTTGTTACACGACAATGCACCCAGTCACACCTCCCTTATTGTTCGTCGACTTTTGGCAAAAAATAATGTCTGCGTGTTGAACCATCCACCGTATTCACCTGATTTAGCACCCTGTGACTACTCCTTATTCCCAAAACTTAAAATGAAGTTAAAAGGGTGTCATTTTGAAGATATTTCGACCATACAAGAAGCATCGACATGTGCTTTGGAGACCATTCCACAAAGTGATTTACAACAGGCGTTTGATTCATTAATATATCGCTGTAAAAAGTGCATTGAAGCGACAGGGTCCTATTTTGAATAAAAAACCAAAACAGGTATTAATTTCTTGTTTCCATTTCTTTTTACAGACCCAGTCTTAAAACTTATTTTACGCACTGTGTATATATATATATATATATATATATATATATATATATATATATATATATATATATATATATATATATACACTGCTGGCCATTGTAAATGCAACACCCTGAAGGAAACATGCAAATAACATGAAATTTACAACATGCATTAGCGGAGGTGAGATATGCAAATGATTAGAATTTCAGTGCAGACGCACATCACGCGCGTCTATGGCGCCACTTCAAAGCGCTATTTAAGACTTGGAGATTTCGACGATTTCAAGTTCGGCAGTTGTGTTTTTCTTGTGGTTTTTTCAAAAAAACGATCAATTATGCCTCGTCGAAAACAGCGATCATCTTTTGATCAAGTATCCGAGTTCGACAGAGGAAGGATAGTGGCCTACCGAGATTGTGGATTATCTTTCAGGGAAATCGGTAGTCGTGTTGGACGAAACCAAACAACTGTAATGCGGATATGTGATCGTTGGATGCAGGAGGGTACGACGGACCGGCGTGTTCGATCGCATCCACCTCAGCGCACCACTTCACGTGATGACAGGCAAATTGTGCGCATGGCAAGGACGGATCGCTCAGTCACATCACGAACCATAGCACAGCACATGCAGTCTGTAACGCATCATCCAGTGTCTGCGCGTACCATTCGACGCCGTTTACAACAGAGTGGTCTGTCCGCAAGACGTCCATTGCTTTGTCTACCCTTGACGCAGAACCACAGACGTCTCCGCCGCCAATGGTGCGATGACAGAAGGATGTGGACGGCAGAATGGAATGAAATTGTCTTTACTGACGAGGCACGCTTCTGTCTGCAACACCACGATGGTCGCATACGAGTCTGGAGACACCGTGAAGAGAGGATGCTGAACAGCTGCGTTATGCACCGCCACACTGGTCCTGCACTGGGTATTATGGTATGGGGCGGTATTGGATATCACTCTAGCACACCTCTAGTACGCATTGCCGGTACTTTAAACAGCCAGCGCTACATCTCCGAGGTGTTGGAGCCAGTTGTCCTTCTTTACCTTCTGGGCTTGCCCACAGCCATATTTCAACAGGATAATGCGCGACCACACGTGGCACGCATTGTCCAACGGTTCTTCGTCAATCGCCAGATTGAATTGCTTCCCTGGACGCCTCGCTCTCCGGATCTTTCGCCGATAGAAAACATGTGATCCATGGTTGCTCTACGATTGACCCAGATTCCATCCCCAGCTGCCACAGTAGAAAGTCTCTTTGAATCAATGCCGAGGCGTGTGGCAGCGGTGATTTCCAACAATGGCGGCTACTCTGGCTACTGATTTTGGCAGGAACCACACTTCACAGAAGTCTATAAATTTAATCATTTGATACTTGGTCAACATATTATCTACAAAATAAATTTTGTTGTGATATCTCGTGTCTTTCTTGGTGTTGCAATTTGGGTGGCCAGCAGTGTATATATATATATATATATATATATATATATATATATATATATATATATATATATATATATATAATATATATATATATATATATATATATATATATTATATATATATGTATATGTATATATATATATATATATATATATATATATATATATATATAAATAAATATATATATATATATATATATATATATATATATATATATATATATATATATATATATATATATGCATACATACATATATATAGGGTGGTCATAAAAAAACTTTGCCGATATATCGACCTCCAACGGCTATTCCGTTCAACCGATCGAGATGAGATTTCAGATATAGTTCTTAAGAGGTATGAGCTCAGGATTCAGAGATCGGAAACAAAGTGGCGCTCACGGTTATGGCTATAGGTATAGAAACTCGAAATTTTCGATAGGCAACGCCCACGTTTTCCCGTCGCAAAATGCTCAGCGCATGCGAAAACCCTAAAGAGCGTTGGAATGGTACGTGTATCACAATAAACAGATGCGTTAGCACACGCAAAAAACAGCTCTGCGAACGGCCAACAAAAACATGATGATGGGCACGTGGAAAATTTGGAATCCAAATAAAAATTTTCTTTTGTCCGATTTGTGTTGGCATCAGTGATTGGTGCCTCGTCTCTGTCTTATGCAAATTTGTTCCGTGCGACTCTGATTGTGTGTACCCGATTGTGTAAGCAGTTCGCCGACCTGTTTTTTGTGCGTGCATAACGCTTCCGTTTTTTATGATAACACGTACTGTTTCAACGCTTTTTAGGGTTTCCGCATGCGCTGAGCATTTTGCGACGGGAAAAAGTGGGCGTTAGCATTCGAAAATTTAGAGTTTCCGTACCTATAACAGTAACCGTGAGCGCCACTTTGTTGCCTTTCCCAAAATCCCGAGCTCATACATCTGAATAATTATATCTGAAATCTTATGTTGATAGGTTGAACGGAACGGCCGCTAGATTTCCGTATATAGGCAAAGTTTTTTTTATCACCACCCTGTATATATATAAGTATGTATGTATAATATATATATCAGGGGTTTCCAACTGGCAGCCCGCGGTGACTTTTTTTGCGGCCCGCTAAGACTTCAGGGAAAATAATTTGCAGCATCAATTTAGATATTCTTAGTTAACGAAAAATGTTTTTGTAAAAATCTATATTGTTTTCAAATGCTGTTCATTTACAAAAAAGATTGATTTTCCTCGAATTCCATGAAAAGTAGGGTGTCCACTCATGTTCTATTTCATACCCCCCCCCCACTTATTTAAATACCCACTTCTTATTTGACTTCTTCTGTGCGTGTCTGTGTAATTTAACGAAAGTTGGCCAGTTATAATCAAGGTCGTTCTTGGAGGTTCATCCTCGATTTTTTTAAAATTTCATAGTACATACTATACACAAATCCTCCAAAAAACCCTCTCTAAAGAAAAAAAGTCCTGGGTATGGTCCTGATTAAATTGCGGCCCGCCACTAGACAGGTGTTTTCGATTGCGTCCCTTGGACACTTGTAAGTTGGAAACCCCTGATATATATATATATATATATATATATATATATATACAGTGGGATCTCGATCGATCGTTTTCGGAATCATCGTTTTCCGGTATGTGTCGTTTATTTCATCCAATCCCGACGATCATATTGCTTTGTTATGTTCCCGGACCTATCGTTTTCCCGCATTTATTGTTCAGTTTAGTCGGTCCCTTGAAAAACGATAGATCGATATTCCACTGTATATTCATACATACACACACATACACACACACACACACATATATATATATACTAGCTGAACACCCGCACTTCGCTACGGAGTACATTCAAAGTAAAAACATCGGTGAATGTATGCAATTAATGCCAATATATATATAATAAATACGACGATCAATGTATATAATTGATGTAAAATATATATATATTTATAAAAAATCGTAAGGGATATTTTTATAGACAAAATAATGTAGAAGAAGATATTCAAATTAAATCTAATATAAAGAATATTAAAGAATATAGTACAGTTAATATAGTACAGTTTCTAGAACATTTCTTTTACTGTATTTTAATATTTGTTTGGATAATGTCCAATCGTCTGCCGCATTAGCAAGAAAAAAAAATTATTTTTTGTCTATTTAGTTTTTATGCACGTGACGATAAATTTATTTAAAGTACCAGAAAAAGAAGTCACGTGATCAGCATTTAATAAATTAAATTCTAAAAATTAATCTTTAAAAATTCACCAAAAATCAGGAAATGAAGGTAAAGATTCGAAAAAGATTTCATTTTAAAGGAATTTTTATGATCTTTCTCGTGATATAAATTTTATAACCCTCAAATTATTATTTTAAATGTAAACTTAAAAAAAGTAAAAAAAAACAGCTTAAAAATTTAATTTTAAAAAATCTAAGAAGAATTTTTCAAAAATCTCTCTTAGTGCACCCCTACACTATAAGAAGAATCGCCATGCAAAATTTCAGCCCTTTAGGTCCAGCGGTTTGGTCTGTGCGTTGTATGTCAGTCAGTCAGTGAATGAATGAATGAATGAATGAATGAATGAGTCAGTTACGGAACTGTTTTATATATATAGATATACAATATGATAGTTATGATACTTATTTTCCACTTTGGAGGGTTGCGTATAGTATCTATCAAAAGCGAAAAGTAAAAAAAAAATTCAAGTAGTCTCTTCTAACGAAACTTCCGCGGGTTATTATCGTAGGATTACTTATATATATGTATGTCAAAATTTTCATGCATTTTGGTACTTTTCTGTTCAACTGTTTACTGTTTGCCCAAGCGGTACAGATTGAGTTTGGCACGCTGCCAAAGTTATAACTCCCGACGACGGACGGTTTTAGCATCTGAAATTTTGCTTTCCGGAGGTCCGTTTTGGTGGAACGTAATAGTACATTAAAAAGTATGTTATGTCTTAACAATGCTCCTGGGTAATCTCCAACGTTCAATGTT
Source organism: Dolomedes plantarius (assembly GCA_907164885.2). Taxonomy (NCBI): domain Eukaryota; kingdom Metazoa; phylum Arthropoda; class Arachnida; order Araneae; family Dolomedidae; genus Dolomedes; species Dolomedes plantarius. The sequence continues at coordinate 136,748,210 of OU015500.1, forward strand.
TGTTAAATAGTCAAAAGTGATACTACTGTTAATTTTTTTAATTATATTTGCTGTAAACAAATAAGTTTGGAAAAAATGACAGCATCACCCATGCTATCTCCAAAGTATAAAAGTTTTATTTCCAATCCAATTCGTGCTACGTATTTCATTTCACATAAACCATAATTCGAAGAATCGAGCTCCATTTTTAACTTTGCAGTTGCTTTAGAATACGAAGGCGATACAAAAAGTAACCGCAAATCCAATATTTTGAGACTTGCAATTCAATAAGAAATACAACGTCATTTCTCTGAATAATCATCCTTCTTTTATGTGCAATTCTCAAATCTTTTCACTAATATTTTTATTATATAGGAAAGAATGTTTTTGGCTTAGCATTCAGCCATGCATGAACAACTTTTTAGCATCCTTCTACCAGAACGTTGCTCATCACGGATAGATGTTCGACAATTTTGGGGTGTATATCTACCCACTCGTACATCCTTCTGTAGGCAATGTAGGCATCCCCAAAATATTTGCGCCCTTTACATGTACGTTCTCTCTCGCGTGTAACCACGATCCCGTGTGAAGGTGTCGGACAGGAAGGGAAAGCTGATTTTGGACGTACTGCAAGTTTTCTAGCGCGCAATCCCGTACGTTCCAAGCACTCCAAGAACGTACGTGTAAGGCCGAGCCCCAAGTTGAGACGCAGCTGGGTGAGGTGGGGTGGGGTGACTCACCGTGAGATTCTGTGAAACAAAGAAGTGAATACTACACCGGATGTTGGAACGCAGGGTCCGGTGACACAGCTTGAGAGCGCCCGTGAGCTGCGGAGGTTTGTGGTCGTGCCGCAGATTGTCACTAGTGACTACGACCTGCGAGTGAAAAGTTGCGCTGAATGTGAAGTCCACGATGGAGGAAAATTAATACAGGCAGTTCGAGGGAGATCAGTACTATACGATACGTCACATTATGACTAAAATTGTTGATTTGTGAAGAAATAGCCCAAGAAATTGGAATGAAATCTGCTGAGTTTTTATAATAATTTTACTTAAGATTAATTTATTTGAAGTGTACACGGGAAAACGGTTGCTCTTTTCAATTAAAAGTATTTCTTGAATTAGTTTGCTTACAATGTATTCAATTTGTTCTCGTGTTAATTCATCCTTTTGGACTACTACCGATTTCCGCTGCACCTTTTATTTGTTTTAGATAACATTTTATGGACAGTAGATTTTCGGCGAAAACAAAACTGCTTTGTAGGTATATTTCTTTATTTTCTATACAGATGTGTGTCGTAGTTAGTATAATAAATGACAGGAATTATTTAGTTGAAAAGATGTAGATTTGTAATTAAAAATAAAATGAACACGCAATCTTGAACTTTAATTTCAACTTCTACAAATATTTTATAATCATGTACAGTAAAATTATAACATTGCTCCATGTTCCGTACCGACGATTCGAAATGATGCATTTTCTCGGAATGATTTTATTTACTAGGAACTACCAATTAGTTACGTTCCCCTTTAACATGTTTTTCCGTTCGGAGGTAGGTATTAAATTTTTTCCGAAAGAAACTTTATCTAACCGGAATTTTAAAAGTAACATTAATTTAAATTTAAATGATTGAGAAAAGAAAGGTGTTACAACATTAAAAAATAAGCATTAAAAATGTATTATATTTATTAAAAAGTATAAATATATAATGCTTTAAAGATTAATTTTTATAGTTTAATTATTATACATTCTCAGCACTTTCCATTCAACACGCAATCTCTCTGCCAAGGAACTGAACCTCCGGGTGAATTAAAGTATTCCGTGAACTTTTGACGAATCCAAAACGCTTAAGATCCACTTCGTGCATTGGTTTGATGCAGTGGACGTAATTGATACTGTGGCAAAGCCTATTCGGTGATATCACCTCCAGTTTGCAATACTGCAGAATTTCTCAAATAGTTGTACAGTAAGCAAGATACTTTTGAAATTTTTACTACAGTGCTTACTTTACATTCAAAAGGTGAACGAAAAACACGAAAACGCGAAGCAAGAATACCAAATGAGCACTCCACAACTTGCCTATCCCGCGAAATAGTTTACACCATGGGTGTCAAACTCAAAGGCTAACTTGGGCCAAACAAACAAGGTTTAACTATAGGTGGGCCGCAAAAAAATCACTATTAATAGAAACGTATGTTTATTTACCTAATTTCAGTATATTCAACATAAATATACGCATTTTGTTTAATAGTAGCAGAAAAAGAGTATAATAAACATTCAGTGAATTATTCATATCTTATTATAATTCTGCGTCGGTTATTTTATTATATATTATTGTGTGCCAATATATTGGCCGGGCCGCAAAAATGTTCGTCGCGGGCCGCAAGTTTGACACCCGTGGTTTACACGGTAATAATTTCTATATTTTTCATTAGAAAATTCATTCTTGAGAATGAATTCTCCGTGCGTCTTTCTTTTTTTTAGATAATTGCTTTCGGAAGCTTTTCACGAAGTAATGTTGAAATTACTTGGTCTTCGAATTCATCGGAATCAGATTCCGAACTTAGTTATGATTGTATATACATTGCCATCGCTCACATTTTCGTTTAAACACCCTCATTGGCACGCAGTTGAGATAGAACTGCTTTCCAATTTTCGCTCTCCCTGAGCACAGTTGATTGAATCCTGCTTCCCTTCTTCACCTCACCTCACCAAGCTGCGTCTCTACTTGCGCCCGGCCTAAAGGGCGCTATTGTAGTACTTTTTTGCGAATTTCACGATGGTTCAGACTTCCCGACCACAAAAATGTGATGAATGCTTGCAGAGTGTAAGGTATACATAAGATTCGATTCACAAGAACCGAACTTTTTAGTGAATGAATTAAAGAAGCTGCTTGAAATATGCTAATTTCGGCATACGCGCTTGGTATAAATACCATGCAGCTTGATTAAAGAGAAGAAGGTTTGGTTAAGGTTGATAGATAAGCGAGTTAAGGGAGCTACGAGGTAAGCAGCTCCAGGTGTTAGCCGGCGCTAGTGTTTAGGGGGCCCAAAGTTTACGTGGTAGAACTGCTGGTTTGACTCTCTAGGTTGTGAGTATTGCAAAGTGTAGTTTTATTGAATGCTAATATATATTCCGTACAAGTAGTACGTATGCTTATTGCTGTAAAAGCAAATTATATATGTGCAACGAATTCAATAAACATTGTTTCATGTATAAACTGTGTTTGTATCAAATTCATTTAGAGTGCCACTTTAAATTATATACACCCAAGTCTGGGTAGAAGTGAGCTATTTTCTCTATAATCTTAATAAATTGATGCGTGCATGTGTGGGACAAACAAGGAAACATACAGAATTGGCCGCTATGATACTTTTATTTGACAATTTAAAAAATTCTTTTAATATAAAATCAATAATAAAATAAGGTTCACATTCATATTTTCAACTAATACACGAGGAATCCAGAAGCAGAGGCAAAATATTCAGTCAAAGCAAATATTTCTAAATTCTTTCGGGAGGCATTTACGACTTTTGAAGAATACAGCGATGAAGGCTTCCTTTGACAGGTACCCACATCAGGTCAGACTCAGCATCATCATGTCAGACTACAGGAACTTTTGCAAGTCTCCACAACAACACAATCACTTGTATCAAATTCATTTAGAGTGCCACTTTAAATTATATACACCCAAGTCTGGGTAGAAGTGAGCTATTTTCTCTATAACCTTAATAAATTGATGCGTGCATGTGTGGGACAAACAAGGAAACATACAGAATTGGCCGCTATGATACTTTTATTTGACAATTTAAAAAATTCTTTTAATATAAAATCAATAATAAAATAAGGTTCACATTCATATTTTCAACTAATACACGAGGAATCCAGAAGCAGAGGCAAAATATTCAGTCAAAGCAAATATTTCTAAATTCTTTCGGGAGGCATTTACGACTTTTGAAGAATACAGCGATGAAGGCTTCCTTTGACAGGTACCCACATCAGGTCAGACTCAGCATCATCATGTCAGACTACAGGAACTTTTGCAAGTCTCCACAACAACACAATCACTTGTATCAAATTCATTTAGAGTGCCACTTTAAATTATATACACCCAAGTCTGGGTAGAAGTGAGCTATTTTCTCTATAACCTTAATAAATTGATGCGTGCATGTGTGGGACAAACAAGGAAACATACAGAATTGGCCGCTATGATACTTTTATTTGACAATTTTAAAAATTCTTTTAATATAAAATCAATAATAAAATAAGGTTCACATTCATATTTTCAACTAATACACGAGGAATCCAGAAGCAGAGGCAAAATATTCAGTCAAAGCAAATATTTCTAAATTCTTTCGGGAGGCATTTACGACTTTTGAAGAATACAGCGATGAAGGCTTCCTTTGACAGGTACCCACATCAGGTCAGACTCAGCATCATCATGTCAGACTACAGGAACTTTTGCAAGTCTCCACAACAACACAATCACTTGTATCAAATTCATTTAGAGTGCCACTTTAAATTATATACACCCAAGTCTGGGTAGAAGTGAGCTATTTTCTCTATAACCTTAATAAATTGATGCGTGCATGTGTGGGACAAACAAGGAAACATACAGAATTGGCCGCTATGATACTTTTATTTGACAATTTAAAAAATTCTTTTAATATAAAATCAATAATAAAATAAGGTTCACATTCATATTTTCAACTAATACACGAGGAATCCAGAAGCAGAGGCAAAATATTCAGTCAAAGCAAATATTTCTAAATTCTTTCGGGAGGCATTTACGACTTTTGAAGAATACAGCGATGAAGGCTTCCTTTGACAGGTACCCACATCAGGTCAGACTCAGCATCATCATGTCAGACTACAGGAACTTTTGCAAGTCTCCACAACAACACAATCACTTGTATCAAATTCATTTAGAGTGCCACTTTAAATTATATACACCCAAGTCTGGGTAGAAGTGAGCTATTTTCTCTATAACCTTAATAAATTGATGCGTGCATGTGTGGGACAAACAAGGAAACATACAGAATTGGCCGCTATGATACTTTTATTTGACAATTTAAAAAATTCTTTTAATATAAAATCAATAATAAAATAAGGTTCACATTCATATTTTCAACTAATACACGAGGAATCCAGAAGCAGAGGCAAAATATTCAGTCAAAGCAAATATTTCTAAATTCTTTCGGGAGGCATTTACGACTTTTGAAGAATACAGCGATGAAGGCTTCCTTTGACAGGTACCCACATCAGGTCAGACTCAGCATCATCATGTCAGACTACAGGAACTTTTGCAAGTCTCCACAACAACACAATCACTTGTATCAAATTCATTTAGAGTGCCACTTTAAATTATATACACCCAAGTCTGGGTAGAAGTGAGCTATTTTCTCTATAACCTTAATAAATTGATGCGTGCATGTGTGGGACAAACAAGGAAACATACAGAATTGGCCGCTATGATACTTTTATTTGACAATTTAAAAAATTCTTTTAATATAAAATCAATAATAAAATAAGGTTCACATTCATATTTTCAACTAATACACGAGGAATCCAGAAGCAGAGGCAAAATATTCAGTCAAAGCAAATATTTCTAAATTCTTTCGGGAGGCATTTACGACTTTTGAAGAATACAGCGATGAAGGCTTCCTTTGACAGGTACCCACATCAGGTCAGACTCAGCATCATCATGTCAGACTACAGGAACTTTTGCAAGTCTCCACAACAACACAATCACTTGTATCAAATTCATTTAGAGTGCCACTTTAAATTATATACACCCAAGTCTGGGTAGAAGTGAGCTATTTTCTCTATAACCTTAATAAATTGATGCGTGCATGTGTGGGACAAACAAGGAAACATACAGAATTGGCCGCTATGATACTTTTATTTGACAATTTTAAAAATTCTTTTAATATAAAATCAATAATAAAATAAGGTTCACATTCATATTTTCAACTAATACACGAGGAATCCAGAAGCAGAGGCAAAATATTCAGTCAAAGCAATATTTCTAAATTCTTTCGGGAGGCATTTACGACTTTTGAAGAATACAGCGATGAAGGCTTCCTTTGACAGGTACCCACATCAGGTCAGACTCAGCATCATCATGTCAGACTACAGGAACTTTTGCAAGTCTCCACAACAACACAATCACTTGTATCAAATTCATTTAGAGTGCCACTTTAAATTATATACACCCAAGTCTGGGTAGAAGTGAGCTATTTTCTCTATAACCTTAATAAATTGATGCGTGCATGTGTGGGACAAACAAGGAAACATACAGAATTGGCCGCTATGATACTTTTATTTGACAATTTAAAAAATTCTTTTAATATAAAATCAATAATAAAATAAGGTTCACATTCATATTTTCAACTAATACACGAGGAATCCAGAAGCAGAGGCAAAATATTCAGTCAAAGCAAATATTTCTAAATTCTTTCGGGAGGCATTTACGACTTTTGAAGAATACAGCGATGAAGGCTTCCTTTGACAGGTACCCACATCAGGTCAGACTCAGCATCATCATGTCAGACTACAGGAACTTTTGCAAGTCTCCACAACAACACAATCACTTGTATCAAATTCATTTAGAGTGCCACTTTAAATTATATACACCCAAGTCTGGGTAGAAGTGAGCTATTTTCTCTATAACCTTAATAAATTGATGCGTGCATGTGTGGGACAAACAAGGAAACATACAGAATTGGCCGCTATGATACTTTTATTTGACAATTTAAAAAATTCTTTTAATATAAAATCAATAATAAAATAAGGTTCACATTCATATTTTCAACTAATACACGAGGAATCCAGAAGCAGAGGCAAAATATTCAGTCAAAGCAAATATTTCTAAATTCTTTCGGGAGGCATTTACGACTTTTGAAGAATACAGCGATGAAGGCTTCCTTTGACAGGTACCCACATCAGGTCAGACTCAGCATCATCATGTCAGACTACAGGAACTTTTGCAAGTCTCCACAACAACACAATCACTTGTATCAAATTCATTTAGAGTGCCACTTTAAATTATATACACCCAAGTCTGGGTAGAAGTGAGCTATTTTCTCTATAACCTTAATAAATTGATGCGTGCATGTGTGGGACAAACAAGGAAACATACAGAATTGGCCGCTATGATACTTTTATTTGACAATTTAAAAAATTCTTTTAATATAAAATCAATAATAAAATAAGGTTCACATTCATATTTTCAACTAATACACGAGGAATCCAGAAGCAGAGGCAAAATATCCAGTCAAAGCAAATATTTCTAAATTCTTTCGGGAGGCATTTACGACTTTTGAAGAATACAGCGATGAAGGCTTCCTTTGACAGGTACCCACATCAGGTCAGACTCAGCATCATCATGTCAGACTACAGGAACTTTTGCAAGTCTCCACAACAACACAATCACTTGTATCAAATTCATTTAGAGTGCCACTTTAAATTATATACACCCAAGTCTGGGTAGAAGTGAGCTAATATCTATAAGCTCCTCTATGTTGCAAACTGCCAAAGTCACGCCACTTTGTACAGGCTTTGAATATTTATATATATACAAAGAATATTTATATATATATATCTATAAATATTCTTTGTACATGAGAAACGCCATGTTATTTATACGGCAGTGTCAACATCTTTAGTAAAAATCAGCATTCCCTGGGTAGGAGTTTGAGAGCCTGAGGAGTTCAGAAGCGAAAGCCAATTTGATTTTATTTTTTGAACATCCACAATGAAGATTCGAAAAGTAAACTCAATTTCTAAATTTCTTAAGTAAATTCAGTTTTTTTCTTCAAAAGGTAATCAGAAAAACCTCTACTCGGTTAGGAAAGACGGGCAAAATGAGAGCATTCCAGAACAGGGAAATTTTAAAAGGTGAATTGATCTACCTGAGATCCAGAAAAGAGGTGAGACCATGGAGTGATGAAAACACAAAAATTTTAAAAAGGGTAACAAAGTAGCAGAAAAATATTAAAAACATGTATCCTCTCCTTTGGTGTACTATTCTATTAAATTTAACTAACACACACACACACACACACACACACATTCACAGAGACACATATATCTATACTAGCTGAAAACCCGCACTTCGCTACGGAGTACATTCAAATTAAATACAACTGTCAATGTAAGCAATTAATGCCAAAAAAAATAAATAAATATATATATATATATATATATATATATATATATATATATATATATATATATATATATATATATATATATATATATATGTGTGTGTATTTATAATAAATACGACGATCAATATATACAATTGATGTAGAAAAATATATATATATTTATAAAAAAATCGTAAGGGATATTTTTATAGACAAAATAATGCCCAATCGTCTGCCGGATTAGCAAGAAGAAAAATATTTTTTTGTCTATATAGTTGTTATGCACGTGACGATAAATTTATTTAAAGTACCAGAAAAAGAAATCACGTGATCAGCATTTAATAAATTAAATTCTAAAAATTAATCTTTAAAAATTCATCAAAAATCAGAAAATAGAGGTAAAGATTCGAAAAAATTTCATTTTAAAGGAATGTTTATGATCTTTCTCGTGGTATAAATTTCATAACGCTCAATTTATTATTTTAAATGCAAACTTAAAAAAAGTTACTAAAACAGCTTAAAAATTTAATTTAAAAAAATCTAAGAAGATTTTTTCAAAAATATTGCTCAGTGCACCCATATACTATAAGAAGAATCCCCAGGCAAAATTTTAGCCCTTTAGGTCCGGCGGTTTGGTCTGTGCGTTGTATGTCAGTCACTGAATGAGTCAGTTACGGAACTGTTTTATATATATATATATATATATATATATATATATATATAACAGTTCCGTAACTGACTGACTCACTGACTGGCTGATTGACTGACTGACATTCAACGCACAGACCAAACCGCTGGACCTAGAGGGCTGAAATTTTGCATGGCGATTTTTCTTATAGTGTAGGGGTGCACTAAGAGCGATTTTTGAAAAATTCTTTTTTAGATGTTTTAAAATTAAATTTTTAAGCTGTTTTAGTAACTTTTTTTAAGTTTACATTTAAATAATAATGTGAGGATTATAAAATTTACATCAAGAGAAAGATCATAAAAATTTCTTTAAAATGAGATCTTTTTCAAATCCTTACCTCCATTTTCTGATTTTTGGTGATTTTTTAAAGATTAATTTTTAGAATTTAATGTATTAAATGCTGATCACGTCATTTCTTTTTCTGGTACTTTAAATAAATTTATCGTCACGTGCATAACAACTAAATACACAAAAATAAATTTTCTTGCTCATGCGGCAGACGATTGGGCATTATCCAAATATATATATATATATATATATATATATATGAAGGCCTTATTTGAATAGTGGTCTAGCTGCATTCTTGTTCATTTTGTGATACAGAGCCTTACAGTCTACTGATTACTGAAAAATGACTGCTGAAATCTGAATTGTAATATCCTCTGTTGGCAGCAGAAATAATCTGGAGATGTAACAGTATAAAACATAAGTTAAAAATGACTTGTATGAACATGAAAGTAAGGCTATCTCCCTTTTTTAAAAAGTAGAGTTGGATCACTATTCAAATAAGGTCTTCATATAGTAAATATAATACAGAAAAATGTGTATTCAAAAGTATTTTCAATTTTGTCTCTACGTTTTCCCAGATTACTTTCAATAATCTAAAGAAATAATGTTGCAAGTCTTGTAACTCTCATCGATGCAGTTCTTTATGGAAATATTAGCGTAACGAAATTTGCTAAGAAAATTTAAATATCCAGCTTTTAAGGGAAATATTTATTGCAAAAGCGGGTGATTTTTCCATAAACTAATTTTTCCATCATCGATAACGAAATGTGTTTCAATTTGAATACGTAGATGGGGAGCCCTATTTATATTTAGCTACTTTGTTTGGCCTTTAATTTCATCATATCGATTACTTGATTATCGTATCCAGTAAAATAATGGAGTATCATGTAATATTCATGGCAGTATCTGCTATCAATTTGCATTTTTATGATATAAAAAGTTATCTCAGGATCGAAGATGACTTATCTTTATTATTTATACCACAACTAAAATGTTATGAAACTTTAATTTTCCGTACAGTTGAATTTCTATGTGTTACAATGGACAAGTCACTTAGAAATTTTTAAATCCTACTTTCGTTCTTCCGTACGATTTTGCGATCATTTCATACTGGCACTTTGCGTGTCCGAAACCCTTTTGCAGATACAAGACGTGCTTCAAAGGTTAAACCGCTAAAAGAAGAAGCAATTACCATTTTTAACGGCTTTTGATTATTTATCATTTAAAATTTCAATTTACAAAGTCATTTTCATAATTAAAGGTTTTCTTTTTGCATTGTCATTTGTCTAGGGAGTGTCAGAGAACTCAAATACAGGGTAGCCCTAAAGTCACGAGATCATTTTGAAAAAGATTAATTGTTTAATATATTAAAAATTAACGTTTACGTTTTTATAATCAATTAATAAAATTCTTGGAAATTATTTTTAACTAGTTTTGTTGATGACGTCCTTCCAATAGTAGCTAGTTTGTTCTTGACAATGGCGTGCTCCTTCCAAGGAGTGTTCCCTCATGTGTCGTAATATTTCTTGGCTTATTTCTTTAATTTCTTCCTGGATATTGGTCTTTATTTGAAGGCCTTATTTGAATAGTGGTCCAACTCCCCTTTTTAAAAACCTGGAGTTAACCTCACTTTCATGTTCATACAAGTCATTTCTAAGTTTTTTAGACTGGTACACCTCCAGCTTATTTCTTCTGCCAACAGAGGGCATTACAAATCAGATTTCTGCAGTCATTTCTCAGCATTCATTAGACTTTAAAGCACTGTATCTCAAAATGAAGAAGAATAATGTTGGACCGTTATTCAAATAAGTCCTTCAGTTGCTGAATGGTTAGAGATCCTTCAGATATATCTACAGGTAAAAAGCTGGAGCCGTTAATTCCGGAGATTCCATGATGGCTAAAAGAATTCTCAAATTCGCCAACTAATCCTCCTTCCAAAAATGTGCCCTAAGATCTCCATCTTTTTGCTTTGCCAATTCTTGGATTTGGGCAGCATACACTAATCTTACCCGATAATTTGCTGCACTTGCCTCCTGCAACTTCATCTCCTGCACTTGCTGCGCATTATACGGGAATAAATTCAGCATCCTTTGAATCCTCTATAGGAGTGGTTCTCAACCATGCAACCCCGAAGTTGCTGGAATGCGCTAATATTTTAATTTCTTTTACATATTTTATTATTTACTACATACGACAAAGCACTGATCTTCATTCGGCGGGGTCATCACGCTAATTACGAAAAAATAGCCAATTCATTTTTTTACTGATTGTGTAAATTTAATATTTTATAGCAAAACTGATTATCTAATGACAGTTAATAAAAGTATAAGTATCATGTGTGGTATAAACCACACACTTTTTTTCACTTTGAAGGAAGTATATATATATATATATATATATATATATATATATATATATATATATATATATATATATATATATATATATATATATATATACTTTTTAATATATATATATATATGTTTCGACAGGCACACACACCTATACACACATATATATGAGATAATTTACCATAAAATACTCTTTAATTTACGTTAATTATCTTTTATTAAAATTATTTTTTATAACTTTAAAAATGCAACTTAATTTATAGACCTATAAGTAGATGCACATGATTATAGTAAGAGAAGAAAAAGAATCCGATATTTGTTACAACGTACCTGCTTAACAGTTTTAACATTTCAACTACAGCAAGGGAGCAAGAAAAAGTTTTCTATGGTAGTTTGACATAATGAAGTTTTCAGGAGGCTGTTTCAACACTCTTTCAATACTAATAGTCTCAGACGAAGATTCACCCTCTAGCTTACGTTTCACGGTTTGATAACGAGCTGAATCTACTAATGTCATGTTTGCCTAAGTGATAGTGGACACTTCGCCGAAGATTTGTGTGTTTCAGGGTCCAGGAAGCCGCAATCAGGTCAGTGCAGTTGTTTGTCAGTGCAGAAAAGTGAAATCGGGCCCGGACGGGTAACGATGCCCCTGGGGCAAGTTAATAGGACAGTGTTGCGCTACAGCGTTTAGGAATGAATTTTACGACTATATTCCATCCTATCTTATCAATCTTTCTTTAAAAAAAAGAAGAAATAACTTCGTGCTTTTTGAGGGTTTAAGTGGCTTTTTTTGAAAAATGAAAGGAAAGCAAAGAGTGTAAACTGATTCTTATAACCGGTGGTTTGATTCTTTAAAGCGAAAATTTTAACATGGAAATAATACATTTGTTTTTGCTTTCGCGATACTGATTCTTATAAACGGTTGATTCTTGTAACCACTGATCACTGTAAGCGGTGGTTACTGTATATATATATATATATATATATATATATATATATATATATATATATATATATATATATATATATATATGGTAACTCTAGGATAGCTGGCCATAGAGGAGAGATGGCCAGTCTAAATATTTTCAAAACTTGATCATAAAGGGTAGTTTAAGGGGACTCAGTACCTCTCATTTTGACGAAAAATGATGAAATTGTCGAATTGCAGATTTTTACCCCAAAATGAACCTTAACATCTCTAGAACATTCTGTGGAAATTTCTTGATAATCTGATAAATAGTAAAGGAGATATGGTTAATTTCGCAAACCTCTGTTTTTAAATGTCCCTTCATTGTTTACAGTTGAAAAACTAACCAACTCTCTGGTTTTTACAAATGATATTTTTACTTTTCTCACTGTGAGTTTGCCGAGACATTAACTGTAACCTCATCTTTCAACGTTTAGCTCCGTTTGCATTTTTTGTTGATATCTTGCTCCGATTCTTTTGCTGTGTTTGTAGTTTTGTCAGGAAGAATTTACAAGTGTTTTGATTAATTTGTATTGCTGTAATCATGCCTAGGAAGAAGAGAAAAGCCATGCATGCCATAGAAATGGCCAATAAAAGGTGGAAAATAACCCAGACTAATAATTCAAGTGCACGTTTCTGCTATTTGTAATGATGCAAGCAAATCAACTTCTAACGTGGATACGAATGTATAACGCCAAAGCCTTCATTCTTCTGTACAGATGGATATGGATAACCTTGGCGGAGAGTTTATTTTTGTAAATACAGTTGAATTGTGTAGTTTGTTTTCAAATTTACGTTGCTCAGAATGTGGAAATAAATCTTTAAGATTAGACTGCAACGCCGCAATGGGTTTTTATCGAAATCTTAAACTGACATGTGAAAGTTGTGCTCAAGTTTTTTCGTAGGAAGTGTTCAACGAGTTCATTCATTGCGAGGAACAGCTGTGTTTTACTTTTATAAAAAGTAAGCAAAATTTTAATGTTTATTTAATTTTATGGTTGAATATTTTTGTTGAGTTAGGTATCTGAATGCATTGCAATACGTAAGTTACATTTTTTATTTACTTTATAGACTTTTAAGGCACATATATAATCCAATCTTCGCTTCTAAGCCTAAAACAAAGACGTACAATGGTGGAGTGACGCTTTAAATTGGGTGACCAACTGTCCTTCAATTTCAGGATAGATGGCCATATAAAATCGAGGAGAGATGACCACCTTTAATCACAATATAAAAATTTTACGGAGTGATTATTTTAACTAAATATAATTATATTTAACATAATTATATAACTGTTATGTTTATAATCACATTATATACACCAGTTCCTAATGTAACCATGACATTAATAGTTAGAAAACGTACCAAACAGGTAGCTATGCTTTTGACATCACTAGAAAATATTGACAAACGTCAGAAACTTTCATCCCAGAAACAGATAAAGTTGATAAATAAGTTTAAAACCAGTAAAAAGCCTAAAATAAACGCGAGAAAGAAACAAAAATACGACACTTCCACTAGCGAAGAAGATGGAATACATTTGAAATTATCAGATTCTACAGATTCCGAGAAATAGAATTTGATGAGGGTCACTGTGTTGGTTGGGGAGAAGAATACAATACAATAACCAAAAAGGATGACTGGATAAAATGTATAAGGTGCCTGAAGTGGTTCTATGAAACGCGTATAGACTATCAAGACCTTTGCCAAAAATTTGGTAACATTTTACGAAAAGTGAAGGGTTGAAATTATACTTCAAATTTTGTTTATTCGAATTTTATTCTCTCATTTTCCGTGATATAATTGCATCTTTGCAAATTGCTGTAAGTTTTTCATGATTAACTATATGAAATGTGATGTTTTTTGCTATTTTAACTTAACTTTTTCATTCTTGTATTGGATGTCCATCTGCCATTTTAATTTCAAACTATGTTTCCCACTTTTTGTTCTCAATGTTTAATTATTTTTTGCCCAAAATATGATGAGTATATGTATCAGAATTTTAAACATGCATAAATATTTCTTGTGTTTGCATTCTAAGAATTTTTATTTTAATCTTTAAAAACTGTACGGTGTCTGAGTGTGTTTATTTAATAGATCATACTCATCAGAAACAATCCATTGATTTTTAGACAGTATTGACACCGCTGATGAAGAAATGCTGTCAAAAACCTTATTCATACTTTTCTTTACATGTTGTTTGTTCCTGGCTGCAAGTAGCTTTAGAGCTATTACTGGTTTTCTCTTTCATCTTATTCTTATTTATATATATATATATATATATATATATATATATATATATATATATATATATATATATATATATATATATGTCAAAAATCTCATTAAATTAACAAACTCATTTAAACTACTTATTTTTTTATATTCATGTACCTAGTTATAAAATAAAATAATCAAAATTTTATTTATGTTTCTTCTTTTCTTTATTATCTTTCAAAACATAATCATTGTGATAATATTAAAAGGTTGGAATCGTACTGTTGGATGAAAAATATTTCTATTATATAAATAATGATCATCGGTGATAGAAAAACCATTGGTTGTGACCGCCAAACTCTCTGAAAAGTTCGACGTGTTCTCGACCTTGGTAAGGTAGCGAACCACTGCGCTGTGGTGAACTTCGGGCTATGCCCAACTGCTGGGGAAGCCATCGGGTGGAAGTCGTATGCTCTACTTCAGTGCTCCTCCGTACGTGCTGAATATTGTCCTAAGACCTCCTTGAACTTGTTTTCCTACGTCGGAACAGCGGCCACATCGGCCATAAGTTCTCTGGCAGTCCAATAAAAATTAGCTTTGTTATGAAAGTTGTCAGGAGGACAGTTCAAAAAAGATTGCGCAGGACAGCTTGTAAAATGCGTAAAATCCATAAGAGCGCCTGAAGAACACAGAATGAAGACAGGGCTATCTACCACACCAATACGGCACAAGTGATCCTGTAAAAAGTCATAGACAGTTAAAAGTCTAAAATTATAACAAGATAAAAAGAACTTTTTATATACCATGTTTTTAAATTTTCTATTGAATCATATAAACTTGACAATTCTATGTATTAATAAATATTTTTTTTTAAATTTTATGAATTATCCCATCAACTTGAGAGAAAAGGAAGTTAATTGGAAGTTAACTTGCGTTTAACTTTTCGTTCCCGTCCCGGTCGATAGATGTCTGCACCAGTCTGCAAAACAAAATTAACTGAAAATAAATTCAATTCTGCTTAAAGATGGCTAAAAGTATTAAAATGATGCATTTTCATCGTGTTCTGAGCTTTTCTAAAAGTTTCAAATGTCTAGCTAGTCGGGAAGTTAGATAAAAATCGATTGCAAGATTTGTACCGGACAAACAAACACACACACAAACAAACAAACAAACAAGCGAGTTAATAAAAACATGGTAATTAGCAGTGAACACCGAGAGAGGAAGGTTTATGGGAAATGTAGAACACAACCTCCCTAAACGTGGACTCCCAACACGAGGTAAATCGTTCACATCGCCATGATCTTGAAACTTCCGGAATGAGTCGAGTACCGTTTGCTCAGATGGTGGTTTTCTGACTCCAAAATAACGAATGTAAGCTCTTGTTATTGTAATTCGTTTATTTTCTACATAAAATTCGTTTATTTTTACTCGTTGCCAGGGCCTTTTTATCGCATGGGCAAATCGGAACTTTGCCCAAGGCCCGATGGTTGCTAGGGGGGCCCCAAAACTCCCTTGGTGTATGCACCTAGTACTTCTAATAGTATGTATAGCCCATGGATAGTTCTTATTTTTATAAATGTTTGTAAGGGGGGGGGGGCCCAAATAGCATCTGCCCAGGGGCCCCCAGCGTTCATAATCAGGCCCTGCTCGTTGCTCTGTGGTGAATTTTTCCATATTATTTTCCAAAGATTACAGTTGAATAATCTGAAAGAAAATACAAGGTGTGACCGATAAATAAAGTGACTGATCACAGAAATATTACAGTATTACGTATATATTTGCCAAAAAGTACCTTATTGTGTTTCGAAGTACTCCCCGTCGGATGTAATGCATATCTGACAAAGTTCCTTTAAAGTGTTGGAAACTTCTAGAATAGTCCTCGTTCGCTACTGCTTTATGTTCCCTGGTAAGAACAGCTTAAGGCAACAATGGACATTCAGATTGACAAAAATATGTCCCCAAAAGGATTTTTTTTTCTTTCAGAAAATGATTCTGCAACTCATCAGCTTTAAATTAAAAATAAGTATGTTGATCCGATCATTATTAACCTAGTCATAAGTAGTATTTTTTTCAAACGTTAAGAACGGAAATGTTAGTCAAATTAAAATTATGCCATTTTCTCAAAACAAGTTTTCATGTTGTTCAAAATGCTCCATGCGTCATAATTTTTCTTGAATTTTCATAAAATTTCGTAAAATGATTATTTATATATGTTAGAATAAAACTTAGTAATCAATTCATTATACTATTTTAAAATAACTTAAAATTTTTACAATAAAAAATAATTTTGTTAAACTTTTGCATAAAATGACCTATTTTTATCGATTTCTCTTCTAGTTTTTATAAATATGACTGTAAATCAAATATTGCTACGAACTTTTATTATAACTATATAAAGCTAGCTTAAGAGAGAAAATTATATATCTGAGACAAAATTTAATGCGAATGGAGCATTTTTAAATAGAGTAATTAACAGATTTTAATAATTATATGTTAATTAATTTCATTCTGATATTTTTTTTTAATTTAGAATTTACATCTTTAAACAACACTGTATAAGTATACAAAATTTCATAGCAATTGGTTAATAAATAAATAAAAAGTTTTTCATGGTCCATTGTCGCCTTAAAATATCTGAAATGTTTGCAAATTTGTGTCCTTTCAGTGCCGATTTAAGTCTTGGAAACTGGAAAATGTCTGGCCTGAAAGATCAGGGAAGTATGGAGGGTGAGACAACTCAGTAAACTGATGCTTGGTCAATAATATTTTCAAACACATAGCAGTATGAGGCCGTGCATTATCGTGCGTTGGATCTGCCCACCAGCAATCTCGCGATGACGCAATGGAGTCTTCAAGGATGCACCTTCGAGCTGATTGGATGGACTATTTTATTACTGTATTTTATTCTTTTAACTGTAAAAAAGACTGAGAAATTTTACCTTTTTAAGTACGCGTGGATGTATTGCTTGCATGCCTGTAGTCAGTCGTGATGTGCTCGTGTAACCTGATGTCCATTATTAAAAGCTTTTAAATAGAATAATCCCTGGTGTGATTATTACTTGTTTCCTGCAGTAGTCAGCCTGTGACTCCTACATCGTGCAAATGTGCCACTTGCATGATACAAAGGTGCAAAGTTGTCACTTGCCGCAGCAGCGAATTGCGGCCGCACACAACGAATAAGCGCAAAGTGACGCTTGAGAACATATCAGTAAAAATCAGCATTAAGTGTTTGTCCTTCTGGTATGAATTCTTTATGGATTAATCCCTGTTCGTCTCAAAAGGTAATCAACATTGTCTTTACCTTTGATTTTTTGAACGGATTTTTGTTCGATAAATTTGAAACAAAATTTCTTATTGACTCTCTGATCCATGACACAATGCATTAACAACTGTTACATTAGAGCTACCGTATGAACAAACACCTGCAGAAAAATTTGAAAACGAAGTGCAAAATTTACGTAAGACAGGAAAGAACGCAATGCGCATGTGTCAGCGCGTCGGGCTGTTTTTAATTTTCGAAAGGAGGATTCACCTTGCTTATCGGTCTCACCTATTATTTTGAAAAGAATTAACTGTAAAAAACTTGTTTTTTCTAGAATATTCTTGTGATTTTTCGGACAACCTGTGTATTCAACGATATGCAAATTTAATCATTTGGGTTACTATAATATTGTAAAAATTTAAAAATTTTGTTTATTTACTCATATAACACATTTTGGATACGTAAATGTAATATAACACATTACTCATTTGTTTTCGGATACGTTTAAAGGTTTTTGATTCCGCAAAGAGATAAAGATACGTAATCGAAAGTATGTACAAGGTAAAAGCTCCAATCTCCTCCCCTGTAGAACTCTAACTGACTTGTACTACATTCTGAATTCTACTTTACATATCTTGTAGGATTTTGAATAGTTGAGTTATTCACATAATAGAGTTTAATTCTTAATTTATTTGCACAGGCTGATAAATTCAGTCCGTGCTGAGGAAATAATATCTAATTTCACGTTAACAAATAAAAAATAAAGTTTTAAAAATCTCAAAAGTTAGCAAACAATTAGGAAATAGAAAAACCTTAAGATATTTACGACAAATAAATGTAAAGGGCAAATAAATAAATTTAAATGACAATGCAAATTTACTTACAAATTTAGTTTCCTTCTTGAGTAGGAGAGTAAGAGAACACCATTAGATTAAGCCAAGACAAGTAGACTAACAATATTGTCTGCTTGACTAGCTATGAAGGCATTCTCCTTCTTTGCTAGTGAAGAATAAGACTTAATTAAGGCTTAATTAGATATAAATTTCGTTTTCTTCTTCAGTAGGAGAGTCAGAGAACGGCAATAGTCAAGTCAAGGCAAGTAGAATAACAATATTGTCTGCTTGGCAAGCTATGAAGGCATTCTCCTTCTTTACTAGTGAAGAATAAGACTTAATTAAGGCTTAATTAGATATAAATTTAGTTTCCTTTTTCAGTAGGAGAGTATGAGAACACCATTAGAGCAAGGCAAGTAGAATTATAATTATGTCTGCTTGGCTAGCTAATATGGCATTCTTCTTCTGTACTACCGAGGAATAAGGCTTAATTTGCATATTAAATTTCAAAATGGGCAATTAAAAAAAGTTATATGAAAGAATTGTGATGAATAAAATATGTAACGTATCTATGTGACTTCATTTAATTCAAATGAAATATTAAAGTTGATACTTTTTATACCTAAAAATCATATCTGAAAATTTCGTAGTGAAAAAATAATTTTATTTTTTCCTTTTAAGAAAGACTGTTACCTGAGTATCACCAGAAAAAAAATATTTTATTAAAGTCTGCGTAAAAATCAGTTTCTTCATCCTTTCAGACGCTCAGTTGCTTGAATTTCAGCTCTTGCTTCATACGTATTGAGGCATTAAAATGTGCTCAAAGTCTAGAATCTCTAAAGATTCACAATAATCAAAGAATTAGTGAAAGATTTGAAAGCTTCCATGCAAGAAAAATAAGTCCCTCTTCCTGCTTTATAGCTTGCGAAAGAATTTGTATGTACTTACAGGCTTAAGATTGTTTGAAAACTTTTATGTAGATACAAATTTGAAAACTTTGCTTCACAAAGAAGTTTTAAATCTAAATCTGCATTAAAGTAGTTTTGTCTATTTTTACGCCCTATAACTACGAAATTCTATCGTAAAGCCGTAAATAACGAAATGTATTTTTTCCCCTTTAGTACTAGGTACCAGTATTCGATATAAAATATTTATAAAATTTTCTAAACCAAACTATTGTCTAAATTATTGAACGTTCTCTCAGACGTTATTCTTTATTAAGTTGACTGCTTACTTTGAAAATGCCATTTTTGACTATTTTGGTCAATTTTATATTTTGCAAGAATCGTGTAATTCAATCTTTTCTGTTTTCAAAACCGTTTTGATTTTCATTCTACATTAATTAGAAGCAGAGTTATAGCTGTTTTTAAAAACATCGTCTGATACAAAATTGAAGTGACAAACAACTTTAAATGCGTTTTTCTCAGAATTATGTTTTTTAGCACAAATCTCTACCGTTATCATGATATCTCACATAATAATGCATATAATTTGATAAAATTTTCAGGAAATGTTTTAGATGCTATTGTTAATGAAATGACGCACAATAATTGATGTATAATTAATAGTATTTTTGTTTGGAGCTGTTTTTATAAGGAAAGGAATGACGAATTGGGGAAAATTTTCATATTGGACCATAAAATTGTCTGTATTATTTTTGCATTTTAAAATTTCACTTAGATTGAGGGTCATTTTGAAGATGACTGTTATATGTATCATGTGTGAGAAGGAAATTAAAATAGTAGCATTAGAATTTTGTGCAGAGTGATAGGCGTTTTAGCTAAATTTCATTAAAAATTACTTCAAATTGAGCAATTTATAAAAAAGTATGGTATTTACAGGCAAGTTTTTTTTAATTTTTTATTTTTAAATGCTATTTTACCATGAAAGACCAAAAATTCCTTAAAAAACAATTTTTTTTTAAAATTTGTCTCCGAACGTAGGCAGTCACCTAAGTAACATAAATTGTGACGCAATAAGATTGTGCGAAAGCTGCTAGAAAATAGGAAAAAAATGAAAAATGACTAACTATAAGTGATGTAGAAATTAATAAGGTCAACATCCGTAAGCAGGAAAGGTTGCGATGGCTTGAAGCAACAAAACATGTTTGTTTTTTTTATAATATTACGGAAATGGTATTCAAACTATCAGATTCCGTTATATCGTGGAATAGCCAAATGGTCAGGATGGTAGTACTTTTCATACTAATGCTTAGTTTTAGGTTTCATTCGCGTAATGAGTTTTAGTAGTTTGGAATGAGGGCTTGCGGCCGCCCTGTGGTACAGCTATCTGGTTTTCGGTGCAGTGGATCAGTGGCGTAGCGAGCATAACTGGCGCCCGGGGCACGATACCTTTTTGGCGCCCCCCCCGAAAAAACATAGTAATATAATATAGTTGAATTAGTTAAAAGGACCATTTCGCGCCCCTCTGCGAGTGGCGCACGGGGCATGATAGACCCCCTTGTCCCCCCCTTTGATACGTCTATGCAGAGGGTGCTCGGATCGAATCCCAGCGTTGCGCCAAGAAAAATACCTCCGTTTGTGTTGTCCCTTCTTAGTGGGTTATGCTGTCCGTCTATATCAGCGGTTCTCAGACTGGGGGGGGGGGCGTGTCCCCCTGGGGGGGTAGCGTAGAAAAATTCCAAGGGAGGCGTGAGTTTAAATTTTTTTAAAAGTAAAACTAACTGTAATATACTGTACTCAATTTTGCGCTCACAACGTAACCGTGTAGCGTATTTTTGACACACGAACACGATAACTGTCATAATTGTAAAAACACGATAAATGCCGTACGTCTGGCAACACTGCGAGAGCTTGAGAACGGTTTCTCGCTCAGCTGCATTCCCTTTGTTATTAATTTTTCCCGTGTGGATGTAGATGTACTTCCTGGTCATATTCAGGAACAGGAAATCGACTTAAAATGGGATTCTCAAGCAAACGCGGAATTCGAAAACATGGATGTTAAAAATTTTTGGTTGGGATATTTTCCTATTTACCCAGAAGTTGCTTTGAAAGCTTTGAGGTTGTTAGTGCAGTTTTCATCAACATAGCTCTATGAATCTGGATTTTCAGCATTAGCATACATGAAGTCGAAATATCGAGTAAAGCTGGACGTTGAAAGTGATCTGAGGTGTACTTTGTCACATTTACAACCAAATATTCAAAAACTTGTTAAGGACTTACAGTCCCAGCCCTCTCATTAATGTTGCGAAAGTGACTGGTATTACATGCCAACCTCACCTAGATCCTTGATTACCTCAAATATATTTGATCTGTATTTCATACATTGATTTCATATGTTCTAATAATAATATGTTCCAAATTAAGACGTGTAGTAATATTAAATTTTGTGTATGAAATTATCTATTCTATATTTTCATTTAATAACCAGCTTCAGTTTCAAATTCCAATTGTACTACTTTTTTTGACCACATATGGTGGTGGTGAGCGGGGAGGTGTGGCCTCACATCAGTGTTCAAAGGGGGGCACAGAGCCTGAAAGGTTGAGAACCCCTGGTCTATATGGTGCCCCCATAATAAAATGGGCAACAAACTGGTGCGTAGCATAGGCGAATGTTTGACGACAAGTGCCTCATCTTAAAAAAAAAAGAAAGTTTGGAATGAAACCTTGGTGACAAAATGCATGAAGCATGCCAAATGGGCTGTGCTTAAAGCAAAAATATTCAATTTGTAGTCAGCGTTAGACCTGGGTTTTGCACTTTTTATGGGCTTCTCAGCAGGGCATAAACTATGAGAACACTTCAGGGAGAGGATTCCCTAGTACGTAATTCACAATTTGTGATTAACGATAGTTCTATCCGAAGTGGTGCGGATGACTTACTGCCTTTTTCAATAACCAATAAAATTGAACTTAAATTCCTCATTACGAATTCCTCTACCTCTTGCGTACTCATTGATTAGGGCTTTCTGAAAAGTCCATAAAAAGGGCGAAATCTACAATCGAGGTCTACTAGAGATGTATATTTTTGCTTTGAAATTTAGTTGCTTTAACAAATCTAATAACTATTTTTTAAAGCTGTAATCTCAACCATCTTAAACTGCATACATAGGGCGTTCAGTTTCAAATTCAAGTTTCAGTTGAAAGTTTTTCACCCCTTAACGATCGCATAATTGTGGTAATAAAAGTGCCTGCAGGTGGTTATGAAAATGAGGAAACACATAGGAAGAACATGAAATTCCTTATTAATAGGGCATAGGACCATCTATGCCATTTAATACCACCTCACTAAGGAAGTGAATTCCACGCAAGTCATGAACAGTGGTTAAGGGAATATTACATATACCATTCTTTATGGATAAATCGTCAATGTTCCTGTAAAGATGCTATTGCTGGATATTGATTCCTGACCCTGTTCACTAAAACAGACCACAGCAGTTCGATTATATTGGGGTTTAGGGACTCTGGGGGCCAGATAAGGTGTTTGACTTGGTCTATATGTTCCTGAAACTACGAACTGACACGTCTAGCTGTATGGATCGGAGCATTATCATCATGGAGAACGTCATCTCCTACAGGAAACAATTTTTGCACCATAGGATGGATCTGGTGGGCTAAATGTTCGACAGTCCTATCTCTTTCGGGGTTACAATAGATCCCTTTTGAAAACCATGAGATGGCCGCAGAAACCCAAAGAAATTTCCCTTCCATGTTTGACAGCTGGCATGAGACAAGCATGTCAATACTCTTGTGTAGGTGTTTTCAGACATACGCATGTCCTGTTGCAAGGGACAAAGGGAACAATGATTCATCTACCCAAATGTCATATTTCAGCGTATCACTCGACCAGGATTTGTTCTCGTGGCACCACTGTAGAGGACGGTTTGCTTTCACATCTGTTACAAGTGGCTTGGGAATTACTACTCTGCCGTAAATGTTTTGTTTTTGAAGTTTTTTCTTACCTGTAATGATTGGTACTGAAGCCTTCAGATTCAGATGGAGCTCTACGGTCACTTTGGCTGCAGTTGTATTCTCTTTTGATGTCAAAATCCGCTTCAACACCAGTCTCTTTCCCTTAGCTTTCCTTTTCGTCCACTATTCTGTTTCACAGAGGATGTCTTTCCATGTACTCTGTATCCCATCATGACTTCCGATATCATAGCTCGGTAAACACTCAAACCCATGGGGGACTGTTGTAACAGATACTCCAATTAAACGCGCTCCAACAATTTTCCCTCTGCACGGTGTACAAGGTTTGACATCTTACGCTATCCCCCAAAGAGCCTGATGCCCACAGATTCATTACTTCTACTTTAGAGTAGAATAATGTATACACTATATTCTATAAAGTATTGGTGCCTATACATGTTTTTTAAGGAATACGAAGCACTTCCATAAACACCACTAATATTGATGTTTCCATTATTTTGATAACCACCTGTATTTTTCCGGAGGATTCCATTTATTTCTTGATCTGCCACATCTAGTTTTAAAAACTCCATCCCCAATTACATTATAAAACAAAGTCGTGTGCTGCCATCTGGTATGTAAAATAAGAAATAAAATTTTTTTGGGGTAAATGAAATGGATTGTTTTAATCTTTTTGGTGCGTTACTTTTAAACACTCCTTCCCGGAAATACCACGGGCACGAGAAATAGAAGGCGAAACTCCCCCCCCCTTAATTTAGAAAGAAGAGGTTAACTTAGGATTACGTTCCTCAATAACGGTCCTCCGGAAGGAAAAAATCAGAGTCCGTCCTGTGCAGCGAGTTATAATTTTGGCAACGCGCTAAACCCAGTAGCAGTATATAGTAAAACAGAAAAGTACTAAAATGCGTCAAAAAAAGAGGTAAGCAAACGATAAGTAATCCTACGTTAATAACCCGCGGTAGTTTCGCTAGAAGAGACTACCTGAAATATTTTTGCTTAAAGATAATAATGACTGTCAGATTATGCCAGCAGTCCAGAGTACATTATTTTTAATCGAATGCTTAAAATATAATTTTAACGAACTTTAAATAAAACGCTAAGGTGATCTGCAAAATTTTAATCATAATTAATTTCAGTTTTTAGGAACATTCATAACAATAAATTCATTAACATTAATCTTCATTTTAGAACAATCCTGAAATTACCTTTTATACTGAGATAACCTGTAAACAGATGGAAGGCAAATCGTTATATGCTGCTTATCGTTTTATTACGACCGAAAGTTCTCCCATAGCAAAGCAATATTTAAGAAATATTCTGTTTGAAGCAGTGAACGTTAGTGTGGGAAATAAATATGTGGAAAAAGGGCTTCAAAAATAACACACGATATTTGTTAAAAGTCCTTGTACATGGGAATATTTTTTTGACTGTTAACATTGTTTTTATTCGTATGTTAATTTTCAATTGTGCAAACATAATTCACGCGCTTCCAATTTGTTGATCATTTAAAATGTTAGTTTGAACGCCTTTAACGAAATGGAAATAATAAGTTGTTTATAATATTAATTAAAACAAAGTCATTAAGGATACTTATTGCTTACATCACGCGAGATGTAAAAAAGCTGCATCTCATATAAGGAAGAAATGTTCTGAACAAAGCGTGGGAAGAAATGAGTTCGTTATCAAATGGTTAGCCAAAAAACTATTTGCTTTAATTAGGTTTCAATACATTGAGTTATCAGTTTCAAAGATTTAATTTTACCTGTAAATTTTTAATTACTATTAATGTGTCTTCTGCACATATAACAAATATATTATAAGTTAACAGGCACTCCACTTGTATCCAATATATGCTATCAATCTGGTATCTAAACAACGTGCATAAAATTAAATGTTATGCCCTACATACACAAAGATATATATATATATATATATATATATATATATATATATATATATATATATATATATATATATATATATATATATTCACTGCGGGCCATCCAGAATGCAACTCCAAGAGAGAAGCAACCGAACAGCATGAAATTTGCATCATGCATATACCGCGATGGAACGCGTGCAGCACACAATATACACGATATGTACACGATGGATATACGTGCAGCACACAATATACACGATATGTACACGATGGATATACGTGCAGCACACAATATACAAGATATATACACGATGGATATACGTGCAGCACACGAGCACATCATGCGTGACTGCAGTGCTGCTGACAATCTGTATATAAAGAGAGGAGAGATAGCCATTTTGAAGAACGTGAATTGTGCTCTCGTGCGATTCTTTGTGTGTGCACCTTCAGTATGCGTCGGAGATAAACACGAACATCATTCGAGCACGTTTCGGAGTTCGAACGAGGCAGAATCGTTGAATACAGAGAATTCTGATTATCCTTCCGAGAAATCGATCATCGTGTTGGACGTCGTCACCAAGTCACAGTCATGTGAATATGGAATCGGTGGATGCAGGATCGACCTACTGACCGACATGATCGATTGGAAGCGCCTGATCGCATCACTCTACGGGACGACAGGCATATTGCGCGCATGGCACTGATAAAGAACAGTGCCACATCGGCAATTATAGCAGAACAAATATAGTCTGTAGAACAGCCATCGGTGTTCGCACGAACAACACGATGTCCTTTGCAGCACACTAGACTGTCCACTAGGTGCCCATTGCTTGGCTTATCTTTGACTTTAAACCACAAGTGTTTGCATTTGCAATGGTGCACTGACCAGCGGAGATGGAAATCCGAATGGCATGACATTGTGTTTTCAGATGAATCACGCTTATGCCTGCAACACCGCGATGATCGGATTAGAATTTGGAGACACCGTGGAGAGAGGCTATTCAACTTCTGTTTTATGCATCATCATACTGGTTCTGCACCCAGTGTTGTGGTGTGGAGCGGTATTGGATTCCACTCCCGCACCCCTCTTGTACGCCTTACCGGTATACTTACCAGCCAGCACAATATCTGAGATTTTGCAGCCTGTTCTCCTTCCTTAATTTCAGGGCTTGCCTGCGTTTCAACAGGATAATACGCGACCATACGTTGCAAGCATTGTTGTATATTTAATCTCAGACCACCAGATTACATTGCTACCGTGGCCTGCCAGTTCTCCAGATCTATTGCCCATCGAACACGTCTGGTCAATGACTCAACTTTCCTAGCCCGGCAAGCCGCACCCATAAAAAGGGCCATAAAAGGGTCCATAAAAAGGGCGAAATCTACAATCGAGGTCTACTAGAGATGTATATTTTTGCTTTGAAATTTAGTTGCTGTAACAAATCTAATAACTATTTTTTAAAGCTGTAATCTCAACCATCTTAAACTGTATACATAGAGCGTTCAGTTTCAAATTCAAGTTTCAGTTGAAAGTTTTTCACCCCTTAACGATCGCATAATTGTGGTAATAAAAGTGCCTGCAGGTGGTTATGAAAATGAGGAAACACATAGGAAGAACATGAAATTCCTTATTAATAGGGCATAGGACCATCTATGCCATTTAATACCACCTCACTAAGGAAGTGAATTCCATGCAAGTCATGAACAGTGGTTAAGGGAATATTACATATACCATTCTTTATGGATAAATCGTCAATGTTCCTGTAGAGATGCTATTGCTGGATATTGATTCCTGACCCTGTTCACTAAAACAGACCACAGCAGTTCGATTATATTGGGGTTTAGGGACTCTGGGGGCCAGATAAGGTGTTTGACTTGGTCTATATGTTCCTGAAACTACGAACTGACACGTCTAGCTGTATGGATCGGAGCATTATCATCATGGAGAACGTCATCTCCTACAGGAAACAATTTTTGCACCATAGGATGGATCTGGTGGGCTAAATGTTCGACATAGTCCTATCTCTTTCGGGGTTACAATAGATCCATTTTGAAAACCACGAGATTGCCTACGAAACCCTAAGAAAATTCCTCTCCATGTTTGACAGCTGGCATGAGACAAGCATGATAATACGCTTGTGTTGGTGTTTTCAGACATACGCATGCCCTGTTGCAGGGGACAAAGTGAACAATGATTCGTCTAACCAAATGTCATATTTCAACGTATCACTCGACCAGGATTTGTGCTCGTGGCACCACTGTAGAGGACGGTTTGTTTTCACATCTGTTACAAGTGGCTTGGGAATTACTACTCTGCCGTAAATGTTTTGTTTTTGAAGTTTTTTCTTACCTGTAATGATTGGTACTGAAGCCTGCAGATTCAGATGGAGCTCTACGGTCACTTTGGCTGCAGTTGTATTCTCTTTTGATGTCAAAATCCGCTTCAACACCAGTCTCTTTCCCTTAGCTTTCCTTTTCGTCCACTATTCTGTTTCACAGAGGATGTCTTTCCATGTACTCTGTATCCCATCATGACTTCCGATATCATAGCTCGGTAAACACTCAAACCCATGGGGGACTGTTGTAACAGATACTCCAATTAAACGCGCTCCAACAATTTTCCCTCTGCACGGTGTACAAGGTTTGACATCTTACGCTATCCCCCAAAGAGCCTGATGCCCACAGATTCATTACTTCTACTTTAGAGTAGAATAATGTATACACTATATTCTATAAAGTATTGGTGCCTATACATGTTTTTTAAGGAATACGAAGCACTTCCATAAACACCACTAATATTGATGTTTCCATTATTTTGATAACCACCTGTATTTTTCTGGAGGATTCCATTTATTTCTTGATATGCCACATCTAGTTTTAAAAACCCCATCCCCAATTACATTATAAAACAAAGTCGTGTGCTGCCATCTGGTATGTAAAATAAGAAATAAATTTTTTTTGTGGTAAATGAAATGGATTGTTTTAATCTTTTTGGTGCGTTACTTTTAAACACTCCTGCCCGGAAATACCACGGGCACGAGAAATAGAAGGCGAAACTTCCCCCCCCCGTAATTTAGAAAGAAGAGGTTAACTTAGGATTACGTTCCTCAATAACGGTCCTCCGGAAGGAAAAAATCAGAGTCCGTCCTGCGCAGCGAGTTATAATTTTGGCAGCGCGCTAAACCCAGTAGCAGTATATAGTAAAACAGAAAAGTACTAAAATGCGTCAAAAAAAGAGGTAAGCAAACGATAAGTAATCCTACGTTAATAACCCGCGGTAGTTTCGTTAGAAGAGACTACCTGAAATATTTTTGCTTAAAGATAATAATGACTGTCAGATTATGCCAGCAGTCCAGAGTACATTATTTTTAATCGAATGCTTAAAATATAATTTTAACGAACTTTAAATAAAACGCTAAGGTGATCTGCAAAATTTTAATCATAATTAATTTCAGTTTTTAGGAACATTCATAACAATAAATTCATTAACATTAATCTTCATTGTAGAACAATCCTGAAATTACCTTTTATACTGAGATAACCTGTAAACAGATGGAAGGCAAATCGTTATATGCTGCTTATCATTTTATTACGACCGAAAGTTCTCCCATAGCAAAGCAATATTTAAGAAATATTCTGTTTGAAGCAGTGAACGTTAGTGTGGGAAATAAATATGTGGAAAAAGGGCTTCAAAAATAACACACGATATTTGTTAAAAGTCCTTGTACATGGGAATATTTTGTTTTGACTGTTAACATTGTTTTTATTCGTATGTTAATTTTCAATTGTGCAAACATAATTCACGCGCTTCCAATTTGTTGATCATTTAAAATGTTAGTTTGAACGCCTTTAACGAAATGGAAATAATAAGTTGTTTATAATATTAATTAAAACAAAGTCATTAAGGATACTTATTGCTTACATCACGCGAGATGTAAAAAAGCTGCATCTCATATAAGGAAGAAATGTTCTGAAAAAAGCGTGGGAAGAAATGAGTTCGTTATCAAATGGTTAGCCAAAAAACTATTTGCTTTAATTAGGTTTAAATACATTGAGTTATCAGTTTCAAAGATTTAATTTTACCTGTAAATTTTTAATTACTATTAATGTGTCTTCTGCACATATAACAAATATATTATAAGTTAACAGGCACTCCACTTGTATCCAATATATGCTGTCAATCTGGTATCTAAACAACGTGCATAAAATTAAATGTTATGCACTACATACACAAAGATATATATATATATATATATATATATATATATATATATATATATATATATATATATATATTCACTGCGGGCCATCCAGAATGCAACTCCAAGAAAGAAGCAACCGAACAGCATGAAATTTGCATCATGCATATACCGCGATGGAACGCGTGCAGCACACAATATACACGATATGTACACGATGGATATACGTGCAGCACACAATATACACGATATGTACACGATGGATATACGTGCAGCACACAATATACAAGATATATACACGATGGATATACGTGCAGCACACGAGCACATCATGCGTGACTGCAGTGCTACCGACAAACTGTATATAAAGAGAGGAGAGATAGCCATTTTGAAGAACGTGAATTGTGCTCTCGTGCGATTCTTTGTGTTTGCACCTTCAGTATGCGTCGGAGATAAACACGAACATCATTCGAGCACGTTTCGGAGTTCGAACGAGGCAGAATCGTTGCATACAGAGATTTCGGATTACCTTCAGAGAAATCGATCATCGTGTTGGACGTCGTCACCAAGTCACAGTCATGTGAATATGGAATCGGTGGATGCAGGATCGACCTACTGACCGACATGATCGATTGGAAGCGCCTCATCGCATCACTCTACGGGACGACAGGCAAATTGTGCGCATAGCACTGATAAAGAACAGTGCCACATCGGCAATTATAGCAGAACAAATATAGTCTGTAGAACAGCAATCGGTGTTCGCACGAACAACACGATGTCTTTTGCAGCACACTGGACTGTCCACTAGGCGTCCATTGCTTGGCTTATCTTTGACTTTAAACCCCAAGTGTTTGCATTTGCAATGGTGCACTGAACAGCGGAGACGGAAATCCGAATGGCATGACATTGTGTTTTCAGACGAATCAAGCTTATGCCTGCAACACCACGATGGTCAGATTAGTGTTTGAAAACACCGCGGAGAGAGGCTGGTCAACTGTTGTTTTATGCATCGTCATACTGGTCCTGCACCTGGTGTTGTGGTGTGGGGCGGTATTGGATTCCACTCCCGCACCTCTCTTGTACGCCTTGCCGGTATACTTACCAGCCAGCACAATATCTCTGAGATTTTCAAGCCTGTTCTCCTTCCTTAATTTCAGGGCTTGCCTGCATTTCAACAGGATAATACGCGACCATACGTTGCAAGCATTGTTGTAGATTTAATCTCAGACCACCAGATTACATTGCTACCGTGGCCTGCCTGTTCTCCAGAACTATCGCCCATCGAACACGTCTGGTCAATGACTGAACTTTCCTAGACCAGCATGCCGCACCCGCGGGTACAACAGATGAACTTTGGCTACGTGTGGAGGCAGCATGGACTGCCTTTCCCCAACACCACATTCAATAGGAATTGTGCACAGCAGCCAGAAAATTCATTATTATTATTTTCTCAATCCGACAAATCAAAGAACTTATTGTACTTTTTTATTTTTTTTTAGTGAAAAGGAATTAATCTTTGAACAAAAACTGAAAATAGGGGAATTTGCGAAAGCTTAGATAATTTTTTTTAAAAATATGTATCGTAAAACATTTGAAGAAGTCAGACGGAAAAGGGATTAGTCTAAGATATATGTCGAGAAATATATATTATTTTGTTTTTAATTACGAAGTTTAAAAGAATGAAGCAACAAAAGTGATAAAATTTTTTAATCATATTCCAAAATGTTAATCTTTGTCCAATAAGTAAGCATTTTTTAGAGTTTTAATCAATTTTTTTAAAAAAACTGTTCGCGTTACGGACCATGAAATCCAATTGCGTAGCAGTGCATTGAAATCCGAAACGCAAGAATGAGTTTCTGATTTCGTATAGATGTTGAAAAAAGAACTTTTTTAATGGGTTTTTTTTCTCTTAAATGTGTGGAACATATTAAAAATTCTGATAATTACACTTTCATTTCTGTCATTTAAATACCTTACAAATAAAAACGCTGTATGTCTTCAGATGGGGTATATTTTTATCTAGGTCGATTCAAAATATATATACGGGATGCGGTAGAAAGAACGTTCTGATTTGGAACGTCAATAACAAAAATATAAAGCGAGATAAAAAAAAGAAATCCTTAATATAAGCGAAAAAAAATTATTCATTAATTTATTATTATTTATTATTTTATTATTATTATTTATTTTATTTATTCATTAATTTATTTATTTATACCCTCGGTACGTTTTTTCTGCCGCACACTGTATATATATATATACAGTGGCTCGTACAAAAGTGTTCGTACAATTACGAATTTCAATGAAATAGGGGTCTATCCATTAATTAAAATGAATATTTCAGAATAGGTGTTTACTAGTAAGATCTATAATCTATTCTTAACAAAACTACATGAAATATTTAAAAAAACATAGTAAAACTTTATTTTTAAGAAACCAGAAATCAAAAAGTAACAAAAACTTTATCTCACAAAAGTCATCGTACACTGAAATATTTTCGGATAAATTCTTAATTAAAGTTATCGTCTGGTGCTTTATTTTTATTTTTGAATTGTGGTGGCATTTGAAATATAGTTTGGCTTTAATTTTTGCTTGCTTCCACCGTAATATTCTATTTATTATTTAAAAATGGCTCGTAGTCGTAAAGAAACAACAAACAGCATTCGAAAATTGATTATTTTACATCATAGTAGTGGTCAAAATATAGTAACGTCAAAATTTTGTATATGCAATTTGTATATGTAATTTTGTATAACGTCAAAATATAGTAACGTCAATAGTAATGTCAAAATTTTGACGCATTTTGGTACTATTCTATTTAACTGTTTGCTGCTTGCCCAAGCGATACAGACTGGGTTTGGCGAGCTGACAAAATTATAACTCGCGAGGTACGGACGGACGATTTTAGCGTCTGAAATTTTACTTTCTGGAGGACCGTTATGGAGGAACGTAATCCTACGTTAAAAAAATGTTAAAAAGTATTTATTTCCTATCATTGCCGGATATTATAGCCACTTTTACTTAAATATTGTTTTGCTATGGACAAAGTGGGCAATTTTTGGTACTTTTCCGTTAGCCGGGCACATTTGGCGTTCGTCCTATTAAGTATCGCCATTGGCGAGTATGAAAAGTCGCCAACATAACAACCCTAGGAAATCAGTTTAATAGGTAATAGATGGACTAAATTTTGAAGAAGCGTTGTCACACACGAAGCGTTGGAAGAAAATGATAGATCAACGGGTATGAATCATGTTAGAGATCATGATTGAGTTCAGAGACCCAGTTATATAACTCCGAAATTCACATGAATAAAAATTGGAAAAAAATTAACCACAAACTTTATTAGCTTTCTTCGCAATCGCACAAAAGATTGAGCAGTTGCGATGAAGCACCATTTGGCGACAGAAAAAACACCGAGGAACGGCACGCCACCATTTGCAATCGTATTGGCTGAATTTCTTGGGCGACGACAAAAAGAAGGTCCTTTTCAAGACATCTTGAAGGATATTAGAGATTTTTGGCATCCTAACTAATTATTTACTTAAAGAACAAAATGAATTCTAATATATTTTGTTCTTTCACATACACGTATCACGGGAGTTACAGTTAAACAAAATGTAACTTAAGAGCCATATTTGGCGATATAAATCTTACGCCCGTCTAACGGAAAATTACCCAATTTTTAATAAATAAAAACATTTATAGATCTAACATAATAAATTTATTGACTGCTCAATTTCTGTATACAACCCAGAATTGATGAACGAAAATATAGCTTTTCACATGGCATACAATAATACATCTACTCCAAGCAAGCACAAATGAACAACCTTTTCCTTACGGGGTGGGATAGCATGTATCCCAAGAATACGAACCCAAGAATGAATAATATATATGCATATATATATATATATATATATATATATATATATATATATATATATATATATGCATATATATATATATATATATATATATATATGCATATATATATATATATATATATATGCATATATATATATATGCATATATATATATATATGCATATATATATATATGCATATATATATATATACATATATATATACATATATACATATATATATATATATATATATATATATACATATATATATATACATATATATATATATATATATATATATATATACATATATATATATACATATATATATATACATATATATATATACATATATATATATACATATATATATATACATATATATATATATACATATATATATATATACATATATATATATACATATATATATATATACATATATATATACATATATATATATATACATATATATATATATACATATATATATATACATATATATATATACATATATATATATACATATATATATATACATATATATATATACATATATATACATATATATATATATATATATATATATGTACATATATATATGTATATATATATATATATATATATACATACATATATATATATATACATATATACATATATATATATATATATATATACACATATATATATATATATATATATATATATATATATATATATATATACCCTTTAATGGCCGTTTTTACAATGAGGGTAGGGAATTTCCCGTTCTAAAGAGGAAAAATGGGCCCCGTAAGCTAAGGGTTAATATTAATTCAAAATTTCGCAACCCAAGCACTGTTTTTCAGTAATTCGCACACTGAATACTACGCAATCCGGCCAAACTGATAACTGATTCTTGGGATGATTTGAATTATTGAATACCTCTCAGAATTGCTGCGACAGTAAACAGCTTCCTTGATCAGATATCGCACACCGATCTTTTAATCACCCTAATTAATTCCTATAACTGACCTAAATTGTGCTTTTTGCGTCCCACGCTGACTTCTTTGGCCTGAGTAAATTCCTAAAACGGTAGGCGGATTCTTATAAAGATTCCAAGAATGCAATGTAGGGATACTTAATTTTCGTATTTACGAAATAGATGCGAATAAATGAGAAAATTATTTGCTTATTACTTTTCGCCGAAAAGTCGGTGATAAACGGCTTTTTAAGCGAAATTATGTAAAAATAATAATCTATCTATACTTATATATAAAGAGAGAGAGACATTTTGTACGTGGAGGGTAATCTCCGGAACCACTGCACCTATTTGAAAAATTCTTTCACTGTTTGAAAGGTACATTATTCCAGATGGACATAGGCTATATATTATGTATATCTGATCAGTAGAAATAAAGTTAGGGGGGATACTATAGATTTGTGTGCACGGCCGCCATCTTGGATATTTCCGCCAGGGTTTGGCGCATTTCGCATGGCGATAATTATTGCGTTCTGGTAAAAATAACCCAATGTCAAATTCTCTAATTTTAAGATGAAACAGTTATTTCTGGTGTGATCTTTTAATTACAGTATAATAATTTTAGGTCAGATCTTGGCCTTGACCTGGAAATCTGAGTCAAATTGACTATACTTAAAAGAGTAAATTATTTTTAAATCTAAGAGTCATTTTGTTGAAAATTTTTGAATCCATTATCAGTTTTTCGTTAACTTATTAAATTTAAGTTGCTTTTAATTTTGTTTATCGATTGTCAATTAGTATACTATAATGATACACCATTTCATTTATTTGAAGTAAAAATTATCTGCCATCATTTTTTCGTAAAATGTAAAATACAGTATACATTTTAAATACAATATATTTTAAAATAGTTTATAATTCCAAGTTGTAGTGGATTACAAATAAATTTAAATAACTGAAGTTCAACTTCTCTCTCCCCAGGAACCTAAGTAAAAAGTTAGTTAAGGTTAAGTTATTGGTTTAGGAAAAGGGTTTTTTTTTTCTTATTTCCAACACAGCAGGATAAATGGTCAAATAATCCTTGTCCCAATTTTATTGTATGCACCAAATATTTGGTTAAGGTCAAATCTGAAGCAAAATTTCATTACCACAATGCCCTAACCAAATAAATAAATAAAAAAATAAAAAAGTGCATCTGGTTACTCACCATAAATTTATGGGTTCATAATTATTTTACATTTTTCAAAGCTGAATTTTAGATAATTTTTAAATTGCAAGTTATTTAGGTGGTACGAAAATGCTGTATTTTTTTTCTAATTAACAATATATTGGCATAATATTTTGGTGATTCATTGCTATTAGTCAAAGAGTTAGGGCAAACTGAATAGATGGCATCGAAATTTTATCTGTAAGTAAAATTCATTTGACCAAATTTTTCATATGGATCATAATTTGAAAAGGTAGTTTTTAATTAAAAATGACAAAAAAAATCTCAGTCCAACGATTAAATGATTTTCACAATTTAAAAAGGTCGTTTTTATTAAAAAAGCTAAAAGAAAAACCCAAAATTTCCAATATTTGAGAATGATTTTTTCAAAAAAGTGGTTTTTATCAAAAACCCAAAAATAAATCTAAGTCCAACGTTTAAATGATTTTTCAAAAATTTTTCTAAGTTTCATAATTTAAACAGGTGGTTTTTATTAAAAAAGCTAAAAAAATTTAAAGTCCAGCTTTTTGAAAACACCGCTTAAAACACATTGGCGAGAAATTTTCCACTCCTCAAAACACGGTAAAATCGCCAAGTTGGAGCAAAAAAATCCAAGATGGCGGCCGTGAACACAATTATTAAGTAACGTAATATTAATTTGAATATTATTTTAGGTGCTTAAAATAATTGAAAAAACATTCTTTACTTAAAATTCTTTTTTTATTTTTGTATTTTTATTTCATCTCTTACTCTAATTTTGAGATACCAATGTGTATCTACACTTCAATAATCTATATATATAAAACAGTTCCGTAACTGACTCATTCATTCATTCATTCATTCATTCATTCACTGACTGACTGACATACAACGCACAGACCAAACCGCTGGACCTAAAGGGCTGAAATTTTGCATGGCGATTCTTCTTATAGTGTAGGGGTGCACTAAGAGAGATTTTTGAAAAATTCTTCTTAGATTTTTTTAAATTAAATTTTTAAGCTGTTTTTTTTTACTTTTTTTAAGTTTGCATTTAAAATAATAATTTGAGGGTTATAAAATTTATATCACGAGAAAGATCATAAAAATTCCTTTAAAATGAAATCATTTTCGAATCTTTACCTTCATTTCCTGATTTTTGGTGAATTTTTAAAGATTAATTTTTAGAATTTAATTTATTAAATGCTGATCACGTGACTTCTTTTTCTGGTACTTTAAATAAATTTATCGTCACGTGCATAAAAACTAAATAGACAAAAAATAATTTTTTTTTTCTTGCTAATGCGGCAGACGATTGGACATTATCCAAAAAAAATATTAAAATACAGTAAAAGAAATGTTCTAGTTACTGTACTATATTAACTGTACTATATTTTTTAGTATTCTTTATATTAGATTTAATTTGAATATCTTCTTCTACATTATTTTGTCTATAAAAATATCCTTTACGATTTTCTTATAAATATATATATATATATATATATATATATTACATCAATTATATACATTGATCGTCGTATTTATTATATATATATTGGCATTAATTGCATACATTCACCGATGTTTTTACTTTGAATGTACTCCGTAGCGAAGTGCGGGTTTTCAGCTAGTCTATATATATAAAACAGTTCCGTAACTGACTCATTCATTCACTGACTGACTGACTGACAGACCAAACCGCTGGACCTCAAGGGCTGAAATTTTGCATGGCGATTCTTCTAATAGTGTAGGGGTGCACTAAGAAAGATTTTTAAAAAATTCTTCTTAGATTTTTTTAAATTAAATTTTTAAGCTGTTTTTAAAACTTTTTTTACGTTTGCATTTAAAATAATACATTGAGGGTTATAAAATTTATATCACGAGAAAGATCATAAAAATTCCTTCAAAATGAAATTTTTTTCGAATTTTTACCTCCATTTCCTGATTTTTGGTGAATTTTTAAAGATTCATTTTTAGAATTTAATTTATTAAATGCTGATCACGTGATTTCTTTCTCTGGTAAATTCAATAAATTTATCGTCACGTGCGTAACAACTAAATAGACAAAAAAATATTTTTTTTCTCTTTCTAATGCAGCAGACGATTGGATATTATCCAAAAAAAATGCATATCCCTTACGATTTTTTTATAAATATATATATATAGAGATAGATATATATTTTACATCAATTGTATACATTGATCATCGCATTTATTATAAATATATATATTTATTTTTTGGCATAAATTGCATACGTTGACCGTTGTATTTAATTTGAATGTACTCCGTAGCGAAGCGCGGGTTTTCAGCTAGTCTATATATATAAAACAGTTCCGTAACTGGCTCATTCATTCACTGACTGACTGACTGACTGACATACAACGCACAGACCAAACCGCTGGACCTAAAGGGCTAAAATTTTGCATGGCGATTCTTCTAATAGTGTAGGGGTGCACTAAGAAAGATTTTTCAAAAATTCTTCTTAGATATTTTAAATTAAATTTTTAAGCTGTTTTTTAAACTTTTTTTACGTTTGCATTTAAAATAATACATTGAGGGTTATAAAATTTATATCACGAGAAAGATCATAAAAATTCCTTCAAAATGAAATTTTTTTCGAATTTTTACCTCCATTTCCTGATTTTTGGTGAATTTTTAAAGATTAATTTTTAGAATTTAATTTATTAAATGCTGATCACGTGATTTCTTTTTCTGGTACTTTCAATAAATTTATCGTCACGTGCGTAACAACTAAATAAACAAAAAATATATTTTTTTCTCTTTCTAATGCAGCAGATGATTGGATATTATACAAAAAAAAATGCATATCCCTTACGATTTTTTTATAAATATATATATATAGATAGATATATATTTTACATCAATTGTATACATTGATCATTGCATTTATTATAAACTAGCGGCCCGTCCCGACTTTGTCCGGGTTGAACAAAATATTATACCAATAAATTTCCAGTTGATAGCCAATAAATTGTAAATCTTTTTTTTACCTTAATAATAACCTAAATAATACCTTAAATTAATTTTATGTTAGTTAATAATTAAAATAATTTTTTAAAAGAAAAAGGCGTGCCGGAGAACGGCTAGGTTCGAACCGTTAGAGTCAGAACAGAAGCCCACCGCGATAGCACCACGATAAGGATCGTTGAAATCTTCGGAACAAAAAGCGGTAGAAGACAGTAGCGGAAACAATGGAGATTGTTAGGATTAAGCCCCTAACTTTATTTCTACTGATCAGATATACATAATATATAGCCTATGTCCATCTGGAATAATGTACCTTTCAAACAGTGAAAGAATTTTTCAAATAGGTACAGTGGTTCTGAAGATTACCCTCCACGTACAAAATCGCTCTCTCTTTATATATAAGTATAGATAGCACCACGCTAAGGATCG
Source organism: Dolomedes plantarius (assembly GCA_907164885.2). NCBI lineage: Eukaryota > Metazoa > Arthropoda > Arachnida > Araneae > Dolomedidae > Dolomedes > Dolomedes plantarius. Next base: position 136,787,342 of record OU015500.1, read on the forward strand.
TTGAAGACTTCGGCACAAAAAGCGGTAGAGGACAGTAGCGGTAACAATGGAGATTGTTAGGATTAAGCCCCTAACTTTATTTCTACTGATTAGATATACATAATATATAGCCTATGACCATCTGGAATAATGTACCTTTCAAACAGTGAAAGAATTTTTCAAATGGGTACAGTGGTTCTGAAGATTACCCTCCACGTACAAAATCACTCTCTCTCTTTATATATAAGTATAGATTATTTCTACTGATTAGATATACATAATATATAGCCTATGACCATCTGGAATAATGTACCTTTCAAACAGTGAAAGAATTTTTCAAATGGGTACAGTGGTTCTGAAGATTACCCTCCACGTACAAAATCACTCTCTCTCTTTATATATAAGTATAGATTATTTCTACTGATTAGATATACATAATATATAGCCTATGACCATCTGGAATAATGTACCTTTCAAACAGTGAAAGAATTTTTCAAATGGGTACAGTGGTTCTGAAGATTACCCTCCACGTACAAAATCACTCTCTCTCTTTATATATAAGTATAGATTATTTCTACTGATTAGATATACATAATATATAGCCTATGACCATCTGGAATAATGTACCTTTCAAACAGTGAAAGAATTTTTCAAATGGGTACAGTGGTTCTGAAGATTACCCTCCACGTACAAAATCACTCTCTCTCTTTATATATAAGTATAGATTATTTCTACTGATTAGATATACATAATATATAGCCTATGACCATCTGGAATAATGTACCTTTCAAACAGTGAAAGAATTTTTCAAATGGGTACAGTGGTTCTGAAGATTACCCTCCACGTACAAAATCACTCTCTCTCTTTATATATAAGTATAGATTATTTCTACTGATTAGATATACATAATATATAGCCTATGACCATCTGGAATAATGTACCTTTCAAACAGTGAAAGAATTTTTCAAATGGGTACAGTGGTTCTGAAGATTACCCTCCACGTACAAAATCACTCTCTCTCTTTATATATAAGTATAGATTATTTCTACTGATTAGATATACATAATATATAGCCTATGACCATCTGGAATAATGTACCTTTCAAACAGTGAAAGAATTTTTCAAATGGGTACAGTGGTTCTGAAGATTACCCTCCACGTACAAAATCACTCTCTCTCTTTATATATAAGTATAGATTATTTCTACTGATTAGATATACATAATATATAGCCTATGACCATCTGGAATAATGTACCTTTCAAACAGTGAAAGAATTTTTCAAATGGGTACAGTGGTTCTGAAGATTACCCTCCACGTACAAAATCACTCTCTCTCTTTATATATAAGTATAGATTATTTCTACTGATTAGATATACATAATATATAGCCTATGACCATCTGGAATAATGTACCTTTCAAACAGTGAAAGAATTTTTCAAATGGGTACAGTGGTTCTGAAGATTACCCTCCACGTACAAAATCACTCTCTCTCTTTATATATAAGTATAGATTATTTCTACTGATTAGATATACATAATATATAGCCTATGACCATCTGGAATAATGTACCTTTCAAACAGTGAAAGAATTTTTCAAATGGGTACAGTGGTTCTGAAGATTACCCTCCACGTACAAAATCACTCTCTCTCTTTATATATAAGTATAGATTATTTCTACTGATTAGATATACATAATATATAGCCTATGACCATCTGGAATAATGTACCTTTCAAACAGTGAAAGAATTTTTCAAATGGGTACAGTGGTTCTGAAGATTACCCTCCACGTACAAAATCACTCTCTCTCTTTATATATAAGTATAGATTATTTCTACTGATTAGATATACATAATATATAGCCTATGACCATCTGGAATAATGTACCTTTCAAACAGTGAAAGAATTTTTCAAATGGGTACAGTGGTTCTGAAGATTACCCTCCACGTACAAAATCACTCTCTCTCTTTATATATAAGTATAGATTATTTCTACTGATTAGATATACATAATATATAGCCTATGACCATCTGGAATAATGTACCTTTCAAACAGTGAAAGAATTTTTCAAATGGGTACAGTGGTTCTGAAGATTACCCTCCACGTACAAAATCACTCTCTCTCTTTATATATAAGTATAGATTATTTCTACTGATTAGATATACATAATATATAGCCTATGACCATCTGGAATAATGTACCTTTCAAACAGTGAAAGAATTTTTCAAATGGGTACAGTGGTTCTGAAGATTACCCTCCACGTACAAAATCACTCTCTCTCTTTATATATAAGTATAGATTATTTCTACTGATTAGATATACATAATATATAGCCTATGACCATCTGGAATAATGTACCTTTCAAACAGTGAAAGAATTTTTCAAATGGGTACAGTGGTTCTGAAGATTACCCTCCACGTACAAAATCACTCTCTCTCTTTATATATAAGTATAGATTATTTCTACTGATTAGATATACATAATATATAGCCTATGACCATCTGGAATAATGTACCTTTCAAACAGTGAAAGAATTTTTCAAATGGGTACAGTGGTTCTGAAGATTACCCTCCACGTACAAAATCACTCTCTCTCTTTATATATAAGTATAGATTATTTCTACTGATTAGATATACATAATATATAGCCTATGACCATCTGGAATAATGTACCTTTCAAACAGTGAAAGAATTTTTCAAATGGGTACAGTGGTTCTGAAGATTACCCTCCACGTACAAAATCACTCTCTCTCTTTATATATAAGTATAGATTATTTCTACTGATTAGATATACATAATATATAGCCTATGACCATCTGGAATAATGTACCTTTCAAACAGTGAAAGAATTTTTCAAATGGGTACAGTGGTTCTGAAGATTACCCTCCACGTACAAAATCACTCTCTCTCTTTATATATAAGTATAGATTATTTCTACTGATTAGATATACATAATATATAGCCTATGACCATCTGGAATAATGTACCTTTCAAACAGTGAAAGAATTTTTCAAATGGGTACAGTGGTTCTGAAGATTACCCTCCACGTACAAAATCACTCTCTCTCTTTATATATAAGTATAGATATATGTATTTATTTTTTGGCATAAATTGCAAGCGTTGACCGTTGTATTTAATTTGAATGTACTCCGTAGCGAAGCGCGGGTTTTCAGCTAGTACTTATATATAAAGGAAGAGCGATTTTGTACGTGGAGGGTAATCTTCAGAACCACTGTACCTATTTGAAAAATTATTCCATTGTTTGAAAGGTACAGTATTCCAGATGGACATAGGCTATATATTATGTATATCTGATCAGTAGAAATAAAGTTAGGGGCTTAATCCTAACAATCTCCATTGTTTCCGCTACTGTCTTCTACCGCTTTTTGTTCCGAAGATTTCAACGATCCTTATCGTGGTGCTATCGCGGTGGGCTTCTGTTCTGACGCTAGCGGTTCGAACCTAGCCGTTCTCCGGCACGCCTTTTTCTTTTAAAAAATTTATTTTAATTATTAACTAACATAAAATTAATTTAAGGTATTATTTAGGATATTATTAAGGTAAAAGAAAATTTACAATTTATTGGCTATCAACTGGAAATTTATTGGTATAATATTTTGTTTAACCCGGACAAAGTCGGGACGGGCCGCTAGTAATTTATAAACATAATTGCTCATCTAAAACCATGCATGTTCTTTAACTGTGACATCTCACTCTCGAAATTTGCGTATTTCTTATTGCTAAAGACTTAAGGAAGAGAATGTGAAGACTTCTGCAATGTTAGCTTTTAACTAAGAATTTTGATACTAACCAAGTAAGTAAAATTGTGATTTTTTTTTTTAATAAATGCGAAAATTTTAAATATCTATATATATATATATATATATATATATATATATATATATATATATATATATATATATATATATATATATATATATATATATATATATATATAACGCTTAGATATGCAGTACAAAAGTCGACGATATTTCTACATTCCGAATGGCAACGGCTGCAAGTACCAGATGTAAACATTAGCGACCGTCCACAATTTGCAACCGAGTGTCAACATGGATATACGCACTGAAATCAGGAATGGTCGAAAGCAAGCTGCACGATCAAGTGAAAATCGGGAGCAGTCTCAAGAAAGAAAACGAAGAAGAAATAATTCATGAAGAGAGAGGCGTGAAAGACAGAGGTTAGGCTTAAGAGGTTCTAGCAACCGATAGCCAGTAATAGTTATTTCCTACACTTTTTCAGTACTTGCTGAATTTTTACTCCATTTTATAAGTGAAGAAATTTTTCCAACGATTTATTATTTGACATGATTAAATGTAGATATCTGAATTGTGAACAATAGTGCATACATAGAGTGATGTAATCCCCACTATATTTTAGTACTTGCTGAATTTTTACCCCACTTTTTAAGTGAAAAAAAATTTTCCCCAACAATTTCTTATTTGATGTAATGATAAAGTGTAGATATCTTAATTTTGAAAAATAGTACATACAGAGGGGGGTGTAATTTTAAAATCATTGGTGTTGGGTTTCTCAATATTATCTTTAACTCTGTTCTGAAGTAATGGAAATTCATATTTTTTAATCACGATGTTTTCGAATCAGCCTTATGGAGAATAGTCCTTAAGGACGTATATTTATGATGACAGGTAATGGTAACCTTCCTTACATACGTCATTTTCAGATGAGTTATTTTGCGAAAGAAAATATAAAACTAAAAGTGACCATGCTGGTCGCACAGTGACTAGTATAGATATATACAAAGGAATTTGTTTTGCGAAATTTCGATATTTTTTATGCGAAATTTACGCATCCTTCATGAAATGTAATCTCACCTCCCACGTGCTAAAAGTATTTACTAATTCTTACACGTGACACTGAGCCATCCCGTTAAACTGACCTCTAAATGGTACACTGGATTTGCAGAATCGTCACGACGATAGCTTTGTAACTGGAATGGAATCTCATAACTCATCTACCAAGTTTCCACAACCAAGTCGTACACATGACTTAAATAAGAATTTTGAAACTTACCTAACCAAGTAAGTAAAATTGAGATTTTTTTAATAAATGCGATATATATATATATATATATATATATATATATATATATATATATATATATAAGGTGTCTGGTAAAACTGTGTTCTATATTAAATGACAGGGTACTTATTGGCTTTCATTTACTGATTCTTGCTCGTTATGCTAAGGGGTTTTGGGGGGATGGGGGGAGTTGGCAGTGTGCACTGCTTGTCATGCCCTCTAAGTCCTAAAATATTAGAAAGGAAAGACGGACCTTCGGCTGTGTATTCAGAATTATGCGCTGCGGCTGGTTTGCAGGTTTAATCATACATAATAGTCGGGTCGGTTTATTGATTGGTAACTGCTTGTTATGCTAAGCATACTCACTGAGCTTAACTAAATAAAATGGTTTAGAAACAGAAAAATAAAATAACATAAATCCTAGCAAATATTTCCGACACATGAATCAAGATCTGATCATTTCGTTGAAATCTCATAGAGTTGTACTTTGTGTTTCAACATTGATTTTGAAATATGTATTTATGAATTTCTTTTTACTTTGTTTGAAATTTGAGTGTACGGTTTTAGTTCATTAAGCGAGTAAAACAAACGTTATTTACTCATTGGAAGTATCATATTTCATAAAGTTTCTTTCGATATCAAATTCGTTGTAAACAGCCTATCTATTTAAGAATAACTGATGATTTGAAAATATTTTCCTGACATCCTAAACATTACACTTTTAATTTCCTGTCATACTTTACGATGTTTTTCTTTGATTTATTGATTAGTAAAATGAATCTATAGCATTAGTTACAATCAGAAATTGTGTGTTTAAGAATTAAATTCGTTCAATTACAAAAATATTTATTAAACTTCTAAATGTTATTGTTAGTAGGAACTAGAATTCACAATGAACTAGAAATTACGATGAATCCTTGGAAATCTTTGATAGTCTTGTTCTTTGTGTTTTTTTTAACAAAAGTTGATAGTAGTGCTTTCGACCGACCATCCACCTATCTTAATAAAATAATCAAAATAAATATTTTCGATTATGACCTTCATTTTGAACCCTTTTATGACTTTTCAGTTACATTATAAGTTTTGATGCCTATTTATATAACGTAAATGAAAGAGAATATATGTTTTCTCACAAAATGTTTCTATTCATTACATCGTTTAATTTCCAGGGCTACAAAAATTGAAACATACTTCACGCCTGAAAGACTTATTTCGTAATTCAACAGGAAATTTCCAGAGCAAGCAAAATTAAATGTAATTCAAAATATCTGCTTTAAGGATTCTCCTATTTTCGTGAATCTTTGTATAGAAATCCTTCCTTTATTGTGCCCTTTATCAAACCGTTTTTTACAAAAATCCACACTTGAAGAAACTTCGAAATAAAAAGCTCAAAAATAAACCGCGTGATATTTATAGCTCTTCAAATGTAAGTACTAAACGCGAAAAGAAAAAAAAAATAAACAAATACTTGAAAGAAATGATTGGGAAAACATTTTAACTTCAACCTCTCTTCTGAATAAAGAGATAACGAACAAAAACATTGGTTACGTCACAACCCGTTCGCGTTGAGTTGCCAAGCGCACGTAAGATTTTGAAGGAGTCAGGCAAGTTTCATTAATGCTCGGTTTATTAGGCAATTGAATTAAATGTCTCTTTTTGTGATGATTCGTTCTGTTTAGTGATAATTCGTACATTTTTTAGTGATAATTCAAGAATCGTTTTGTACACTGAAGCAGTAAGGAAAAAATTGTCTGAAGGTGATCAGTGGCGTAGCGAGCATAACTGGGGCCCGGGGCACGATACCTTTGTGACGCCCCCCCCCTGATAAACATATAGTAATATAATATATATACCCTATATTGGCGCCCTCGATAAACATATAATAACATAATATATAGACCTTATATTGGCACTCCCCCTCCCCGAAAAGCATATAGTAACATAATATATAGACCTTATGTTGGTGCCCTCCCCTAAAAACATATAGTAATATAATATATAGACCTTATATTGGCGCCCCCCCCCCCCACAAAATAATATAGTAATATAATATATAGACCTTATATTGGCGCCCCCCCCACAAAATAATATAGTAATATAATATATAGACCTTATATTGCCCCCCCCACAAAATAATATAGTAATATAATAATATATAGACCTTATATTGCCCCCCCCACAAAATAATATAGTAATATAATATATAGACCTTATATTGGCATCCACCTCGAAAACATATATAGTAATATAATATATGGATCTTACATTGGCGCCCCTCTGCGAGTGGCGCCCGGGGCATGATAGACCCCCTTGCCCCCCCCCCCTTTGCTACGCCACTGAAGGTGATGCCCAGAAGTTCTTTTCGGTTAAAAACAATCGTGATGAAAGACCCCTACTTCGTATCAGCACTTTCCCCTGCGTACATGGAATGAAATATTTTCATAATTTTTAGAAGTGCTTCTTTCTCCTAAGAAAATGATGTTTTCCACGAGCGCAGTTTTAGTTTATCTTCACTCAAAATACTCCTACGTATTATTTCTTTTTTTTTAATGGATTAGATGAATACGTAAAAAATATTTTGCTTTGAAAGAGAATTTATTTTCTCTAAAAACAAAACAATTTTGGCTATACAAAGTTTCCCCGTTTAGCTGACAGATGGTAGCAATTAAATTCTTGAACGAATCACCCTCTTTTTATGAACTAATACATTATGAAGCGGAATTAAAATAGCTATTTCTCTAAAGCAGTCATTCTCGACTTGAGGGGGGGGGGACTCCTGGGAAGGCAGGAGGGATATTCAGGAAGGGGTCGCGGGTGATTTGCAAAGAATATGTGTAGAACGTATTTTTGCAAGACTTGTGAAAACAAAATTTAAATACTGCCATTAGATCGTTCGTATACTTAGTACTAAAACTATATAAATCAATGTTTTTCGACTTCGAGTTTTGTATACATTTTTTATGATTAGGTAGAGAGCATTGAAATGCTATGACTAGATAACTCTAAAGCTAACCCTAAACTAAAACTAGGGTTAGCATTTTAAAGATCTCTATCTAATCATAGAAAATGTATACATAACTCGAAATCAAACAAAAATGAGCCTTGAAATGCAATAACTAGATAACACTAAAACTAACCCTAAACTAAAACTAGGGTTAGCATTTCACAGCTGTCTACCTAATCATAAAAAAATGTCTATATAACTTGAAATCAAAAAGTGATCTAGATTTAGTACTATATATTGTTTTATCTAGTAGTTTATTGCCACAATATGACAATTACCGTATTTTTGAGTTATTATTTTAAAACTGCAGTGAGATGTGATAGCAAGTATCAGCGATCTCATAAATTTTACTTCTTTACATGTAATCACTTATTTTTTTGCTTTGCTTATTATATATATATATTAGATCGTTCGATTAGATCGATATATATATATATATATATATATATATATATATATATATATATATATATATATATATATATATATATATATATATATATATTAACTGCGGAATTCAATTTTAAGAACACAGAAATAGAACTTAATTTGGCACTTTCTATACAACCCCTGTGTGTTCCCCAATCTTTCCGAGCCCAGATTTCTGGGCACGAACCAATTATTGCAGGAGATTTAGGTCTCGAGGCAAGACTTCTATAAAGTTATAGATAGGCGCGTAACAGCGTACAGGTGGGATTTGTGGAATTGTCGCTGTCGAAGTACAATGTAGCAGTTGAGGAAATAAAAGCTTTTGTTCTTATAGTGGCTTTGTTCTGTGTGTCCGGGGTTTGAATGGCCCACTAGCAACAGGTCAGTAACTGAGTTTTAAAGAGATCTGTTTCAAGATTCCAAAACCGCCATCGAACTTCACCGGCCAACTACATTTTTATGCGCGGGAACTGGATTAATTAGAAAAGACCCTTTTGATGCACCGGCTGCCATCAACCTTTCTACCTCACCAGAGCCGTGCTGTTACACACACACACACACATATGTCTATGGATGACCATTGACATAATACCATTGGGAACTTTTAGGAATTCTGTTTATAGCATTTTATACGAACAGAATAGATCTCAATGTTTGTATATACATGTAACATTATATTGGACCCAAACCCACTGCAGGGAAGCTGACAACGCTGACCACTATATATATATATATATATATATATATATATATATATATATATATATATATATATATATATATATATATATATATATATATACATAATCCAACAGAGATAGATAAAAATAATACGAATAGAGACAAAAAACAAACAGAAATCAAGCACTCTGGGCATCCACGTACCAACGGCAAGATTCTGTATAAGTGCCGGAACTGAACCATAAAACAACATTTTCTATAATGTTGCCATACAGCCATAACAGCACATACAGCCATAATGTTACATGTATATATATATATATATGTAAAATATAAACAATAAAAATAAACAAAAAATAAGATTCAAGCATAGACTGCTAAATCACTTTAACATAAAACATATCCTGCAAAGAAAACATAAAACATTTTCAATAGAAGATAGCGCAGAAGCTTCATATCCCCAAAATGAAAAAAATAAATAAATAATCCAACAGAGATAGATAAAAAAAATACGAATATAGACAAAAAACAAACAGAAATCAAGCACTCTGGGCATCCACCCACGAACATAATTAATCCAACAGAGATAGATAAAAATAATACGAATACAGACAAAAAAATGTTGTTTTATGGTTCAGTTCCGGCACTTATACAGAATCTTGCCGTTGGTGCGTGGATGCCCAGAGTGCTTGATTTCTGTTTCTTTTTTGTCTATATTCGTATTATTTTTATCTGTCTCTGTTGGATTATGTATGTATGTATGTATATATATATATATATATATATATATATATATATATATATATATATATATATATATATATATATATATAAAATATGTGTGTGTGTTTGTGTGTGTCGCCCACATGGTATAGTGGTCAGTGTTGTCAGCTTCCCTGCAGTGGGTTTGTGTTCAAATCGCGATTAAGTCTTGGTCGTTACTGTGTTGCCTCATTATATTGAGCAATGCTGGCTCACCTAAATATTGCTCCCATAATAAAGTATCCAGCATGACTTCGAGGTGAATAACAAAACGTGAATGTTCCACGAAAGGTGCCTTCAGATTCGAAAAAAGAATAATATACGGGGAAACTATGTGGTGGAATACCCCGACGAAACTCAAGAAGAAGTAGGTAAAAATGTTTCTTGCAAACTGTAGGTCTCACTATCGATACATCAGTTTGATATTTTAAAATATTTTTAAGTTCCCTTTCTATACTTTACCTCAATTATACTTCAGTCATCTTCAATACAATATATTCCTATATTCGCTTACAAATAAAACCTTTACGTCAACTTGAATTGTAAAGATGATTTGAACATTTTAATTCAGATGGATTCTACGAAATTACATGGATCGTGTAAATATTTTTGTAACAAAAGAACTTCATGAAATAGAATTTACCTTAAGTTGTATTATGTTGTCTTTATTTAATATATGTTAAAAGGCTGGAAAATTAGACGAAACTATTATTGGTGGTACATTTAAATACCCTCTGTTCAACAAAATTAATTTTGTCTAAGTATGAGTTTGCAATTAGTACAATTAATCTGCTAAAATTACAAACATTGAGATCTATTCTGCTCGTATAAAATGCTATAAACAGAATTCTTAAAAGTTCCCAAGAAGGAAATAAAAGTAATATAATTATAAAGTGCTGTAAGGGAAATTAAAATTTTCATTTATAAAGGCACTTTCGGAACTCCCAAACGTAACAAATTTTAATGATTTACACATCTGCAATCCATAGATAAAATAATAGAAAAAAATCTATTATTCTGTACCATACAGGTTTCTTATAAAATGTCTTAAGTTCATAAAGAAAATCACACATTTATTAAAGTTGGAACACTTTATATAAAAAAAATTCTGTGAAATGCAATGCCCCCTGAATGTTTGCATACAACAAATATTATTTAACACATTTTCATTATAATTATTGATTTGCATTACAGTTTTCTTCAAAATTATAACTCTGCAGTAAATTTTCTTAAGCAGAAGAATTCATTATATATGAAGAGTTCACTACGAATTATTTCTTATCAAATTTAAACATTATGCTTTTCAAAAGCAAAATTTTGGAATACTCTTGAAATAATTATCTGATTTTTTTAGCATCATAAACGAGCTACTAGTTTTATAAATATCAAAGAAGTAATATTTTAATGAGAATGTATGATCTATGAACTCCCCTGTGTAGTGAGTTTTACAAAATCTAACTTTTCTTTAGTGTTTCTTTAAATTACAGTAGTCTTATTTTCAACGGAGTCCTTTTTTCTTCCACCTTAATGGCGCAGAAAACTTACTTTTCTCTTTTATATATGAATGAGAATAAGCATCCATAGAAAACTTCGGCAGTAGTACGCAAACAAGCATTTTCTTTGAAAAACCTCCTTTGCGATGCAGTTTTCTTTCCTTTTTTAGACTAACGCTCTCTTTAAAATCTTCTAATGTCTTTAATCTTGAAAACTCCACATAAAATGGGCAAAACTGTATCTAACCGGCTGAGATTAAGAAGAAAATAAATGTTTCAATTATAAAAAAAAAGTTGCTCATTTTAATTAACACTTTTTAGGAACTGAAATTAAAACAGGTAAAACTAGAATCAGCTGAATATTTTTATAAAAGTTTAATAAGTACGGTAATACATTCTCATCAGTATTATAAACTCACCAGTGCATCTTTAAATGTTTACAGTTATGATATTGTGATAAAAGTACAAGGAACTGGCCTTTCCTTATTTCCCTCTAGAAATGGTGTTACCCCTTTCAACATCCTGTTGATTCTTCGTTGAGTTTTAGTTATGATATTGAGATTAAAGGACTGACCTTCCCTTATATCCCCCAAGAAATGTTTCCCCCTTTCAATATCCTATTGATTCATCCTTAGATATTCTGACAACTATTTAAAGTAAAAACCCATTTTTGATAATTGCTTGGACCACACTCTTGAGAAAGGGGTAACCTGTTCTAAGACAACTCTTTACAGCTAACTCAGCAATTATAACCCTTGGTTTGATTCTTTTTAAGGGTTTATCATGTACGGAATCAAGATGATTTGTTTTCCTTAACTCAAATACAACTTACAGATTTTTATAGGAAGACGACTTAAAACCTATGACAATCAAAATACAGTTCAATCTCAATAAAGAAAAGGAAATTAACAGTAATGAAAAACGTACGATTCATTATTACGTATAACAAATGAAATGTCGACTGTACTATGCAAGGTCATTCTTTATTTATATGATTGGTAATTCACGACCAAACTCCTTATACACCTCTTCGGAAAATTCTGATTTATGGTGGTTCTAAATGGCTTCGATTGATATTTAAATTTAGTGCCAAATTTGATCAAACTCTTGTCAAGTTTCTAGCGTAACTTGCCAGACAATTTACGCTATAAATATAACTTACAGACAAAGCACTCAATTTCCTGTATAGACGTTTCCCTGCCAGAAAATCTTGCTGCTACGATCTTGCCAGAAAATCTTGCTGCTATTTTCCTTTAATGTATTCTTCGTGTACAGCAGTTTATGTGCAACTTGGACGACAGGAATATATTTTTTAAATTGATCATTTTGTGTTTTATTTGTCCATTTTTTTTTTACTGTACTGTTTTTGTCCTTTTTCCTTCAGTTACTTTTTATCCAATCTTTACTCATAACTCAACGTCATATTTTGTCAATAAAAAAATATCTGTATCTATTATTACTATGGCAACTCAATTTTCAAGGGATTTACCCAAGTTGAGCTTCACTTTCAGAGTGGTGATTACGGTTTGTAGTATTACGATCTTAAAGTTATTGTTTTTTTATTTATAATTTCTTTTAAGGGAATTACCGTATTTTTCAGACCATAAGACGCAATTGAAGTTTATGGAAGGATTTTAATAAAAGAATATTTTGTATTTTGTCAGGTATACAAAGATATTTTGAATTCCTAACTTTATATATATACAGGTAGTTATCAAAATAATGGAAACACTTAGGAAAACCATGAAATTCTTTATTAATATCGCATAGGAGCATCTACGGCATTTAATACCACCTGGTTTCACAAAGGAAGAGAATTATGCTAGTCATGAATAGTGGTTAAGGGAATATTATACCATTCTTTATGGATAAATCGCCGATGTTCCTGTAGAGAGGCTATTGCTGGATATAGATTCCTGACTCTGTTCCCTAAAACAGACAACAGCAGTTCGATGATATTGAGGTTTAGGGACTGTGTGGGCCAGTTAAGGTGTTTGACTTGGTCTTTATGTTCCTCAAACCACAGCCTGACGCGTCTAGCTGTATGGATCTGGCATTATCATCATGGATAATGCCATCTCCTGCAGGAAACAATTTTTGCACAATAGGATGGATCTGGTCGGCTAAAAGTTTGACATAGTCCTTCCCAGTCAATCTCCCTTTCGGAGTTACAATAGATCCCTTTTGAAAACCATGAGATGGCCGCAGAAACCCAAAGAAATTTCCCTTCCATGTTTGACAGCTGGCATGAGACAAGCATGACAATACTCTTGTGTAGGTGTTTTCAGACATACGCATGTCCTGTTGCAAGGGACAAAGGGAACAATGATTCATCTACCCAAATGTCATATTTCAGCGTATCACTCGACCAGGATTTGTTCTCGTGGCACCACTGTAGAGGACGGTTTGCTTTCACATCTGTTACAAGTGGCTTGGGGATTACTACTCTGCCGTAAATGTTTTGTTTTTAAAGTTTTCTCTTACCTGTAATGAATGGTACTGGAGACTGCAGTTTCAAATGGAACTCTACGGTCACTTTGGCTGCAGTCGTCTTCTTTTTTGATGTCACAGTCCGCTTCAACATCAATCAATCTCTTTCACTTAGCTTTCCCTTTCGTCCACAATTCTGTTTCACAGAAGATGTCTTTCCGTGAACTCTGCATGTCATCATGACTTCCGATATCATAGCTCGGTAAAGACCCAAACCCATGGGGGCTGTTGAAACAGAGACTCCAATTAAACGCGCTTCAACAATTTGCCCTCTGCACGGTCTACAAGGTTTGACATCTTACGCTATTCTCCAAAGAGCCTGATGCCCATAGTTTCATTACTGCTACTTTAGAGTAGAATAATGTATACACTATATTCTATAACAAAATATTGGTCCCTAAACTTGTTTTTTAAGGAATACAAAGCACTTCCATAAACACCACTAATATTGATGTGTTTTCATTATTTTGATAACCACCTGTGTATATATATATATATATATATGTGTGTGTGTGTAAGTAAGTAAGTAATAATTCGGCCCCAATATCTAAATTTAACGTTATTATCATAATCATACATTAAGCTAACTTCTTTTAATATTCTCTAATTTACCAAATTGACACACGAACTATAAATATCCAAATCCAATTTATACTCTTGCCCTATTTTCCGAGACTAAATATGTGCACGGTCCAGGCGAGATGAGATTTATCACGCAAAAGCATCGAAAAGTCTTCCAAATTAAACTTTAAAACCCTTTCAGAGACTTCTGTTTTCAGCGAGATTCTGCCTCAGCAAATGTTTTAATCAGGTGACAGAAACAAACTTATAAAATCTATGTCTTTTGGCATGAATAAGATAGACGCATTTCGGGTGTTGAACGGAGCACGTCTCGTGTTGCCGGGTCGTTCCACTATGATATTGAAAATGGAAAGACAGTTTAATATTTGATTAAAGAACTGTTCTGAAGTTCTAGGGAGAATTAGTTTAACCATGATTACAGCGCTGATGAAATAACGACGGAATTCAACAACAACCGGGCATTTCATATATATATATATATATATATATATATATATATATATATATATATATATATATATATATATATATATATATATATATATATACTAGCTTTATATACCCGGCGTTGCACGGGTGAACCCTTAATAAAGCTTACTTGTATGATATGTATATTTGTATTTTATGGCAATCTATACCCCTCTCCACTGGTCATCATCCCATCAGCATATTATAATAACCCACCCCCCATGCTAATGTCAACATTAAAATGTTTCTTTCAATTTTGATAACCCACTGGATCCCGGCCCTTCGAGGAGTTTGAGGGCTTCCCCGTAAACCCTTGTGAAAATCGCCGGTTTCATAAACAAAGAATTACCTGACGTTGCCCAGGATAATAAAAATGAATGGAGTTAACCTGAGCTCTAGATGTATACGTACTAACAACCGAAATATATACAATTCACACACACACACACCTTTCCACACTTCATTTAATTAAGGTTGATCTCTCTCTTTTCTCCTACCACCAATTTGGTGTTCAAAATAGTGATATATAGGAAATATAAATTATTGGATTATTTCTAGCAATTTTTTCAAAATCTAAAGCGAATGTCGAAAAATCGTGACATTGATCGTGTTTGTTACATTTAATCGTGTTTCTTACATTTTAAATCAAGAATCTTATGGATATCTGTTTCCTTCTTTGAGATATGACGGAATATGTAAAAAACGCGTAAAACACGTTTAGCCCCCCCTAACCCCCTTGGGGGCCGAATTTTGAAATATCCTTAAATTGGTTTTTAGGTATTCGTATTCCTTACATTTTAAAGCAAGAATCTTATGGATATCTGTTTCTTTCTTTGATATATGAAGGAATACGTGAAAAACACGTTAAGCCCCCCCTCCCCATCCCCTGGGGCCAAATTTTAAAAAATCCTGAAATTGGATTTAAGGTATTCGTGTTCCTTACATTATAAAGTAAGAATTTTATGGACATCAATTTCCTTCTTTTGAGATACGAAAGAATATGTAAAAAACACGTTTTGCCCCCCCTCCCCCCTTGTGGGGCGATTTTTGAAAAATCGCTTCTTAAATGACGCCTTCAGCCCAAAAGTAATAAGCTCTTAAAATTTGATATCTGTATCTCCAATAGTTTTTGCTGGGTGTTGATTTCTTTATATATATAGATAAAACACGTAAGAACACGCTTAGCCCCCCTCTCCCCCTTGGGAGACGAATTTTGAAAAATCCTGAAATTGGTTTTTAGGTATTCATGTTTCTTACATTTTAAAGCAAGAATCTTATGGATATCGATTTTCTTCTTTGAGATATAAAGGCATATGTAAAAAACACGTTTTGCCCCCCTCCCCCCCTTGAGGGGCGAATTTTGAAAAATCCTGAAATTGGTTTTTAGGTATTCATGTTTCTTACATTTTAAAGCAAGAATCTTATGGATATCGATTTTCTTCTTTGAGATATAAAGGCATATGTAAAAAACACGTTTTGCCCCCCTCCCCCCCTTGGGGGGCGAATTTTGAAAAATTCTGAAATTGGTTTTTAGGTATTTATGTTCCTTACATTTTAAAGCAAGAATCTTATGGATATCTGTTTTTTTCTTCGAGATATGAAGGAAAATGTGATAAAACACGTAAAAACACGTTTTCCCCCTCCCCCCCTTGGGGGCCTAATTTTGAAAAATCCTGAAATTGGTTTTTAGGTATTCATGTTACTTACATTTTAAAGCAAGAATGTTATGGATATAAATATCCTTCTTTGAGATATGAAGGAATATGTAAAAAACACGTTTTGCCCCCCTCCCACCCTTGGGGGGCGAATTTTGAAAAATCGCTTCTTAAATGTCGCCTTCAGCACAAAAGTAATAAGCTCCTAAAATTTGATATCTGTATCTCCAATAGTTTTTGCTGGGCGTTGATACGTGTATGTATATATAAGTCAGGACTTCTTCCTTTATAGATATAGATATATTGGCATTAATTGCATACACTGACATTGTATTTAATTTGAATGTAGGAACACCTGGTTTATGGAATACTAAAAGTTTAAAATAGTGGCGCCATCTATTTATAATAAACCTACCAAATCCATTAAAAAACTAAACACAGTATAAATAACATAGAAAAAAAAGCATACAAATGTTATACACATTAATAATATGAAAACGAATTAAAATACATAAATGTATAATAAACTCCTCAGATTTCAGCTATATTCGGTCTTTCATCATAAAAAAGCTGAAAAAAAATTTTAAAAAATAATAAAATAAAATAAAAATAATAATTTCAAAAATAATAAAATAAAGTAAAGATAATAATTAAAAAAATAATAAAATAAAAGCTGAAATAAAAAAGCCTTCATAAAAAAGCTGAAAATACAGGTTTAGCAAAATTTGCACGATCCCATACTCGAACCCGAAACTTACGGGGTACCAAATGAACCGCTTTAACTACTACGCCACGATTATGCATAGCACTGTTGAGTAAAGTAAAAAATATACGTAATGAGTTTTTTGGAAAGTTGCTATGGGTTGGTGGATATACATACATTTATGGAGTAAGAGGAGTTTTAAGTGAGAAATAAGTTAGCAGGATAGAAGCTTAGTCTTTAACTCTTCAATAGACACAGAGACATAAGCTAGGAGGATTGCAGTAGCGATTAAAAAAGATCGTGACACTTAGCGTGGTTGATTCGAATTTTCCATCGCGTGTGAGAGTGTCAATATGCCGTTGGATCCGATTTATTTTAGAGTATAAAATCTGACTTGAAAGATTATTATTTTCATTTATTATTCTGGTTTAATATATAACTTGAAACTTTTTGATTTTATTTATTTTTATATTTTCGCTCGCTGTTTGCTAACCCTAACGTGGACGCCATATTCAGAGCGGTGATTCCACAAAGTGTAACAGCTTACAAATTGTTGGTTTTTTATTAATTAAAAATCAACGGTAATTAATTTCGATTTTTGAAGTTCTTCAGACCCTCGGCTGTTTTTAAAGACGCCTGTATGTAAAATTTCACGATCGTTGCTCCTAAACTGTGGATTTCTATACAATTACAGAGATACAAACATTCATTTTTATATATATATATATATATATATATATATATATATATATATATATATATATATATATATATATATATATATATATATATATATTATATATATATATATATATATATATATATATTATATTTATATATATATTATATATATATATATATATATATATATAATATGTGTGTGTGTAACATTAAAATAAAATATTTATTTTATTATAATGTTACTTTCGAACCATGTGACGCGCCCTAGTTTTAAAATCGAGTTTTTGATGTCAAAAGGTGCGTTTTATGGTCCGAAAAATATGGTATATTTAAACAAGAACTTTCTTTACAAATACTTTTTATTTATTTATTTGTGTAATAGCATAAATTACTGTTGATAGGTTTGAGTAAATATTGCATTCGTATATTTCCAAATGCCGTCATTTATTTGTTGTCTATTAGCACTGAAAAAGTTCTGTTTACATGTTTTCAACTCCTGGCAACAAAATATGTAACTAACTCTAAAAGCCATAAAACCTAGAAACATACTAACATTGCAGTTGCAATTGCTAGTGATTTTTCATGAAACAGTAACAATTTTACTCAATTGATTACGAAATTATCATTCATGCATTTCACGAAACATTCTATTAAGAAAGTTGCTTTTGAATTCTGCTGAATTAATGTATTTTATGAAGTAGTTTATAATGCTTGTGGACTCTATTATTTTTTAATCTGAAGAATATATTCTGAATGAATGTATTAAAACAGTGATATAAATAATGCATTCTTTAAAAAAAATGCATTTTTTTCTACATTTTGAAACTAAATATGAAGGTATTTTTGTCATGTTGCTGTATTATAGATTATGTAAACAGGAAAAGTAAAGAAGTTTAGTTTGCAGATAAAAATATTCAATCTCTTTAGAAAATAAACGGAATTTCTTTTCAAGGAAGTATATCCTATTCTAAAATATTTCGACGAACATCGTATTTCAAGGAACATCATTATATTTTGCGTATAAATAAACTTAAAATTTGCATTACGCAGTTGAATAGAAAATATAGAATAGCTGTATTGAAAGATAGACATATACGAAGGGGCTCCATTGTTCAGTGAATCATTGTATATATTTTCCTGGGAAAATAAAATTAGAATCTAAATACACGAAATCTACTATGGGAACTTAATTATCTTAAATTCAAGTTTGTTTATGAATTTCACAAAATTTCTAGTAAATGTGTAGGCTTTTCAGTTTAATTATTTATTAATATATGTGAAACTTGTTACAGTGAAACTAATAATTTTTCTTTGTTACATACATTGTCTTTCTTCAATTTTTCTTTTGTAATATACCTTACATTTAACCACTTAATTACTGAGTTAGTTGTTCAACATATGGTTAAAAAATATCACTTTTTTTAATTCGCTTTTTCATCTATATATGCAAGTGTGATAAGGATTAAAGTAGTTTAAAGGTGTTTTGCTGGAGCGACTATTGGGATCATCGAAGAGCGATAGTAGCACAGCGATCATCACGGAGCACTGCTGAGAATTGTTTTGTATTGTTTCGTTTTGCTTCGAGCGATAATCGCTAGAGACTATATAGGCCTGTGACTGGCCCTCTTTTACGATCACTGCTACAGTCTCTCTAAGAAAAACATACCTTTTGCATTGTTTTGTATTGCTTCGCTTTGCTTCGAGCGATCATCGCTAGACTCTATATAAACCGGTGACTGGACCTCTTTAACGATCATTTTCTATCTCGCTCACCTGCTTGTGTCATGCCGTGGCGCAGTGGCATCGCGCTGACCTGCGAAACCCTACGTTGTGCGTTCGGTCCAAGGTGGTATCGCCTATTCCAAATTTCCCTACCTTGATATTTCATTTTTCCACCGCGGAAATCTGCAATCATCTTATTACGAATTGTATGACCCTGAAGAGGGCCTTTTTTTTCTTTTGCTCAGGGTCACCTTATCTTAAACTTGTTTATTTTTTCATGTTACCTTCTCTAAGTTTTTAATTCAACTTTTTAAACTAAAATTCTTATTCTTAAAAATTAATGTTTTTCTTAAATTTTATCTTCCCCTTCAACTATTGAAGGTGTTAAACTTAAAATTTGTGGACAAGGATTGTAATAGTGACTTTTAACTTTAACCTAGCCTTAATATTTTAACTACTGAGCATATTATCTTTGATTACATAGCATCTTGCGTACAGGAGTTAAAACCAGCTGGTCAAGGCACTCCGGTAATCATATCTAATTCTGCTCTGTCTAACGATCATTGCTACACTCTCTCCAAGAAAAACATACCTTTAGCATTGTTTTGTATTGCTTCGTTTTGCTTCGAACGATCATCGCTAGAGTCTATATAGGCTCGTGACTGGCCCTCTTTTACGATCATTGCTACTGTCTCTACAAGAAAAACATACCTTTAGCATTGTTTTGTATTGCTTCGTTTTGCCTCGAACAAACATCGCTAGAGTCTATATAAGCCCGTGAATGGCCCTCTTTTACGATCTTTGCTACAGTCTCTCCAAGAAAAACATACCTTTAGCATTGTTTTGTATTGCTTCGTTTTACTTCGATCATCGCTAGAGTCTATATAGGCCCGTGACTGGCCCTCTTTTACGATCTTTCCTACAGTCTCTCCAAGAAAAACATACCTTTAGCATTGTTTTGTATTGCTTCTCTTTTGCTTCGATCATCGCTTGAGTCGATATAAGCCCGTGACTGGCCCTCTTTTACGATCATTGCTGCTGTCTCTACAAGAAAAACATATCTTTAGCATTGTTTTGTATTGTTCCCTTTTGCTTCGAACGATCATCGCTAGAGTCTATATAGGCCCGTGGCTGCCCCTCTTTTCCGATCATTGCTACTGTCTCTACAAGAAAAACATACCTTTAGCATTGTTTTGTATTGCTTCGTTTTCCTTCGAACGATCATCGCTAGAGTCTATATAGGCCCGTGACTGGACCTCTTTTACGATCTTTGCTACAGTCTCTCCAAGGAAAACATACTTTTAGCATTGTTTTGTATTGCTTCGTTTTGCTTCGAACGATCATCGCTAGAGTCTATATATGCCTGTGACTGCCCCTCTTTTACGATCATTGCTACTGTCTCTCCAAGGAAAACATATTTTTAGCATTGTTTTGTATTGCTTCGTTTTGCTTCGAATGATCATCGCTAGAGACTATATAGGCCCGTGACTGGCCCTCTTTTACGATCATTGCTGCTGTCTCTACAAGAAAAACATACCTTTAGCATTGTTTTGTATTGCTCCCTTTTGCTTCGAACGATCATCGCTAGAGTCTATATAGGCCCGTGGCTGCCCCTCTTTTCCGATCATTGCTACTGTCTCTACAAGAAAAACATACCCTTAGCATTGTTTTGTATTGCTTCGTTTTGCTTCGAACGATCACCGCTAGAGTCTATATATGCCTGTGACTCGCCATCTTTTACGATCATTGCTACAGTCTCTCCAAGGAAAACATACCTTTAGCATTGTTTTGTATTGCTTAGTTTTGCTTCGAACGATCATAGCTGAGTCTATATAAGCCCGTGACTGACCCTCTTTTACGATCTTTGTTACAGTATCTCCAAGAAAAACATACCTTTAGCATTGTTTTGTATTGCTTCGATGATCGCTAGAGTGTATATAGGCTTGTGACTGGCCCTCTTTTACGATCTTTGCTACAGTCTCTCCAAGAAAAACATACCTTTAGCATTGTTTTGTATTGCTTCTCTTTTGCTTCGATCATCGCTTGAGTCGATATAAGCCCGTGACTGGCCCTCTTTTACGATCATTGCTGCTGTCTCTACAAGAAAAACATACCTTTAGCATTGTTTTGTATTGCTTCGATGATCGCTAGAGTGTATATAGGCTTGTGACTGGCCCTCTTTTACGATCTTTGCTACAGTCTCTCCAAGAAAAACATACCTTTAGCATTGTTTTGTATTGCTTCGTTTTGCTTCGAACGGTCATCGCTAGTCTATATAGGCCCGTGACTGGCCCTCTTTTACGATCATTGCTACTGTCTCTACAAGAAAAGCATATCTTTAGCATTGTTTTGTATTGCTTCGTTTTGCTTCGAACGATCATCGCTGAGTCTATATAAGCCCGTGACTGGCCCTCTTTTACGATCTTTGCTATAGTCTCTCCAAGAAAAACATACCTTTAGCATTGTTTTGTATTGCTTCTCTTTTGCTTCGATCATCGCTTGAGTCGATATAAGCCCGTGACTGGCCCTCTTTTACGATCATTGCTGCTGTCTCTACAAGAAAAACATACCTTTAGCATTGTTTTGTATTGCTTCGTTTTGCTTCGAACGGTCATCGCTAGTCTATATAGGCCCGTGGCTGCCCCTCTTTTCCGATCATTGCTACTGTCTCTACAAGAAAAACATACCCTTAGCATTGTTTTGTATTGCTTCGTTTTGCTTCGAACGATTATCTCTAAAGTCTATATAGGCCCGTGACTGGCCCTCTTTTACGATCTTTGCTACAGTCTCTCCAAGAAAAACATACCTTTAGCATTGTTTTGTATTGCTTCATTTTGCTTCGAACGATCATCGATAGAGTCTATATAGGTCTGTGACTGGCCATCTTTTACGATCATTGCTACTGTCTCTCCAAGGAAAACATACTTTTAGCATTGTTTTGTATTGCTTCGTTCTGCCTCGAACGATCATCTCAAGAGTCTATATAAGCCCGTGACTGGCCCTCTTTTACGATCTTTGCTACAGTCTCCCCAAGAAAAAAATACCTTTAGCATTGTTTTGTATTGCTTCGTTTTGCTTCGAATGATCACCTCTAGAGTCTATATATGCCTGTGACTCGCCATCTTTTACGATCATTGCTACTGTCTCTACAAGAAAAGCATATCTTTAGCATTGTTTTGTATTGCTTCGATCATCGCTAGAGTGTATATAGGCCTGTGACTGCCCCTCTTTTACGATCATTGCTACTGTCTCTCCAAGGAAAACATACTTTTAGTATTGTTTTGTATTGCTTCGTTTTGCTTCGAATGATCATCGCTAGAGTCTATATAGGCCCGTGACTGGCCCTCTTTTACGATCTTTGCTACAGTCTCCCCAAGAAAAAAATACCTTTAGCATTGTTTTGTATTGCTTCGTTTTGCTTCGAATGATCACCGCTAGAGTCTATATATGCCTGTGACTCGCCATCTTTTACGATCATTGCTACTGTCTCTACAAGAAAAGCATATCTTTAGCATTGTTTTGTATTGCTTCGATCATCGCTAGAGTGTATATAGGCCTGTTACTGGCCCTCTTTTACGATCTTTGCTACAGTCTCTGCAAGAAAAACATACCTTTAGCATTGTTTTGTATTGCTTCGTTTTGCTTCGAACGATCATCGCTTGTCTATATAGGCCCGTGACTGGCCCTCTTTTACGATCATTGCTACTGTCTCTACAAGAAAAGCATATCTTTAGCATTGTTTTGTATTGCTTCGTTTTG
The DNA here is from genome assembly GCA_907164885.2 of Dolomedes plantarius. Taxonomy (NCBI): domain Eukaryota; kingdom Metazoa; phylum Arthropoda; class Arachnida; order Araneae; family Dolomedidae; genus Dolomedes; species Dolomedes plantarius. Next base: position 136,810,809 of record OU015500.1, read on the forward strand.
CTTCGAACGATCATCGCTGAGTCTATATAAGCCCGTGACTGGCCCTCTTTTACGATCTTTGCTACAGTCATCTCCAAGAAAAACATACCTTTAGCATTGTTTTGTATTGCTTCGTTTTGCTTCGATCATCGCTAGAGTCTATATAGGCCCGTGACTGGCCCTCTTTTACGATCTTTGCTACAGTCTCTCCAAGAAAAACATACCTTTAGCATTGTTTTGTATTGCTTCTCTTTTGCTTCGATCATCGCTTGAGTCGATATAAGCCCGTGACTGGCCCTCTTTTACGATCATTGCTGCTGTCTCTACAAGAAAAACATATCTTTAGCATTGTTTTGTATTGCTCCCTTTTGCTTCGAACGATCATCGATAGAGTCTATATAAGCCCGTGGCTGCCCCTCTTTTCCGATCATTGCTACTGTCTCTACAAGAAAAACATACCTTTAGCATTGTTTTGTATTGCTTCGTTTTGCTTCGAAGGATCATCGCTAGAGTCTATATAGGCCCGTGACTGGACCTCTTTTACGATCTTTGCTACAGTCTCTCCAAGGAAAACATACTTTTAGCATTGTTTTGTATTGCTTCGTTTTGCTTCGAACGATCATCGCTAGAGTCTATATATGCCTGTGACTGCCCCTCTTTTACGATCATTGCTACTGTCTCTCCAAGGAAAACATATTTTTAGCATTGTTTTGTATTGCTTCGTTTTGCTTCGAATGATCATCGCTAGAGACTATATAGGCCCGTGACTGGCCCTCTTTTACGATCATTGCTGCTGTCTCTACAAGAAAAACATACCTTTAGCATTGTTTTGTATTGCTCCCTTTTGCTTCGAACGATCATCGCTAGAGTCTATATAGGCCCGTGGCTGTGTCTCTTTTCCGATCATTGCTACTGTCTCTACAAGAAAAACATACCCTTAGCATTGTTTTGTATTGCTTCGTTTTGCTTCGAACGATCATCGCTAGAGTCTATATAGGCCCGTGACTGGCCCTCTTTTACGATCTTTGCTACAGTCTCTCCAAGAAAAAAATACCTTTAGCATTGTTTTGTATTGCTTCGTTTTGCTTCGAACGATCATAGCTGAGTCTATATAAGCCCGTGACTGGCCCTCTTTTACGATCTTTGTTACAGTATCTCTAAGAAAAACATACCTTTAGCATTGTTTTGTATTGCTCCCTTTTGCTTCGAACGATCATCGCTAGAGTCTATATAGGCCCGTGGCTGCCCCTCTTTTCCGATCATTGCTACTGTCTCTACAAGGAAAACATACCCTTAGCATTGTTTTGTATTGCTTCGTTTTGCTTCGAACGATCACCGCTAGAGTCTATATATGCCTGTGACTCGCCATCTTTTACGATCATTGCTACAGTCTCTCCAAGGAAAACATACCTTTAGCATTGTTTTGTATTGCTTAGTTTTGCTTCGAACGATCATAGCTGAGTCTATATAAGCCCGTGACTGGCCCTCTTTTACGATCTTTGTTACAGTATCTCTAAGAAAAACATACCTTTAGCATTGTTTTGTATTGCTTCGTTTTGCTTCGAACGATCATCGCTAGACTCGATATTCGCCCGTTCATTGGCTCTAATAATTGCTACAGTCGCTCCAAGTAAACGTACCTTTACTCATTTCTTTACACGTACTATCGTTATACGTTTAGAGGACTAAACTAAACTTATTGGCGCAACAGTCCGTGTGGACCAAGGCCGGCGGTGCCCATCTCTGTTTTCTTGACCGTGGACTTAGGATGCCACATCGTATATATCTCGGTCTGGTGGTCAGCCTACCGTGGGACCTCTAGAGTTAGTTCCCAGGCATGCTTGGTCTTCCTTTTATTGACCCACTGAGGGGATGGAAGGCTGAGTCGACCTTGCCCAGTCGCAGGATCGAACCCTTTACTTGTGGTGTGGCAGCTTGAAACTTTTAACCACTGCAGCACCGGGCATCTTTTGAGGACTATGAAGCAAAAAATATTCCTGTATGTTCTTCTTTTTGCAGCATCACAGAGAGACGGTGAAAAATTCTACATTGAAAGTATATTAAAAATTATATTAAGGGGAATAAAAACAATTATTGCAGAATAAAATCTATCTTTCTCGCAGTCCATCCACACAATAAAAAGGAAATTTAACGGGAAGAGTAAATAGAAAATACAATAGCGTTAAAATTAATATTGAGTATTTATCACTTGGCTATCAATTTCTATAACGGCGAAGTACACATAAAATAAATATAATATCAATCATAGCGCTCTACTTACAAAAGATTACAAGCAAAAGTAACAGGAATCTTATAACGGATTTAAGAAAAGCTCCCATATGATTTCAAAATACTAATAGAAGTTCAGGTGACATGTGTTTTGCTGCGAATATTCTGCAATAATAAAGTTTTGTAAAGAAAATTCCGGAGATGCAAGATATTCTTAGAAATTTAAAGCATGCCGAACAGTGTTCAGGCATAGCAAAATTAAAACCAGGCCTTTTTGCTTGAGCTGAGTTCGGGAAAATCAGTAAAGGGAAAGTTGTCAAAATCGTACCACTCAAGAAATTATGCATGATATGGAGAACTTGAATGTCTGTTTGAAAAAATTATATTACTAAATTATAGAATGGACTTTTATTTAAACAGTTTGAAACTCTTAAAAACATTTGAAAATATTTCTTGTTTGAAATTTACCCTAAGGTACGATTTTCGAAACCAGTTAAATCGTACTGGTTGGTATCCAAAATCGTACCTGTTTTTGGTTTTGAAGTAAAAATGCCTAATTACTGAAGAAATTGTATATTTATGGAAAATCATGTACATATAGGACAATAATAAAGTTTGATGGCTTTCGATACGCCACTGCAAGGCTCCTGTATCCATTTGCATCCCAAACATTCAATCATGTTATCAAGATGGACTTTTTCACATAAAAAGCAGACCCATTCTTCTTCATGTAATGATACAGTAATATTCGAAGATGCACTTGTTGAAGCATTATTTAGTACTACACCTTTACAATATTATTTTGGTTATATATCTTACTAGCATTATTGTCCGGCGTTGTCCGGGTAGATATATAGATATAAAATTTTTCATGCATTCCATCAAAAAAAATACTGGGCTGCACCCCCCGCAAAAAAAAACACTTCGCCCTGCCCCCCCCGTCACCCCCAGACCAACTCTCAAACCACCCCTCAGTACAAACCTCTTTTCCCCCGAGTATCGAATTAGACTGGTCTGATAAAGGGGCTGTATCCACATTTAAGAAGTGCGCTTAGGGGCACAAAAATCATTAAAAAATTAATTTTTAAAAAACTAATTGAGACCCAAATTTCGTTTTTCCTGATTTAAGTTTCTTGGGTCCTAAACATTAACTGTGCCGAATTTGCTCCCGGTGGGTGAAACAGTCTGATTCTATAGCGGACAAACAAACAGACAAGCTCTTTTATATGCACTCATGGGAAAAAAAATTAGCGCACCAAGAAATAATTGCGGGATCGTAACGAAACTTGCAATGAAGGTACATGTCGGGGAGATATGCAAATGATTAGAAATGCAGCGTGATTGCGCATTACGTATAGCCGGTAGAGGGCGTTGAACATCGTACTCTGTAGAGTATAAAACAGGTAACCAAAGCTTGTTTGAGTGTGCTGAATCATTTACAAAGGAAAAGCTGAGATAGACATGCCATTACGCCGTGTTCGAAGACATAAGCAGTTGTCGCAGTTTGAGAGGGGGAGAATCGTCGGGATGATGGAAGCTGGGTGGTCAGATAGGCGAGTAGCTCGTCAATTAGGCCGCTCTGATTGTGTTGTGAGGAGGTGTTGGGACCAGTGGACCCGAGAGATGCCATGTACATGAAGACCAGGCTCAGGACGCCCTCGACAGACCAGTCGTCGAGAAGACCGCCACATCGTAAGAAATGCACGCGTACAGCCAACTGCTTCATCGGCCGCAATCCAGGCACAGGTAGCACCTTCACTAGGGGTCTCTGTGTCTTCTCGAGCCATACGAAGGCGCCTGGCTGAAGGACAGTTGATATCGGGGCACCTATTACGTGTGCTGCAATTGACGCAAGGGTGTCACAAGACTGTCTCCGCACTGTTACTACCCTTCCTTGGCCTGCCCGATCCCCAGATTTGTCTCCAATCGAGCATATCTGGGATCATTTGTGACAATCGTGTTCGTGTGTGGAGAGCACGTGGTGAACGCTTCAATCCTGCCTTTGCTGTACAGCGACACATCGCTCCCACAGCTGGTGTGATGGTATGGGGTGCCATTGCCAACAATACACGGTCACCCCTAGTATTGTTCCGTTTCACCATGACAGCCCAGCGGTATGTTCATGAAATCCTGCAACCACATGTGTTGCCACTCATGCAATGGTTCCCAGGAGCCATTTTTCAACAAGACAATGCTCGGCCTCATACGGCAAAGGTGTCACAAGACTGTCTCCGCACTGTTACTACCCTTCCTTGGCCTGCCCGATCCCCAGATTTGTCTCCAATCGAGCATATCTGGGATCATTTGGGACGACGAGTTGGGCATCCCACGAGTTTCAACGAACTAGAGGCAAGGTTACAGCAAATATGGAACGAAATGTCTCCAGACATCATATAGAACTTGTATGACTCAATGCCCGATCGTATCGCATCGTGCATTCGCGCTAGAGGGGGTCCAACGGAGTATTAACTCCTCCGTTCTTTTGCCTTTTTCTCTGAAATAAATTATCCTTTTTCTTTGATTTTCTTATCATTTACTTATATCAAAGTAGTCATTTCGTATGTAAAATTTCGTTTCATTTTGACGACTCCTTCTTGGTGCGCTAATTTTTTTGTCCATGAGTGTATATAGATAACCAAAATATATCTGCGATATTGATGTTTGAATTTGTTTTTTTTATATCTACCAATGTGGTTTGTTTTTTCACATTTTCCAATTTATCCAGATCATCTCCTATGGTAAGTACCGTTGCTTCTTGAACAGTTTTTTGTTTGTGAGGTATTGTGGGAAGTGGAGAAATTTCCTCAATATGAATTTTTAAAGCGGAATTTGCATTAGCAGCTTCATTCCCAGAGGTACCAAGTTGTTGTATAGCTTCATTGTCATTGTCTCCTTTCTTTGAAGTTTGTGGTTTATTTAAAAGATTACTGGCCACAAAATCTGTATCATTAAAAACGAAGCGATTGTCTGGCCAACAACCACTCGCCTTAAAGGAACTGATAGCATTAGCAACCCTAGTAGCGTTATAATAAGCTATTGTTATCAACTGAGCAACATCATATTAGTAATCGCACTGGTACGATCTAGAAAACTGTACGATTTAAGCAACCCGTTGGCTTCTTAGAAAATGTTTCATTTAATCTAAAAATGAATTTTAACAAACTTTGTAAAAATGTCGTAAGTAATTTAAGAAATCTAGGCCTATATTGATATAAAAGTATATAGAACTAAAACATGTGTAGAATAGATAGTGCTTATTTCATATTATTAAAATTTTATATTACCCCTTTTTTACAAGTGGACGGAACAGCACAGATGCACGTGATCTTACACCATATAGGTTATGTAGTAACATAAATGACTCAGCATTTAAGATATATTATTAGATGTCATAACAGTTAAATATTGGGAAAAAATTGGAAGCTGTATGGTTTAGGAGACTGATACGTATTTGGAAACTTTCTCTTACATGTTTAACCCTTTAACGATCGCATAATTTTCAATAAAACGGTAATAAAAGTGTCTATTTTTTTCGGAGGATTCCATTTATTTCTTGATCTGTCATATCTAGTTTAAAATAAACCATCCCCAATTACATTATAAATAGTCTGGTGCTGCCATCTGGTACGCAAAATAAGAAATAATTTTTTTTCAGGGTACATGAAATGTATTGTTTTAATCTTTTTGGTGCGTTACTTTAGGACACTCCAGCCCGGCAATATCACGGGCACGAGAAATAGGAGAAAACTCACCCCGGGATTTTCACGGGAGAGAGAAGGAAGGGAAAATATGACATTTTGAAACTATATTTAGAGTTACTCATCAAAAGCTAGGGGACATCGGAAATACTTTGTTTCGGATGAGGTAATAATTTTTAATTACACTAGTGGCCCCGTTGCTTGAAGCCCAACAAATTTCACTACATTTTGGGAATAACAAATGTTGTTCTTACTTGCACAGCTCAATGCTTATTGCAGCTTAGCATTTCAGTCTTTGCATCTAATTCATCAACTTTTAAACTAATTGTCACGGGCACTGAAACTGAACTGCCAAGCGGGTCTCTTAGTAATGAGAATTTTTCAAATTTCTATCATAGACTCTTCTTGCATAGGTGCGGTTTCTTCAGATTGCTTAACACCAGGAAAAATATTTTTTTTAGTTTCAATGAAGCAACTTGGCGGCAAATCGTGTTGCTGGTAAAACAGTTATTGTCCCTTTTTAGACATCTCGACGTCGGGGTCAATAACTTTTTTCAGATTTACTTCTTTCATAGAAAATTATTACTGTTAAATACCGTAGTAGAAACCCGTTGAAATTCACAGTTAATCTCTTTTAAAAGTACAATTCATATCAAGTAACAAAGGTAATCTCCAGATGATTGGAAAGAATTTAAAAATTTATTCAATAACCTCCCTTTTGATATATCAACCTTCTTTTCATGTTCAGCGGTTCTTTCAAAATAGATTTCTAAGTATATATATATATATATATATATATATATATATATATATATATATATATATATATACCGGGTGCGTCATAAATTCGTGCAAAGTTCAAAAATTCATTAAAAAAGAAGTAATGCTCGGAAAATTTTTCTGTTAGCGCCAATTAGATCGTAGGGACATTGGATTTCTTTTCCATGTAAAAAAAAAGTTTCCAAAAGTAACCAAAAGGGGGCGCTCACACGTCATACTGATACGTTTTGTGCAAATCAGGCAAACTCAAACAGAAAATCAAAAAATCACAATAACATGAGACTGTGCATTTATTTTAAAGTAACAGATGTTCAACTTTACTACCAGCACAAGGTAATAGGCAAGAGAGGCGCGTCACGAAGCCCATTGCAGCGGATTGTAGCATCGATGGCAGCGACTGTCTGACGAATGACACTTTTCAGTTCCACCAAAGTGGTTGGGGAGCCCCGGTATACATGACATTTTAAGTATCTCCCCCCCAAACTAAAAAGTTGCCGGTATCAAGTCTGGTGATCCGGCAATTTGATCGTGAGGGCCACTGAACCTTACAACCGCGACTTATAGAACTTGGTCTTCAGTGAAAGATTCCAACAGGAACGTCTTGATATCACGTGAAATGTGGGGCGGGGCACCATCCTGCAGGAAGGTGGCAACATGAAGGTTTCATGAAGGTGGTCTTTCCTGCAATGCAAGCTTAACGTGGTCACGCAAAAGCGCCCTCTTTCGGTTACTTTTGGAAACTTTTTTTTTTTTTTTACAGGGAAAAAAATCGAATGTTCCGATGATCCTATTGGCACAAACAGAAAATTTTTCAGAGCATCATTTCTGTTATTACGAATTTTTGAACTTTGCTCGAATTTATGACCCACCCGGTATATATAACTCATAGAACTTATATATAAAGTATGATCAGGATTTTTTGGTCTTTTATGGTAAAATAGCACTTAAAAATTAAAAAAGGTACTTAAGAATCAAACAAAAACTTATCTGTAAATAGCAAACTTTTTTATAAATTGGTCAATTTGAAGTAATTTTTTATGAAATTTAGCTAAAATGCCTATCACTCTGCACAAAATTCTAATGCTACTGTTGTCACTCCGCCCAACTTTCAAATTAAACATTTCGAAATGACGCCGAACTTATAGGGTAAGCAAAATTCCTACCTCCATTGTCGCGGGGGAGGTCCTTTAAATGAAACAGATCCTGTGATGTTATTCTTTAGGTACTCATATAATATCGAGAAATATTAAAATTTTTAATTCAGATTACTAATGACACACACACAACTTTATATATATATATATTAATTTAGACCAAAGTTACATAATTCCTGCCGTAAAAACGGGACCAAAAAATATATTCACCAACAAGCGCCGTATCTTAACATAACAAAAGAAAAGAATAAAACTTAAAAATTTAATTGCGTGTTGCCAAACATCAAAAAGTTATCTCCCGAAATGTGGCAGGAGTCAAGAAAGGTAAATCAAACAACGAGTGAAAACCATGGTAAACCATGGAGTATGCGACAGCTACTATTTTAATTTCCTTCTCACACATGATACATATGACAGTTATCTTCAAAATGACCTACAAGCTAAGAGAAATTTTAAAATGCAAAAATAATACACACAATTTTATGTTCCAATATGAAAATTTTCCCCAATTCGTCATTCCTTTCCTTATAAAAACAGCCCCAAATAAAAAACTATTTATTATACATCAATTATTGTAGGTCATTTCATTAACAATAGCATCTAAAACATTTTCTGAAAATTTTATCAAATTATATGCATTATTACGGGAAATATGATAACGGTAGAGATTTGTGCTAAAAAACATAGTTCTGAGAAAAACGCATTTAAAGTTGTTTGTCACTTCAATTTTGTAGCAGTCGATGCTTTTTAAAATATCTATAACTCTGCTTTTAATTGGTGTAGAATGAAAATCAAAGGGTGTGAATAGAGAAAAGATTGAATTACATGATTATTGCAAAAAATAAAATTGACAAAATAGTCAAAAAATGAAATTTTCAACGTAGGCAGTCACCTTAATACCGAATGAAGGGCAGACAAAATATCGAATATCTAATAATACAGTATCCCTGATATTAGTTGAAAAATTATAAAAGAAATTTGTTTAAAACAGAGCCACGACTACAACATTTTAAAACTTCAATTGTACTTCCTTCTGTATGGAGCATTAAATTTATAAACTACGTGTCCATTCCAAATTTAAGGGGGTCCAGGACACATTTAAAAAAAAAAAAAATTATTTATTGAGTTAAAATTTTGAATTTTTTTGTGATGGTCAACCATATAATTTGTAAACAAAATGACATCATAAAATTTCTCATAAAGTTTTTTAAAATTTTTAAAATTTAAAATTTTTAATACAAGTGGGGTAATTCAAAATATTTATAACTCGAAATATTATTTGTCGAATTTCAAAATTTTTTCATTTAATTAAACAGAAATATATATTTTAATTTTGATTCAGCATTTTTTTAAATATTAGTTTTTAAAGAAATTAAAAATATTTAGATTAAAAATTGCAAAAAAAAATTATGTAACTTATTTTTAAAAAATCATATTTTCAAAAGTAAATATTTTTTTTCAAATTTGCTGAATCAAAATTAAAGTAAAATAGTTTAAAAAGACAAGTTTCAATTTTCAACCATTTATCATTAAAGGTTCTTGAATTATAACAATTTAAAGACGAGAAATTGGGAAAAAACCTATCATGCAGAAAAACGCACTTACAGGTTTAAACAACGATTGTCTACTATTAGAATGTTGCAAAAAAAATAATAATTTATGCTGTTCTAATTAAGATAGAAACATGATTTAAATGCCCTTTTAAGCGTAAAAGACCAAAAAAGATTTTAATGCAATAAATTTTTTTTCGAAAATTCGAACAATTTTGTGTCCTGGACCCCCTTAATTGCTGATATATATGAAGACAGTGTTTTTTTTTTGTCTGCGTGGGAAAGAAACTTCTGTTTGAAAACAATTAAAAGTTATTTGAAAATGTTTTTGTGTGTGGCCCTAAGCCAATTTAAAAATAATGACAAGTGTTCGAAAAAGGGACTGTAAATAAAAAATGTTGTCAACAAAACTACGCTTTGATAGACAAGAGAATCTTTGATTTATTTCAAAACAGTGTATGAAAACTATCACACGATAGTACACGAAATGAGCTTCATGACCTATAAGTGGTCGATCCCAGGTGCAGATGATTTATTGTTCGAAATAAAAATGCTTACCATTACCATTTACAGAGTTAAAAAAAAGACAAACTCTCTTAACTCCCTGAATATTCCATTTTTACTTAAGTGGTAAAGGATTTAGTATCTAGGTTTAAGGGGACAGTGGATCTTCAAACCTAACTTTTTTTGTTTTGAATGGATTTGCTTTAAATTTGAATATGTGATTAGTGCCATAGATATGTAAAAGTGCTTAAAATTTAAAGATGAAATATTAATAATTTATGAATTATGAATTATTAATTATATCAAAAATTGGCCTCATTAAAAATGTTCCATGCGCATTTCTTTAGCATATAATATGGTAATTTTTATTTACAGGATGCCTTATAGAACTAACGATGAAACTTATTGTTTATTTTAAGCATTCATTGAAATATATAGAGAAAAAAATAATAGTGAAATCACCCTTTTTATTTCGCAAAATACCTATAAATTATCTTTTCAAGTACAGAATTTAGAAATTATGAGTTACGAAGCATAATTATTTTAAATAAGATTTGTTTTATATACAGTTAAATATATAAAACTTAAATTTCAATGCAATACGATAATTAGAAATGCGCCTGGAGCAGTTTCAATATTCGTATGACACGAAAATTTTTATTTTGAGAAAAACACATTTAAAGTTATTGCTATTAGAAACCACTTAATATCTAAATTAAATACAAATGCCTATAACTAGGAAAGTAATCACATAAATTAAAAATTCTTTTTGCAACACATTCCTACTCGTCCGTAGTTTTACAATTCAATAAAATAAAAAAAATCGAATTTTTGGACAAATTTCACAATTTTAAAAGTCCACTGTCACCTTAGGATATTTCAAGAGGTTCAAAAAGAATTCCAAATTACTAGATCAGGGGTCCTTAAATTTATGTAGTCCAAGGACCCCTCTTGAACAACATTTCTTTTGCGGATCCCATCCCAACTCTAAGTATTTTAAGTCGTTTTTGAGATTTAATTTCTGGCTCAATAATCTCTAGGCACTACGTTATAATAAATATTGGTAAAAATGTATCGCTGGTTATTTTAAAAAATGGTCTTGCGCATTTATAGAGACGAACACTTTTATTACGACATATAATTAAAAACATAAAATGAATAAAAACACTAGTAAAAAGAATTTTAAAAGTTACAAATCATAATACATTAAACCCATACAAACATTTCTTGGTCAAATATTGGTCAAAATAGATCTATCTTATTATAATATGTTTTCTGTAAATGATTTTTAATTAATGAGATGGGTGCAGTGGTTCTCTTGAAACCAGAACCGCAATGTCATGCTCTATGTTGGAAAGTTTTATTCTGAGGTCCGCTTCTACATTGAGTTTGTTTCTATACTTTGATTTCATATATATAACAGTACCGAAAGAGCCTGTATGCATACATATGTTGTGCAGAACGGAATCAAATGTTGGAGGGCTTCATTTGCAAATGCAGGGTAATCAGATCTAAGAAATAATCAAAAGTTTGTGAGTTCATTTTTGTTGAATTGTAGTTTCAAAGACGTATCGCATGATAATTCCACAAGAATATTTTGTTCAAGTATAGATTGATAATGTCAAACTTGTTTCCCGAACCCCGGGTAATGGCTACGCGGACCTCCAGGGGTCCGCGGACCACAGTTTAAGAATATATGTACTAGATAACTAAGTAATTATGCCTGAGGAAAATCAGCAGTAACTCAGACTGAGAAAAACTTATTAAATAATTTTTATTTGAAAAAAAAATTAATAAGCTTAAAGCATTTTAGTTATGAATTGTCAGTTAATGATTTTCAAATTTATTTCAATGTAGATCTCTAAACCTTATTTTTCTCCTGAGTATAAAAGTGGATCATAATATATTTTTCTGGAATTGTAACTTGTTAAATTTAGTTTAATGTATGGTATGTATTCAGTTAAATGAACAGAGAAATTTATACGTTGTCAATCCAAAATATATATTTTGCATTTATTGCACGGATTAGAGCTGTTTCTGTTTGCTTCTAAAAAGCCTATGCATCGAAAAATAAACCGCTCTTTCATATAGTTTTACAGTATTCGAGACTTGCATTCAAAGCGGGTATTTGTAGCGAGTATGATATTTTCTGTTTGAGATCTGAAATGATAAGAAACTGATAAACTTAAACAACTGGATCATAGTAAACAAGCTATTTATAGCTAGCTACATTTTAAATCATATGTAACGGGGGATGAGTAATGTTGAACTTTTCCTGCAATGGGAAAATTTTAAACTCAACACGCCGATATTTTATTCAGCAGTTTATAGGATGGGGAGATACGTAGTATTTAAAAGATTTTATTTCATGAGAATGTGTCGGAACACATTAACTAAAAAACGTGATCACATTTTTAAGCTTTGTGATGCGGGAAATATACACCTGTGTACTACAAAAAGTAGTTCATATACAATTATATGTATTACTATCTGAAAACCCGCACTTAGCTACGGAGTACATTCAAATTAAATACAATGGTCAATGTATGCAATTAATGCCAAAAAAATAATATATATAAATACAAAGATCAATGTATACAATTGATATATATATATATATATATATATATATATATAAAATCGTAAGGGATATTTTTAAAGACAAAATAATTTAGATGAAAATATTCAAATCAAATCTAGAAAGGACATTCTAAAGAATATAGTACAGATAATATAGTACAGTTTGAGGAACATATCATTTACTATATTTTTTTGGATAATGTCCCATCGGCATATGGGTAATATGCAGTTTGCGATATCCAAAGGTTGTATTCCCAGGGGTTGAGATAGCGGAATACCCCTAAGATCATGAGGGGTCATCATCCGTCTTCCGTCATGGTTTGGTGGTACGGAGGTTCAGGGGGGGGGTGTACTACGGCGGCACCACGGAGCTGAATTTTTATGAGAAAGGGGTGAAAATATCTGCCGAAGTTTACCAGAAAACTGTATTGGTGCCTATAGTAAAGAATTCGTTAACGACGGAATTTTAGGCTTGAAAGAGATTAAAACAGAGTCCAGAAATCTCCAATTCTCTAATAAATGTTTACAAAACAAAATGTATTTTTTTCTCCTGATATTCTAGTCATAGACTCATTTAGTGTTTCAGATTTTTAGCAGGACATGAAATTTTTTATAGAAGATCTTTGATATCCGTGTGTGTGTTTGTTTTGAAAGTACAAGGATAACTCATAAATATTTGTAAATCTCATCCATTGACCTGACTTTGTTACAGTGAACTCGCTTTTGTTAACTTTTTACTGAAAAATGTAGCACATAAAATATGGGAATCCAATAAAAAATATTTTCCTAATATTAAGCTTTGCAGATTAAATCATTTTAATCTTTACTTTTATATAATAGATAAAGTTTTATGGAGCAATAATCTTAGACTTTTACCTTTTATTAAAACAATTGTATATTTTCAATTATATCAATATTTCTAGGATACAGCAAAATATTCAAAAACTACATGTTATATGGATAGAAAATATCATCTGTCTAATACACATTACCCACGTCTAATGAAACTTCCTTGCATTATGCCAACATAGAATTTACGAAGTTAACTTTATGAAACTCAGTTCCCGAAAACGTTTATAATTCATATGGTATTCGTTCATATTTCATAAAATCACTTTACTTAACGAAAACAGAATTTGAAAGTCAAACCGGCAAGTTTACTGTTGCGAAAACTATCTATTAGGCGTATTTTAAGCAAAAATTAAATATAGGGCTTTTTGAATAACAGTCTAATTTGAATAACAGTCTAATTTGAATAACAGTCTTTAAAACGTTTCCTACATGCAGAATGTAGATTAGAATTCGTCATTACAATGAAGAAATCATGCTTGAGAATGTTAAATAAAGAAAAACTGTCATCCTGTAAGAAATTAATGATATTTGTCAAACTATGTTTAATCTATATTAAAATGAACCTCGTGTTTGATTAATTCAAGTTTCATATTTTTTCCCTCCTCCCTGTAAATTGCTCCCAACAGGACAAACTTAATCGAAAAATTAATACTGAAAGATTTTCCTATACATTCGTTGACAACAAAGAAATTAATTTTGGGTACATCATTTTGCTTATGTGGTATAATGAAATCAAAAAAAAATTCAGGTAGTCTCTTCTAACGAAACTACCGCGGGTTATTAACGTAGGATTACTTATCGTTGCTCACCTCATTTCTATGTATATATGTATGTATGTGTTATGAATATATTTATATATATATATATATATATATATATATATATATATATATATATATATATATATATATATATATATATATATGTACGGATGTATATACACTGCTGGCCACCCAAATTGCAACACCAAGAAAGACAAGAGATATCACAACAAAATTTATTTTGTAGATAACATGTTGACCAAGTATCAAATGATTAAATTTATAGACTTCTGTGAAGTGTGGTTCTTGCCAAAATCAGTAGCCAGAGTAGCCGCCATTGTTGGAGATCACCGCTGCCACACGCCTCGGCATTGATTCAAAGAGACTTTGGATGAGTTCTTGGGGTACAGCAGACCAAGCAGCTTCCACACGTTGCCAAAGTTGATCTGCTGTGGCAGCTGGGGATGGAATCTGGGTCAATCGTAGAGCAACCATGGACCACATGTTTTCTATCGGCGAAAGATCCGGAGAGCGAGGCGGCCAGGGAAACAATTCAATCTGGCAATTGACGAAGAACCGTTGGACAATGCGAGCCACGTGTGGTCGCGCATTATCCTGTTGAAATATGGCTGTGGGCAAGCCCTGAAGGTAAGGAAGGACAACTGGCTCCAACACCTCGGAAAAGTAGCGATGGCTGTTTAAAGTACCGGCAATGCGTACTAAAGATGTGCGAGAGTGATATCCAATACCGCCCCATACCATAATACCCGGTGCAGGACCAGTGTGGCGGTGCATAACGCAGCTGTTCAGCATCCTCTCTTCACGGTGTCTCCAGACTCGAATGCGACCATCGTGGTGTTGCAGACAGAAGCGTGACTCGTCAGTAAAGACAATTTCATTCCATTCTGCCGTCCACATCCTTCTGTCATCGCACCATTGGCGGCAGAGACGTCTGTGGTTCTGCGTCAAGGGTAGACAAAGCAATGGACGTCTTGCGGACAGACCACTCTGCTGTAAATGGCGTCGAATGGTACGCGCAGACACTGGATGATGCGTTACAGACTGCATGTGCTGTGCTATGGTTCGTGATGTGACTGAGCGATCCGTCACTGCCATGCGCACAATTTGCCTGTCATCACGTGAAGTGGTGCGCTGAGGTGGATGCGATCGAACACGCCGGTCCGCCGTACCCTCCTGCATCCAACGATCACATATCCGCATTACAGTTGTTTGGTTTCGTCCAACACGACTACCGATTTCCCTGAAAGATAATCCACAATCTCGGTAGGCCACTATCCTTCCTCTGTCGAATTCGGATACTTGATCAAAAGATGATCGCTGTTTTCGACGAGGCATAATTGATCGTTTTTTTGAAAAAAACCACAAGAAAAACACAATTGCCGAACTTGAAATCGTCGAAATCTCCAAGCCTTTATTAGCGCTTTGAAGTGGCGTCACAGGCGCGCGTGATGTGCGTCTGGTCTGAAATTCTACTCATTTGCATATCTCACCTCTGCTAATGCATGTTGTAAATTCCATGTTATTTGCATGTTTCCTTCAGGGTGTTGCATTTACAGTGGCCAGCAGTGTATATACATATATGTATGTCAAAATTTTTACGAATTTTGGTACTTTTCTGTTTAACTGTGTAGCAGTGAAAGTTAATTATAATGTTGGGATTATTAGAATATTAATTATACTTACTAATGTTGTGATTATGATTATAAATTAATTGCTTAAAGATTTTGGTTAGTACATTGATTGATTATGATTCCCAAATAATGCAAACAACTCTGGTTTATACTGACAAATTAATTTATTGGTTATTAACACATAAATAATACGCTACGAGTTAATAATTATTTCCTCCGGCATTTACACATTATTCACAACTTCTTTACTAGTAAATGAATTCTTTACGACGCATATATTTAACTCATTCAATTATTATGACAATATTTCGTACTTCATCTACACATATTACTCTCAATTTCATTACTACGACATATATATTTAATTCATTCAATTATTATGACAATCTTTCGTACTGCATCTAGACATATTACTCTCAACTTCATTACTACTAAATTAATTTATATATAAGCATAACATCATATTAAATTGTTTGTACGAATTATTGGTCATCTCCTTAACATCTTATATTCAAACAATTTACTCATCGCGCTCTATATTAATTATTATGGCTACACACTGAGAAGCAATGATAGCAATATAAAAAGGAAACGCAAAGTCGGTACCTCGCAAGATGACTGTTGAATCACCATGGGCAGCTGGCACTCGTAATGATGAACTTCATCGTATTTATCATCGCACGGAACTAGGGCACTTTCTTGTCTGGAATAAGGCTCCGGCATTTATGGAAGACACTCTACGCTCATCGTCGGTTCTCTAACTCCATCACTCCTTGCAGACCCTCGGCACGGGATACTGTGCACTCGACAACTTCTATCTCCAAACTTCTAACTCACTCTCCTCATAGGTATATGTGCCTTGACACCACTTCTATATCTCAAAAAAGTCTGACTTGTTAGGTTCTCTCAGCCTTCACTATTTCTCATTTCATATTATTTTCTTATTAATGTTGACTCCACCTCTTATAATTTCCATTGGTCATATTATTACCATGCCATCGCCATTCGTCCGTGGCTGCCTCTTCTCAATCCCCTTTTTACCAATGCGCATCGAGGGTGGGATTTATAAAATTCTCCCTCAAATTTAACTTTTTTCCCATGCTTCGGCTTCAAGCCGGGTGGCCTGTTTTATAGCCATCATAAATTTTCTTTTCTTCTATTCATGCAACTCACTCTCTTAAACTTTTATCTTCTATTTCTTGCTACAAACACAATCTCTAAATTTCGTTTCGGTATATTGCTGGCTTTCTTCCCTTCTCTTTTAATGCCCGTCATTTGCCATGTTTCTTTCTTGCATTTAACAATTATTTTACTTTGTCCTGTACTTTTCAATGCTCCTGCCCCTGGCCGTGACACTACTGTCATGTCCCTATGACAAACTGTTTACTGCTTGTCCAAGCGGTACAGACTGGGTTTGGCACGCTGCCAAAATTGCAACTCGCGAGGTACGGATAGACTGTTTTAGCGTCTGAAATTTTGCTTTCCGGATGACCGTTATGGAAGAACGTAATCCTAAATTAAAAAAAGAACAGGGATCAAGCATATTTAAATGCCTTGCCAATTAGGAGAATATTTGAAAGAATTGGGGGGAATAAACACTTACTGATTTTAAGGGCTAGAGAAGAGAATTGTTTGTTTTATTGCATTTTTTTTTCTTATCTCATCAAAGATGCTTTTTCCTAAATGCTTCATAGTATACAAAATGCTAAAGCATTTCTTAGTTTACTTTAACACTATAAAGACGGCTGCAGTCATTTTTACCATGTTTTTATTAACTCGCTTTTTTTGTTTGTTTGTGTGTGTGTTTGTTTGTCTAGTACAAATCTTGCAATCGATTTTTAACTAACTTCCCGACTTGCTAGACATTTGAAACTTTTAGAATAACTCAGAACGCGATAACAATGCATTTTTTAAATACTTTTGGCCATCTTTAAGCAGAATAAAATTAATTTTCAGTTATTTTCAGTTAATTTTGTTTTGTAGACTTGTGCAGCAATCTATTGGCCGGAAAGGGAACTAAAAGTCAAATGCAAGTTAACTTCCAATTAACTTAATTTTCTTTCAAGTTGATGGGATAATTTATCAAAAAAAATTTAAAAAGTATTTATTAATACTTAGAACTGTCAAGTTTATATGATTCAACAGAAAATTTAAAAACATGGTATATAAAAAGTTTTTTTATTTTGTAATTATTATGGTTTTGTTCATACTATTGAGCGCTATGTCTTTATTTATGTCCCCAGGCTTCTGAAATTTTATGACTTTTTCTAATTTTTTGTGAAATATGCATACATATTTACAAAATTATATTCGATAGAAAAGAGAGAAAATGTGCTGTATACCTACTATAACCGTCGGTTTGACGGCAATACAGGAAACTGGCAGAAATCTTTAAAATAAAACCGGAAAATGTTAGCTACTTTTCGTCTCTTCCCCCTTTTACAAATAATGGAATTATTGGCTCTTCGGATATATTGGTGTTGAAAAATAAGGACTGCACAAACCATGCATATATCTTTACGGATAAACCATACCATGTTGTCAGCTCGGCATTTCTGCATAAATATATATCTAAATACATATATAATATGTATATACTAATTTATTATGTATTGGTATGAAATAGTTAAAAATTTAAAGTGTGTATCCATTTAAAAAATAGTAAATACAGTTGGGTCTCTGTTCAACGACGCTCTACTTAACGACGATCTCTATTTAAAGAAGATATTTCCCAGTCCCGGCCCCTCCGACGTTATGGGAAATGTCATATTTTCACAAATTCTGTTTAAGGGCGATCTCTACTTAAGGACGATTTTTCACGGTCTCTTGAAAGTCGTTAAACAGAGAGCCAACTGTATTTTAAATTCTGGATATTATTTTTAACCGTCAAAATCACGGCGTTCAGTCTTTTTAGTAACAAAAAAATTCCCGTGTTTCTAGAGTTAAAAAAATTGCAAATTAAAAGGATGTTTAAATTTTCATCAAGTTAAACGATAGCTATGTTCATATATTTTATGTTTATTTGTTGTTCCCAGGAGACATTTCCAAAATATTTTATATCTATATTTATGAAAGTTGATTATAAACTTTTAATCACTTTAAGGGCTGAAAAAAATCCTTTGTAATAAAATTTCCAATCCATATCGAAAATTGTGGAAAATATTCGGTAATAATAAAACAACACGACTGAGTAATTTCTTAGAGATATTTTAAAACGAATTTTATATATCTCCTTTTAAAGATAAAAAATCATAAATTCTATTCCAAGATATATATGAGACATATTAAAGTACAGATGAATATTAAGGTACGTATAAACACTAAAATGAAAAAATTTAATGTCTGGCTTCGTACTCATCGTATTTATATACAGAGAAGTTATATATACGATGTGTTAGAATATCCCGAACATTCTAGAGTATGTAAAAAGCAAAAAAAAATCTGTCAAGAAATTAATATTTTTATTTCATGAGAAATAAAATTTGCCGAAATAAATAGTTGAACTAAACATAATATAGACAAATTTCCTGTGAACTTTGGTTTACTTTACAATTAAATATGAAACTTTCCGAAAAAATATATAATAAAAATAACATTCATAAAACACTCGGAAAGTTCCCAAACTCGAAAATAGATATAAATGAATTTCGAATATGTTAACTTTTGGGGGGCATTAAATTTGCTGAGATTCAATAGGTTGCAATAACTTTCAAATATATTATCTCCATGGTTTTTAAACAAAAAAAAATTAAATTTCTCATTCATTACTCTTTTGCATGATATCCCTTTTCAAATTCGGTAACGTTTATTTTGAGTTTGTACATCCTCTTTTAATATTTCGATTTTCGCAGATCTCTACGAAAAGTGTGCCACGCACTGGCCTTGCTTATGCACCAAAGAGGGCAAATCCCTTTCAGAAAATGCTTTCGAATCATGGCAACGTTTTGCTATTTCAAGGCTTCCCATACTCTACTGGTCAGTTTACGACATATTAAAGGGTACGCTGAATATGATGTGTCAACACATTACTGACTTCGAGAAGACAGAAACTAATAACCGTCGAATAAAACTATCTGCAACTTTGATATCCTGGGGGAAAGTAGAACCAAAACATTGAGGGAAACGTCTCTACAGAGCATGTAATCAAGATTGGACACTGAAAGAGATTTCAGTATATTTTAAGTTTCTCATTTAATAAGATCACATATATATATATATATATATATATATATATGTATGTGTGTGTGTGTGTGTGTGTGTGTGTGTGTGTGTGTATATGTATGTATATATATATATATATATATATATATATATATATATATATATATATATAGTCGAACCTCCATATATCGAAGTAGCAAATTTTCGGAAAGAAATTCGATATATAGAAATTTCGATATATAGAATTGAGCTTAGTTTTATCATAATTCTCCTAAAAAAAATTAAAGCTAATTTTCGTATACGAAACTCCATTTCTAATCTATATATGCATGATACCGAATATTTCGTTTTTTTAGTAAAGCACTTTAACAGAAAACATTGGAATCTGTTATCTATCGCGCGTAAACGTTACTAGAACCTTTTATTACATGACACGTATAATTTCACTATTCAAATTTGCATGGTTTTTATTTGCATTATATTTTTTCTTTCTTCTTTCCGTTGTTATTTTCGTACTTTAAGCATTTGTAACCAATATTTCTACAAAATGTGAATAATTTTTAAACAAGCTTTATAGTCTCACTATGGCATTTAATACTACAATTACAAACTTATATCCTCCCTTTTAAAATTATCTCTTTAAAATTATTAAATGCAGATTACATTAGACCGTTCTCACATTTCTTTCGTGTTATAGTGAAAAGTCAAATATTAGAAGTTCGTTGAAACGTATTGAAAATTTCGCGACTACAACGTTTTCTTAAAATAAAGAAAATGATTATAAAAGTAAAATATTTCATGGAAGCAGTATTTCAAAGAAAGGTATTTGGTTACATAAAATTTTCCTATATTCAATGCATAATAAAATGAAGGCCTTATTTCAATAGTGGTCCCACTTCACGTTTATAAAAAATGGAGTTACCCTCACTTTCATGTTCATACAAGTAATTTCTATGTTACTTTTAAACTGGTAGACCTCCAGCTTATTTTTGCTGCCAACAGAGGGCATTACAAATCAGACTTCAGCAGTCATTTCTCAGCACTTCTTAGACTTTAAGACTCTGTATCTCAAAATGAACAAGAATAGAGTTGGACCACTATTTAAATAAGGCGTTCATATATATATATATATATATATATATATATATATATATATATATATATATATATATATATATATATATATATATATATATATTAATTAGACTTTAAGGCTCTGTATCTCAAACAAGAATGGAGTTGGACCACTATTCAAATTAGGTCTCCGAATTGATTCAAAGGCTAAATAACCACTGTTTAGACACTCTAAAAATCAATGTTGTACCCACCTACAGTAAAATTAACCGTAAAACACGAATTCGGTGTCGCCCGTGGCAGGATTAAGGAACTAGAGTTCAATATCATGAATTGCCCTACGAGTTCTAATAGCTAATTTTAAATGTTGTTTTCAATATATTTCATCAATTCCACGTCAGACAAAAAGTAGATAGAGAAAAGTACTCTTCCATTTAAATAAGAAATTCATATCGTTTACTGCAAAGCGAACATTACAACGCGACTTTGGACCCTCTCTCTTCATGGTAGCTCATTATATTTATTGTTATCATGTTTCAACCTGATCTGAGAAGAAAGGAAGGTCCCCTAATCCATCATTTTCAATGTTGTGAATATATATATATATATATATATATATATATATATATATATATATATATATATATATATATATATATATATATATATATATATACAGGATGTCCCGGTTAAACGTTTTAGAACTTATACGAGGGGTAGGGTGCATCCTGACGACTCGAAATCATATAGCGATGTGGGGTCAAAAATGCTTTCCTGATATGGT
>OU015500.1:136835066-136928179 GCA_907164885.2 Dolomedes plantarius
GTTAAATCCCGCGTAATTATCTATTTACTCAGAGAGTATTTGCTCTGTTTCAAAGCTCTTAAATGATTGCTTTCAGATTGCTTCCGTTCTATGAATTAATGAGATGAAGCTGAATTCTTCTTAATGTCAATTAAAGTATACATACACTTCATATATTTGCATTTAGAAAGGAATAGATACTAGGTATTTAAACATTTTCCATGGCTGTTAATATCTTGATTGTAGTAAAAAGGGAAAGTAATTGCATATTTAATAAACGACAAAGCTCCTTTATTCTCATACGCATTTTGCTATTAACGTTAGCTAGGGAGAAGAGGTAATTTATTTTGATGCAAATAGAATAGCCAGACAAAAATTAATTGAAATATTATTTCAGATTGAATAAATTCAGAAAAGAATGACTTATGTTTGCATAGATAAATTGTGATGAATGGTATCTGAAAAGAGAATTCCTCACATTACTTGTACGGTTTAGTTGATTTGAAGTCTACTCGTTATCAGTGTGGTAAAACTATTTGTTACTACGTCTCGGTTAGGAAAATAACTATATCTGGGTTCGAGGTAGCCTTGCGGTAGCGCGTAGGCTTTTGGTAGTGAGGGCACTCGTATCGAATCCCGACGTGAGCCATTAAACACCTCCGTGGATGTATTTAATGGCGCACGGAACTATGGATCATATAACTATGGATTTTATCTGATAGCCATAGCTCTCTCCATCTAGCCATAGCTCCAGGTAGCCATAGCTCCAACATCTAAACAATTGGTTACTTATAGGCGACAGTATCAATATCTCTATCCTGCTTAAGCTAAAACTGATTTCGTCAACTCATGATGTTTATTTTCAATGGATTCCATCTCATGTAGACATTTGTGGTTACGAAATAGCGGATAAACTTGCTAAGGATGGTTGCAGTCACTCCATCCCCTTCTCTTCCGCCTTGACTCTGGAATTATATTCATGGGCAAAATCAAATTTTGGCAGAGTGGAAAGAGTCCCCCACCCATTATTGGTATATGGGTATAAAGCTGTGATTTCTTCTAGACCTACCGTGTGACAGAGGCTCTCGGACTGTGCTTTGAAGATATGCAAGCGGTCACATCAAGTGCCTCTCATTCAATGAGGGCAGGGAGGACTTCGCCAACTGCACCAAATGCCACGGCCACCAGGCTTCAGCAGAGCATACGAGGGCTGTCCGTAAAGTATCCGAATTTAATTTATAACTAAAAAAATATAATGGATATACATACTTCAGTTTAATCCCCTTCAAAGTATCGTCCTTGAGAAGCAACACACTTAGCCCAACGTTGTTGCCACTCTTGGAAGCAGGATTGGAAGTCGTTCTTTGGAATGGTCAACAGCTGTTCGATCGCTTTTTGTTTGATGGTCGTCACATCCTCAAACCGTTGTCATTTAAGCGTTTTCTTTAGCTTTGGAAATGCTAAAAAGTCGCACGGAGCGAGGTCTGGTGAGTAGGGAGGTTGCGAGACTTTAACGGTGCCATGTTTGGTTAAAAAATTTTGAACCACATGTGAGGAGTGATCAGGGGCATTATCGTGGTGAAGCCTCCATTTCCCAGATTTCCACTTTTCTGGTCGTTTCCTCCTCACGGAATCACGAAGTCGCCTGAGCACATCACGGTAGAACTCTTTATTAATGGTTTGTCCATCTCTCTATGGTCTGTCCACCTCCCGCAATCTCTCGAACTGTCATTCGTCGATCTGATCGCACCACAGTACGAATCTGTTCCACTTTGACATCATTTCTCGATGTTGATGGACACCCTGATCGTGCATCACTTTCCACAGATTCCCTTCCATCTTTAAAACGTCTAAACCATTGAAACACTTGAGTTCGGTCCATAACATCATCACCGTATGCTTTCTTAAGCAAATCGAACGTTTCGGTTGCCATTTTTCCAATTTTATTACAAAATTTGATGCAAACACGTTGCTCAGTAGATTCCGTCATGATCCAACCCGACACGAGACTTCCACTGCGTTCACTTTTTGTTATTGCTACAAGAGAACCACGCTTCGCAGTCCTTGGATAATTGTCAACATAACAAGTTTACATATGTTTAAACATGCTAATTAGCGTACGCACGCAGAGCGGTGTCTGTATTATGTTTTATACATTCAGTTCGGATACTTTACGGACATCCCTCGTATAATGGATTGCATGGGCCTCTCTAGAGAGGATATCTATCGAGATCTTCTTCTTGTGCTCGACTTCTTGAGAGCGTCCTTGACTTCGTCAGACACTGGAGCAACAACAACAATAACAACAAATACCTCCGGAAGGTCGTTCTTCGAGGTCAGTGATTGGGAAATGTGCGATCCCACCAGATGTCAACATTGATGTGGAGCCTCGATAAGTCAGAATCTGACCCTTGTGGTGCCATTATAAACCGGAGTAGCACCCTCAGTCTGCAAGCCAATATGGACCTGGTCTGGAATACATTTGGCCAGGGGCCATAAGCAACAACAACAACAATTAACAAGCTGTTCTGTACTAACTATATTGGATTCGCTCACCTCAATGTTAATGAATGGAGAAAATGTATCTACTGTTTACAGTTCCATAAATGCTGATAATCCAATAAAAATGGTATATTGAGATAGCTTGAACTTTTCTGCACCTTGCATTCATTTTATAAATTTCGTCCGCCAAAGGAATTGATGAGTGTTGAAAACACAATATACCAGATTTTTTCCTCGAATAATTTAAATTTTAAAATATTATTTAAAAAAACCCGAAAAAATCAGCAAGATATCAATTTTTTTCTCTATTACGGAGTACAATTTGTTAAAAAATTGTACTCAAGAATAGAGAAAGAAATTTTTAATAAGTTTTCAATCCGAGTCGGCAATCCTTGGACACAGGTTAACATTGAGGTGAGAGAATCCAATAGGGTCAATACACAGAATTTAATCAACTAAGCTACACAACGAGCAGGTGTAGTCTGTCTGATCAAGTTCTAGTAAACCTCCCCCCCCCCAGACCAACTATTTGTAGTCTGCCATATTTCAAACATATTGGATCCTATTGTAACTTGAGTTCAATGAGTCAATGTGTTCATAAGATTACTTAAATTAAACCTAAGGTAACTAAAGATTACAAAAATAATATGCCAACTACAACGAGAGAATATAGAAAAGATTTTAGAGCTTCTCTCAGTTAGAATCAAAACAACACTTTAAAGTATTATTGTAGCAGTAAAAGAGATTACTATGTTAAAGCTTTCAGGAAACATGACACCAGTTGGAATTTCTCTCAGATAAACTCTTTTGTACTTCGAACTGTTGCAAGCAAGTGTCACTCACTCTATTCGAAACAGCTGTACGAAACAGCCATGAACATTGATATATCCATTCAAAAATTCCCATATCGGCTGATAAAATTTTAGAACTTTCAAGAACTTATAATGTATAATTCTTAGCGAACATGCAGATTGAGTCGGTCATATAAAGATATATATATATATATATATATATATATATAATATATTTATATATATTTAAAAAATATTTATATATATTTAAAAAAAAAAAAAATATATATATATATATATATATATATATATATATATATATATATACATGGTCCCTTACCAAAATGGTACCTTAACATTTATGGACGTACCGCACGAACATTTTGTTGCGTTAAAATCTTTATCACTGACTGCACTTCACAGTTGCGTTAAAATCTTATCACTGACTGAACTTCACAGTTGGAGGGATTTTCGATTTTACAGTCCACTTTAAACTATCTCACCAAAGCGAGACATCTATATAGAACAATATAATTTACACCAAAAGAAGCACCAGTCGTTCGGACGCAAAGTAACGGCAACGTCTTCAAAATGACGTGATCTGCGCTGGATCTATGAGCAATCGGTTCTTATTTTCTGCTTGCGCTAAAACTGACTTTAAAATTCCCTTAAGCAAAGGAAAATAATAAATAAAAAATAAATATATAAATCTTATCTTAAATATCAGTCATTTTTTAAAACTAAACATCAGCTTTATGGTATTTAAAATAAAATAAAATATTTTATGTTTTAAAAAAAATTATCATGCCAGGAATTGAAAACGTAAAAATTATTATTTTTCTATACATGTTCCGTACTACGCGGTTTTGAAATTCTTTTTTCAGTTTTTATAATTTAAGTATTTAGTTTATAAATTTCGAAATATTTTGTTTCCTTCGGTAAAAATTAATGTCCATTTTTAATCAAGTTAAGGAGAAATGAACAAATCACTTATTACTTTTACAATAAAAGAAAAAAGAATCTATAAAAATTCCATAAAAAGTTTTGTTCACACTACGGCAAACTTGTTTTGTTTCCCTACCTTCCCTCCTAAAAATTAGTAAAAACTATCTTAACTTTATATGAAAATATGCCGCAAGTGAAAATATATGAGATTTTATAAAATTAAATAAAGAACTTTTTTTTTCTATTTCTGTTTCGATTTAATAAATTAAGCAAATGTTTTTCGGACAGAATGAAGTCTTTTCGACCTTTAGTTAAAATAACGTTCTGAGCGTTAAATACTCTAGGTCTTAGTAATTTTTTTCATCTCATTTTCTTGAATTTTTTACCCGAAATATATTCCTTAATTATTTTTTAAAAAAATGTTGTACTGCATCGATATGTGCACATGAATTTATAGACAGATTTTAAAATAATTTCCACGCAGGCATCTAAAAAATTTCTTACTAAAATATTTTCAAATGATCATACGTTTTAACGTATAGATCAATCCATGTAAAGTTTCAAATCCTAGTTTTGAAGATTAAACTTAAGTTACGACGAAGAAAAGTACTAATTACCTACGTTTTCTAGTCCCCTTGTACAGGGTGGTCCAAAATTACTGATCGCAATTCATGTTTGAAAAAAAAGAACAAAATTTGGTACGTACATGTTTCTTGCTTTCTTGGAAAGACAATTTAAAGGAGTTTCACACATCAAAATTTTAAACATTAAGTAACTCCCACATAAGCCGGTAGATGGCGCAACAACATTTCGCAGGGAAAATTGACTAATAGCGTCAGTTTGCAAATGGCTACTGTACAGGAAAGAACAATGTGCGTTTTGTGGTTCCATGAAAGCAAATCCGTTGTAACTCAATTTGTTCTTTTTCCCCCAAATTTTGACCACCCTGGGGTAGTCCAAAATTATTGAGCGCATTTCATGTTTGAAAAACATGTATTCTCAGTGTTAGGAATAGCGGAAAAGAGGGTTTAGAAGTAAATAAACATTTAATGAATTGATTACTCCTTAAATATGTCAAAGAATATTTTATCCAAACAAGAAAAGCTGACTGAAAATTTTAAGTAAGATATTATAGCGATTTAACCCTTACAGGGGCAACAAATTCCACAGTTGGCACGGTGCTGATTTTTTTTTAATATAAAGAATCTTGAAAAATTTGCCAATTAAAGGTTTCAAAATGTTTTTACTTCTTTAAACTGATAACAGATTATAATACTAGCCATTTTTCTGCTCATTTAACTGGAATACATTGAATGCAAGTGAAAAAATACTAGATTTAAGCGTTTGCACTGTGTAAACGGCGGTTATCATCAAAGGGTTTTCATCAAAAGGGTTTTCATCAAACCTTATCCTAAACTTACCTACTGTAGAGTTATTCATCTTTGGCCTTATCTTTTCATGCATGAAGTGGATCTTCTTGTTCAGAAGTGGCTACAGCAGGAATTTTCGTTCAGCTTGCTGGTGTACTTAACGTCAGTTCTTCCATCACTTGTTTGTTGGATCCTCTAAGTTAATCCTCTAGCGATACGGTTGGGGTTCAGATCCGTCACAAGGGTGTGTTTCCCCCCTCCCGTATTCTCCCCGCTCATTGCAAGCGATCGAGTCGACAAGGAACCCTACCTGGCAGTCTTGCAACAGATTTTGGAGCGTTTGCAGTTATAAGTTTGCAGTAAATATGAGCGTCTTTGTTGAAATATGTTTGTCGAACCCTCTTCATTTCTATGGGTTCGCTTTTGGTTCGTTTCGTAATTCGACGTTTGCAATGATACACAAGTAAATTTTCACGCAAGTAACGTCACAGAGTTCAGTACCACACCAGTGAATATTCAAAGTTTTATTTTCTTTTGCAAGCACATACACAACACTAATTTATCTACAAACTTATTTTGTAGTATTATATACAAAAATCTAACTAGGTCAATCATCTAGATTCTGACTATTATCTAACAAGCCCTAGTGCGTCTTCTAGGTCTCAATACACCCACGCACTTTACTCTGATCTGCCCGACTCTCTCAAGAGCCAACAATCGCCAATCAAGAGCCAACAAAAACCACACGCCTTCTCTCGCGTGGGTCACCCCAGTATCTGACGACCCTCTGCCTTCTGCACGGTGCACCGTCAACAATCTCGAATCCCTTATCGAGCCGGGGTCATTGCCCTACTCCTCCTTGAGAAGAGAGTAGCAGGGTCAAGACAAAAAGGGATGACGCGACAGAAACGACAATGTTATTCATGATCACTAGTCATTTTTTAAATTTTAAATTACAAATATTTTTAATTTCGATTTTGAAGACTAAAAATGTCAGTATATATTATTTTTTTACATTTTTGTACTCAGAAATTTGTTCCAGTAACTTCTAAAACTAGGTACAAGACTAAATTACATATTTCACCTAATATATACTCTGTGTAAATGACAGAGAGATTTTCTTTGTTTAGCTAAATAACAATTCGTTGGTCTTTTTTTCTACAAAAAGGCTTTTATTTCATGTAAAATATTATCAATAAATGTGATTATACAACAAAAATGCTTATTCTGTACTTCTTTCTATCAAAAACCTCGACATCGGGTCTGATCCGACCCGATCGTACCATCCATTTCGTCTCGAACCACTGTGCCTTTAGAGGGTTAATATTGTGGCGTCACTGAAAGTAGGTAAGGCGATTCTCTCTGAGGCGTTGCTAAAAATTACTACTATGGGATCCATAACAAAGAAAGACAGAGTTCTAATTAAAAGCGAAGGCCAATATTTTAAAACAAAAACTCAACAATTTATTAACGAAAAAATTAACATTTAAACACAGCAACATATTCAATTAAAATCTCGTGTAGATTTTCAACGTACAGAGCGTGTAAGAAACACACGTCCACACAGGGCCCGTTCTCTAGTGTCTCTCCAAGCGAGGGGGTCGGCAACCGTTGGTGTCAGTTTCTTCGTAGGCGCCGAACTTCATTACATTTCAGAAACGTTAAGATGACAGCTTTACTGGCTGCATCTGCGTGAAAACGTTTTTTTAATCCCCCCACGTGTTCCGAACTGGTGGAACCGAGCAACACATTCCTTGAAAAATACGCAGCTGTGTTTCAAGCTCTTGTGGGGTCTCGGGAAAAAATAAGACCATATTTCGAGTACGCTACAATATGATAGTTGTCTCTCTTCAACGTTCGCACCTTAAATTGTATGTTAGCATCCGTTTTCTTTGGGAATCAAGCGAACCTCTCTCATCATATTTTCAAATATCGTTTTTGTTATTTCTCTGGGTTCATATACCTATTCATGTTATGCACAGTTATGGTTTTATCCCTTCTTTTCTCCAAGGATCCTGGGAGGGAGTAATGGGAGAACTTGCGATGGAGCAAAGCTCGCAAATTGCAACGTATAGGATGAAATCGTTTATAATAAATTATTGACCGAACAACGAGAACTATCCATAACCTGGATCTCCTAAACAAAAATTCAATGGGATGATCTGAGTCGAATTCGATACTTATAGGAAAAAAAATCGAAGGAAAGTTTGTCAAGAAAAAATTAGTATCAGAGAGGTCAATCAAGGGGAACAGGATCTCAGTATGATCGCCAATCGCGTTAAGAAGAATTGACTTGCTACAATATGTGGACCATAATTTGGCAAACATTTTACTTCCTGTAAAGGATTTATTTGTTGTGGCCGTGATTATAAAAGATCAGCACATTGCAAAAAATAAAATAAGAAAACTGGAATTCACTTACCACACTTTATTTAAGACAAGTTAGGAGAGCACAAAGATTATTTGCACGTGGTGCATCACAATTTATAGCACGGATGTTATGGTCACTTTTACAGAACAATTGTTAGCACAAAAATTATGGGCTAGGGAAAATTATTTGCACGTAGTGCATCACTATTTATAGCACGGATGTTATGGTCACTTATACAGCACAATTGTTAGTACGAAAATTATGTGCTCTTGGAAATCACAATTCCCAGCAAAAAAAACCAAGAAACACCGGTTAATTCCGCATTTGTGTAAATCCTTCGTAGACCAGTTGTGTCTCCCTTGTGCCAAAAATTATTTGTACGTGGTGCATCACAATTTATAGCACGGATGTTATGGTCACTTATACAGCACAATTGTTAGCACGAAAATTATGTGCTAGGGAAAATTATTTGCACGTGGTGCATCACTATTTATAGCACGGAGGTTATGGTCACTTATACAACACAATTGTTAGCACGAAAATTATGTGTTCTTGGAAATCACAATTCCCAGCAAAAAAACCAAGAAACACCGGTCGATCCGCATTTTTGTAAATCCTTCGTAGACCAGTTGAGTCTCCCTTGTGCCACTCGCGCAACCACGTGCTTCTGAAAACCCTCTCTCAAAGAACACAGACGGACACCATCGCCGAGAAAATTCGAAGACTGACTTTTCATAATGTCCTTCAGCCGGAAAAAATTCCACACCTTTCTTGTTGCCAACGTTCTTTTTAAAACTTTGTAGGAAGATCTGGAGAATGTCCGATTGGGCGATCAGGAGTAAAATAAAACAGGTTCCGTCTAGTTTCAAGTTCGATGCTTCGGAACCAGTTTTACGTTGATGTTTTCACAATACTTCCGATATTGAACAGAAAGGGGACAAGAATGTATGCTAAATATAATGAAGTTCATTCTTAGTAACTTTCTAAATTCTGATGTTTGAATTGGGCAATATGATTCTGGAAGAATCCATGAAAATGGTGAAAACGTGGCGGTGGCTTGTGTCGTCAAGTTTGTAGGGTTCGCGTGTTGCTCAGATGCAAATTTCTGGAAACAGCGCTGTACATGCCAGCCAAAGTGAGTTCGGCGCAGGTGTTTGATCTATTTAAAGGGCACACGCTGAGTTGGCAAAAGCCCAATACTGGAGTAGCGATACGGAGGGAGAGCGAGGCAAGCTTGATGGAAGGTGATAGCGGTGTTTAACTGATAGAGCGTGTATTGGTATTTAGCCGAGGTGGCTGCACGACTTCGAGAATTAGCTCAGAGCCGAGGTGTACGTGTATTGTTAGTAAATGCCTACTCTGCCTGAGGGATTCATTGCGACCTTTAGTTTCTTAGTACCACGGGTTGCGGTACTGTTGTGTATTATTTTGGAAGCCCCAAGTCTGTATATGTTAGTCTGCCTCTACGTAGAGAATAAAGGAGTTATTCTAGAGTTATCCCTCGTACTTTATAATGTGCCTGGACCGTTAGAGATATAAAAAGAAAGGAAGAACCACATAAGTTCTTGACCGTTTATGGTATTTTTTTTTGATAAATAACAATGGTAACGTAAAACCAAAAAATCTCAAGGGTTTAAAACAGGTGCCTAGGAGGGGAATTTTTATTCGAAGGTGCCTGCTAATCATTTGATTGTTTCCAGAGGGTTAATTTCAGAAGCTTTTTATCATTCCTGATATGAATGACAACTTGTCTTGCATGAGCATTTGAACGTTCAGTAGTTTGATAGTGCGTCGGAGACAAAATCTATAAGTATCCGCCAGATTGTTATTTAACATGCAAGTGGACCAGTATACGGATGAATCTCAGAAATGTATAGACGTATTTTAAAGTCTGTCGTCAATAAAATAATAATTTCGATGCTTGATGAGGACCCTAGCTTGATGTGGACCCGATGCTGATGTGGACCCGTGACCAGCGTGCTAGCATTCTCTTTATGAGCCTCTGAGGTCGAGTTACGTTGTTGGCACTGAATATTCGTAGCCGTTCGCCATCGGGAGTAAACGATACATCCCGGTATAATTAGCCCTCATGTAACAAGAGATGACTGCAGATCCAACCTTGGTCCTAATTAACAGTAGCATCTTTATATGGATAAAAATGTACCTTGTAAACGTACAAAATATTCAACCATTCAGTGTCAATATCTAATCGTATGAGGAAGAGTAAGGCCCAGGTTTAAGCCGAGAGTGATTAGACCCAGCCATACGGTGTTGTATGAAACATATATTGTGCTGGTAGTAACGAAACATAGAACTGTATGAATGGTGGTGACTATTTGAAATTCAATTTAGCGGTAAGATAATTGCCATTATATGTATGCACTAGTTGAAAACCCGCACTTCGCTACGAAGTACATTCAAATTTAATACAATGGTCAATGTATACAATTAATGCCCCTTCCCCCCCCCCCAAAAAAAAAAATAAAAAAAAAAAAATATATATATATATATATATATATATATATATATATATGTTTATTTATAATAAATGCGACGATAATTGTATATAATTGATGTAAAATATATATATATATATATATATATATATATATATATATATATATATATATATATATATATATATAATAAAATCGTAAGAGATATTTTTTATAGACAAAATAATGTAGAAGAAAATATTCAAGTTAAATCTAATAGGATATGCTATAGAATATAGTACAGTTTGAGGAACATATCTCTTACTGTATTTTAATATGTTTTTGGGTAATGTCCAATCATCTGCCGCATTCGCAAGGGAAAAAATATTTTTTTGTCTATTTCACTGTTATGGACGTGACGATAAATTTATTTAAAGTACCAGAAAAAGAAATGACGTGATCAGCAATTAATAAATTAAATTCTAAAATGTAATCTTTAAAAATTCTCCAAAAATCAAAAAATGGAGGTAAAGATTCGAAAAAGACTTCATTTTAAAGGAATTTTTATGATCTTTCCTGTGATATAAATTTCATAACCCTCAAATTATTATTTGAAATGCAAACTTAAAAAAAGTTACTAAAACAGCTTAAAAATTTAATTTAAAAAAATAAAAGAATTTTTCAAAAATCTTTCTTAGTGCACCCCTACACTATAAGAAGAATAGCCATGCAAATTTTCAGCCCTTTAGGTCCAGCGGTTTGGTCTGTGCGTTGTATGTCAGTCAGTCAATCTGTCAGTCAGTGAGTCAGTCAGTTAAGGAACTGTTATATATATATATATATATATATATAGATTATAGAGAATTAATATCAATGTACTATGTGAAGATTCTATGTTCTATTTTTTTTTAATTTTCATATAATGGAATTTTCACTAAAAGATGACGAAAAAGGCATGTCATAACATTCACTAGCTATAAGAATTATCCCTTTAAAATTCCCTGTTGTATATTAGGAACGCAACTTTGCTTTTTAATTTTTGACAAATATTTTTGTAGTTTACTCGATTAAAATATCCTAACGTAAAAGAAATTCTTTAAGGAAAAGTAGCAAAAAAAAAATCTTTCTAAATAATGAAATATCCAAGTATTTGAATGTAATTTTACATTTCTAGTTATTTTATGATAAATGCTTTGAATTCAAATTTATCTTTAATCTGTTTCATCAATGCCTCATTCCAGAAATCTTTTGAATATTTATTTATATGCATAAATTATATATATTTCTGTAATTAAAATCTGGAAGTCAAAGAATTACATAACCTTAGCTTTTTACGACTGAAATAAAATCTATTGAGGGCAAAAATAAATATCGTCTTTAAAGGATAAATTTAATTTCTTGACTTTTTATACTGCTATAAGATACCCGGATATTCAAATTTAAAATTTTTAATACAATGCGTTTTTTTAGAATTTTTTTTAATTTGACTTGCAAGAAGATACAACAAAAATATGTATTAACAAAATAAATATGTATTAACAAAAAAATATTCATTGAAATAAGAATGTTAAGAAATCTGCAGCTTTATTGGTATCATTTTTCTTGGTCTTTTTATTTTATAGAACGGTACTCAAACGTTTATTTTCTTTCCAATATTTTATTTTATTTTAAGAGCCTTCAATTATACTCAAAATTTAACTAAAATGAAGGTGATAGGACCGTCAACGAATTTTTCACTTATGATATTTACTTAGCATAATTAATTTACATGGTATACAGTCGAATCCCGTTATAACAAACTTCAAAGGACCAAAGTTTTTGTTCGTTTTATCCGGTGGTTCGCTATATCCGTTAAGAAAACATCCGTTACGCTGCATCCGTTAAGGCCGTCCGCACACGGAGTAACTCAAAAGAAACTGATAACCGACTCCAATTACAAACCAGCCCGTGATGAGTCGTAACCTATGTAATTGAATGGAGCCACGCATACGGCGCAACTGGTTACAAACCCGTCAGCAACGCGTTTGTAATCAGTCGCAGGCAACTCAACGTGTGGAGTCGCTAGCAACTTCAGTCGCCAGTTTCTCTTGCGTTGTTCGTGTTATTACACAATCTATGTTACAGCCGCTCTTTTGGAAAGCTACCAAAGGACGTACACGAGTCACGTGACTTCTGCCTAGCGATGAAATGAAATTCTAACGTTTTTTGTTGTATGGAATATGTGCGCCCATATATACAGTCCATTTTTAAACGATTGATCAAAGACAATCTATTGTGACGATTTTTTAAAATAAATTAATTTCTGATAATAATTTAACTAAAAATAATGCCGGGAATAATGATGTTCTTCCTTCCATGACAGGTCGCAAACTATTGATTTGAATCACTTTTGAGTCGGCCCGTGTGCGGAGCCGCATCACTAACGAGTTTGCAACCGATAAGCAATTTCAGTCGCTAACCAGTTCAGTTTCCTTTGAGTCGCTCAGTGTGCGGACAGCCTTAGAATTCACAAAATGTATAACTCTTTAGTTGCAATGCGCATTCAGTAATGATGTATTAAAAAATGGTAAAACCTATTAAAAATGATCATTAATGAATTAATTCGACTAAAATCGATTACATTAAACTTACACAATAATAAATAAATTACGGACAATAGGAAAACGTCGGGACCAAAATTTTCGTTCGTTATATCCATGAGTTCGTTATATACCGGATTCGCTATAACGGGGTTCGACTGCAGCCATTTAAAATCGATTGTCTATTTTACCATAATATAAATAGAGTATTATCATTTTACTATCTATATATACAAATGGATGTATGTGTGTATGTTCCAGCATCAATCTGGATCATCTGGAGCAATTTCAACCAAACTTGGTGCACATATGACTTATAATCAGGGGAAGAGTACTGGGGGGAGGGGTAAGATACCCCTAGCACCCCTAGAGAAGAGGAAAAAAGGAGGGGATATGTAAAAATAATCGAAAACGTCTGATATTAGTGTCGAATTCATAGCTTTAAGGGCCGGAGATAAATAGTGACACTCCCGCTACCGTTTAAATGAAAGTTAACCCCCCCCCCCCATCAGCATTGGGGGAAGGGGGAGGGGAGGGGGAAGAAGGGGTTATAATAAAATGTCCAAAATGACCGAGAGTAGTGTCGAATTCATAGTTTTCGAGGTCGCTGGGATGAATAGGGGAAACTAAAAACGTTGTGTATAATCAAGCTTTGGGTAAAATTAATATTATAGTGAATTTGTAATTTTACTTTATAATTTGTATACAGTACTTTTAAATTCCTGTAAGCAAAATTACTTCGATTTTTATATTATAGGTAGAATATATTCCTTTTCCTGTCTAATAAAGAATTCGGATAAATAAGTACCCGGGCAACAGTTAGTATATTATAAAGATAAAATGAGAGACTAAATCACGGAGAAAATTAATCTCCATATAAGATAATCTTTTACAAATGTTTATTAACATGCATGTGGCTAATAAAAATAGATAATAAAGCAATTTTGTTTAATGAATATTGTAAAATTGAGGTATTATATCGTGATCTACAAATTAAGTTTTAGGATTGGTAAAAGATTGATATTGACTCTAACTTAACATTTATTTTAATGTCAGGAAAATGTTGTTTTTAGGAGTTTTGAGTCCTTTAATAGCCAGTATGTTCATACCACTACATGTTGACTGAATACACCTTCCTACTTTGGCTCTCTTTTACCGTTGTTATCTATTTTTACTTTATTTAGTATATAATTTTAGAAAGACTAGGAACACTTTCTATAGCTGAATACCTGAATAGTATTAAAATTCATATCTTGTAAAGAAGGATTTTAAATTACTTTTTAAGTGCATAAAGAAACCCGGCCTTTCTTGAACACAGAAAATGAGGAAGAAAATGTGATCTATATCTAAATCGCATAATCAAAATCTCAAACGCGTCAGTTCTAAGCAATTCAAAATAAGTTTTTGAAGCATATTCTCCATATTATTTGTATATTCTCCATACTGTGTGTATAATCTCCATTTCTCAGTAGGTATGCAGTTCTTTAAGAAGGGGAAAATTACTGTCGAAAATACATAAGATATGTATTTATTCGTAGTATGCTACTAATCCTAATATTTTTTGTAGGTAAGGTATCTACGTTCAACAGCCTACGTTGAAAAATCTCTTTTGGTGCAAAATTTCGAATTTTTTTTTTTATTCCTATATTGCAAAGGCCACTCTTTTAGGATTCTAAAACTGCTTTACTTTTATTCGTACGACCATTGGGTGAGAAATTATGGCTAATTTAATAAACCGAAAGGGATATTAAAAGACCGGAAGTAGTACCTTTAAATGCATTTCCGGAAAACTCATTTTTCAATTACTTTTATAACAGAAAACAATAATAGTTTTAAAAGGTTTCAATATATTTTAATGAATTTTTGCAATTGTGTTTTGCATTTAATTATTATGTTTTGACCTAAAAGCTTAGCTCTATGTGCTAATTGAATGATTCTACAGATACCTGCATTTATAAAAAGGTATATATATATATATATATATATATATATATATATATATATATATATATAT
Organism: Dolomedes plantarius; assembly: GCA_907164885.2. Lineage (NCBI taxonomy): Eukaryota > Metazoa > Arthropoda > Arachnida > Araneae > Dolomedidae > Dolomedes > Dolomedes plantarius. The sequence continues at coordinate 136,850,053 of OU015500.1, forward strand.
ATATATATATATATATATATATATGTATATGACACGGTCGCTACTTGCCCTTCCCAATACGTCGTCTTAAATCCAAACTTACTCCTTCTTGATTTAACTTTACCTAATTATTAAACTTATAGCAGTCAATGAATTAAAATGCCGGTGGCAAAGAACTACAATTAATATATCTAACATCGTTTATTTCCAAAATCTTAAGCTACCTGATTCAATCTGATAAATTAAATCCAAGAGTCATCAAGCTCCCCGCGCAACGCGTGACCGTCTCAATTAAGAATTTTCCGCTGTCTGATTAAACGCTATTGTTTTTTGCCATCTAAAGTCATCGAGCATGCCCACAAGAGCTCTGTGACGCATGCACCGGAGATGAACCATGGGCGTGACCACAGATGTCAATCAATCCAAAGGGAATTTCCCCGATTTCTCTCGATGCATTTCGAAATAAGACATGAGAATAAACAATAAATTAATTACTAAGCCCCCTTTAAATTTTGAGTAATCATTCTTTCCCCACTTAAATTCTGACATATATATATATATATATATATATATATATATATATATATATATATATATATATATATTTAAATCAGTGTTTTTCCAATTTTTTGGTATTCAGTGATTTATTGGAAGTATTGTAAAACCTTTAATTCAGAACACAGGAAAGTGTCACAGCAGTATATACCGTAAGGCGGGGTGTTACTTTGTGACTGCAGGGGTAACTTTGCGGCACATAGTAAATTTTTCGTATTTCGGATCTTGCGCCGCGCCTGTGATACCGTGCAGGCAAAGAACAGCGTCAACAGCTTGTCCGAGATTCAGAGACACCTAGTAGCCAGCGTCCGAAGCTTCTGCGCGCCATTTGTTTTCGTTGGCCAGTGTATTGTTCAAACCTGTTGTCAAGCTATTGACTCAAACTTCAGAAACTTTGTGTGCTGAAGGCTAACACCTAATGAAACCAACTACCACGGGTAATAATTTTTTATTGTCAATATGTTAATTAGATTGTGGAGAAATATAGCTTTTATGTAGTGATATTTCCGAGAGATATGAGAACATAACCTAAATATCGAAAGGTGACGGGGTTACTTTTTGACACATTGACACTGTCACAAAATAACCCACAAAGTCGACCCACCTGCTCCAGCCGTTCGCTGTTGACTTTGTCCGTCCTCTGAAATACCACAGGAGAGAAAGAAGTATCGACTATCTGGAAAAAACTACCCGAAGGATCAGAATGTGCCAAAAGACGTAGAGAAGATTTCATCATCTTCTGGAAGAACTGATGGCTGCCCTGGGCACCCGAGGTCTCTTTGAAGTCAAAGATATAGATAAAGATATCCAGTATTTATTATAGGTGTATATAATTGTGTATCAAACTTTTGATAAACGTTTTACTGTCTAACTTTGTGTCAAGAAATTTTTTCGTCTCGGATTTCAAGGCGAATACACAGATGTCACAAAGTATCCCCATTCAGCGGGGCATGTATTAACTGTATTAACTGTATTATTGTGACACATATTAATTGTAATTTCTCAATGGTAATTAAAACCTGGGTTAGCGCAATACATTACTAAGTAAGGAAGGGATGTACCAATGTTTCGCAATTGTTCAATTTAGTTGCTTTTAAAATTGATCGACTGAGGCACAGAAAAACTTAATATCTGTCACAAAGTAACCCCATCCTACGGTATTATAAAAGAAATAAAATATAGTGAGTGGAATTGAGTGTAGGATATCTGTAGTAAGTACCCAATTTTACTAAACATATATAAAAGATTCCCTGCATTTTGAAATGTTATGAAATTTTTACCAAAATTATGTTAGTTTCCATGGTTTTATATCCCATTTGAACTAAAAATATATGTATTTTATCAGTGCTACATATTTTTGAAAAAAGTGCTTACGTAGAACTTAAATAAATCTCATATTGGATTTGTAAGCAAGAGAACGCTTAAATATGCACGACGTTTTTTAAGGGTTTTTTCGTATAAATCATAAGTAGAGCACATCTGCTTACATTAATCTTTGGCAAGAATTAAGTGCCTATTGAGATTTAAGGTAATAGAATAATAGTAACTGTTTTGTCGATCTGTTCCTATTTCTTTTGCATGCATACGGAGGTAATTAAATTAAGTGCTATCTTAAAGCTTGGATAAACGAATCCAATTACTAATAAAGTAGCCTTAATTAAAGACTTAATTCAATGCAGTTAGTTAATTTCTTATTTAAGTATAAATAAACTAATGAATGGTATCTGGGTTTCGAAAAATTCCGCTATCTTTTTTTTTTAATCTTTGCTGATTGTATTTGTGTGAAGAGGAGTAAATAAGGAATTGCCTGGGTTTCTGAGAATGTGTTCTGCAATAAATGGAAAGGCTGAATATGTTTTCTTGGGATGAATGTTTAATTAAGTGGATAAATCCGTGATACAATAAATCTGTGCTAAATGCATAGGCAGTGCATAAACACATGTAAGAATTTTTGTGGGGATAATTTAGAAAAAGGACGCTGAAGGATTAACACAACTTTTTTATGATTGTAAAAGAAGGAAAAAAAAATTTAAAATATAAATTATTGATAGTTATGAAAACTGAAAGAAAACAAACTAGTATAATAAGAAAGATAGCTATCTCATCACATCCTTAAAGTTAATATCTATGAATTGGAAAAGCTTCATAAAACAACTATAAAATATCTGATTCTAAAGTAGTAAAAAAAAAATGCCTTCAAGCGTTTTTTTCCCTATTTTGAGAGGAAAAAGATGATTGCTTTTCTTTTAATAAGTATCACTCTACAAATCAAGGCAAACAATGGATGAAGAAAGAAAGTGACTTAGATTCATTGTTCTATATCGGAAGTATTTGATATCTCTTATATCTGAGAAAGTTATCAAAACGTCTCAATAATTTGAGATATGACTCTTGAAGAACTATCGCTTGGTTAGAGAGCCTTTAAAGAGTAAAAATAAAAGTTTTATTGTACTCTTTTTTTTGCACTAAAAATTTTGTCAAGATTTTCAAGTTGGTATTTCCCTCTGTCGCAAAATAAGTTTCACTTTTGCATGTTTTTTTTTCCGTGTTTTTAATGGGATACTTATATTGAGACAGAGGGAATTATAGCTAAATAGCGAAGTAAAAATTACAGTCTCTTTTAAAAAAAAGTGGTGGTCAAATAATAGTATATTTTTGTCCCATGTAAATATTTGTATATAAAGTTGGTGCTAGCAGTTTCGTGCTAAACTAAATTTATGACTTTTCAGGAATTGGGTCTTTTCTATGCACATAGGTAACGTCACATATGCATCTCTTTCTTTAAACCGAGTGCTAAAAAACTAGTTATTTGAAAATAAATAAAGAACGGAAAGAACTGTAAACAAATAATCTGGATAGAAATGGGTTGAAGTTGGTAAATGAAGAGCGGAGTTTGAATTTACATTTGGCATAAAACAAAAGCTCTCTAGCTGGACTTTCATATTGGTTTCAAAGAAAGAGATCAAGATGTTTATTTTTCTTTTTTAGGCTTTCTTTCAAAGCATAAAATTAAACAGATATTTAATTTCCCATCAAATCATTGCGTATTCAAAATTATATTAATGACAAATATTCGTGGTAAGCTATAGAGAAAACGAAGGAAAAACTAAAATATTATATTGTTCTCTGTTGCTCCTTATGGACCCTGGCTTCTTATGCCCCTAGCCGGAAGTTTCAGACCTGGTCCATATAGGCTTCGGGCTGAGTAGTGCGGCCCTAGTTTATAATAGCACCACAATTGTCGGAGATCGACTTCGCTAGGTGCCGCCATTGAGCAACCCCCACGGGCGACATCTAGGGGGAAGGTACCTTCCGCACTCACTCACTTCATAGTAGGACTTTCCGGTCTACGGATTTAATGTGCCCATATCTGGCCTAGACACCAAGGTATTTAACTTGTCGAGATTCGATTCGAGCACACCCAGTACCGGAAGCCGACGCGCTATCGATAGGCTACCTCGGGCCCGAAATATCATCTTAAATGTACTAAACCAGGGGTGGGCAAATTGAGGCCCGCTACAGGTTTTTTGCGGCCCGCCAAAACAGTCAGAAAAACTGCCAGTATTTCATTTAATTTATATTTATTGATATTCATGATAAAATCTACACCTTTTCTGAAATACAAAGTTAACTAATAAATGCAATACTTTAACAGGTACGGCCATCCACTAACCTCCGCTTCCAAAAAGCGGCCCCCGGGCCAAAACTATTGCTCACCCATGTACTAAACCATGTCTAATCAGATTGGAAGTAAATTTTAAGTGACGGCAGAATTTAGCCCTATTATGTTTAGCCACTGCGATAATTCATCAGCGCATACATGCCTTACAAGGCTGAGACTAAGAAACTGCAGTAGCTGACCCTGTGATTGTGATGGGCGTTCTCTCTTTTTTGTTAATGTAAAATATTTTGTTGTGATATGCAGTGCAAAGAATTACTTTTATACACTTCTTCTTCTCCAAAGCGGCAGACAATTATATATATATATATATATATATATATATATATATATATATATATATATATTTTTTTTTTATTTACTTGGACATTAACCTTCCCGTCATATGACACCGCCGTTTTGCTGGCCACTTTTCTGGGAGCACCGTATAGGTGGACCAGCATTACCCCCCCTCCCCCCCTATGGGCCGGTCCCGTAATTTTGAACCGAGTCAAGTGACGATACCCGAACTTTGACCCCGCACCTTCAGAGGTAGATTTGAGAACTTGGAGGACATTGCAGCCACGCCCTATTTTACACCATTAGTGAACATGGTGATGGATTTTGCTAGTGACCGTCCTCGAATCCACAACCCTCAGGTCGCAACTGGCTCGACGCCTTTGCCAACCGGGCCACCGCACCCTCATTACTTTTATACTTTTCTTATGCATTTTTTTTTCATCCTGAAATATGTAGGGGAAACCCTTGTACCTAGGGCCGGCTATTTTCAAATGACAGTATCTTTACTTATAACTAACTTACAATAATAAAAATAGTTTGTATACATTACGTGATTTATTCTCTTTAAATAAAAATTACACGAAGTGTAGAAAAAAATTTTTTAAATGTGACCCTAGGTACACAATGGGCCTAGGTACAAGACTTTCCCCTATACTCAACGGAAGTTTTGAGACTGTTCAAGTATGTCATGTAAGATGGTCGGGCGCTTTGTCTTTGCGAGTTGCTAATTTTGGAAAAAAAAGAAGAGTTTTGTGTTTTTGCAAAAAATATACAACCTTTATGTGGGAAAAAAAATTCAGCAGAGTAAGAAATGTTTTCCGAAATTTAAGTGCAACAGATACTAAAGAAATCAATTCTTTTTTACTTTTGTTAAGAACAACATTCGTTTTAATGTTCCTTCGCAGAGTAAAATTTTTTCATTCTTAACTCAAGACCTTCCAATGCAAAGGAAATGATTGGTTTTACCATTCGAGGAATTAGGTATAACCTGAATAGCTGCTGTTATCGTCTATTGATAATGATTTCTTTATTCTTTGCAGTTACCAAACTCGCCAAGAATAATAATTTATTTTCCGTTTCCATATAAAACCATCTCCATGTACAGGTATGAAGCCCTCAAAATTAGGATTGCTATCGCATATTCATGTTTGACATAGATAATACCACTCATAAGTTTTAACTTCACAAAATAACCATAAAATTAGCTACATTACCTTCTAAATTTACTAGCAATGGAAATCAAGATAATGCACAATTCACAGGAGAGAACGTGTTACGTGCGATGATAGCGTATGATTAGAATATGTCTGCTACTTTAAATTCAGCTTGAATATTTGTAACTTACATAAACCTGAATTACAGTTAACAATAATTCATATTGTTTTACTTTTTATGTTATAAAATAATAAAAATCTGTTTTAAAATTTTCCAACTATAAAAGTAGTTGTTTTTTTAATATTAGAAAAAAACATTTTTATGTCTGTTAAGATTTTTTATTATTAAAATTTAATTTTTCAATTTTTTTCGATTTTTTTTAATTCGCAGGTGAGGATTATGATATAAATTTTCTTTTAATCGGGGTATTGGTAAGTTTGCTTGTAAATTTCTGTTGTGTTTTTGTGTGTGAGTGCGTTTTAAATGTTGTGCTCTCAGGTGAGGATTATGATATAAATTTTCTTTTAATCGGGGTATTGGTAAGTTTGCTTGTAAATTTATGTTGTGTTTTTGTGTGTGAGTGTGTTTTAAATGTTGTATTCTCAGGTGAGGATTATGGTATACATTTTCTTTTAATCGGGGTATTGGTAAGTTTGCTTGTAAATTTATGTTGTGTTTTTGTGTGTGAGTGCGTTTTAAATGTTGTGCTCTCAGGTGAGGATTATGATATAAATTTTCTTTTAATCGGGGTATTGGTAAGTTTGCTTGTAAATTTATGTTGTGTTTTTGTGTGTGAGTGTGTTTTAAATGTTGTATTCTCAGGTGAGGATTATGGTATACATTTTCTTTTAATCGGGGTATTGGTAAGTTTGCTTGTAAATTTATGTTGTGTTTTTGTGCGTGAGTGTGTTTTAAATGTTGTGCTCTCAGGTGAGGATTATGATATAAATTTTCTTTTAATCGGGGTATTGGTAAGTTTGCTTGTAAATTTATGTTGTGTTTTTGTGTGTGAGTGTGTTTTAAATGTTGTATTCTCAGGTGAGGATTATGGTATACATTTTCTTTTAATCGGGGTATTGGTAAGTTTGCTTGTAAATTTATGTTGTGTTTTTGTGTGTGAGTGTGTTTTAAATGTTGTATTCTCAGGTGAGGATTATGGTATTCATTTTCTTTTAATCGGGGTATTGGTAAGTTTGCTTGTAAATTTATGTTGTGTTTTTGTGTGTGAGTGTGTTTTAAATGTTGTGCTCTCAGGTGAGGATTATGATATAAATTTTCTTTTAATCGGGGTATTGGTAAGTTTGCTTGTAAATGTATGTTGTGTTTTTGTGTGTGAGTGTGTTTTAAATGTTGTGCTCTCAGGTGAGGATTATGATATAAATTTTCTTTTAATCGGGGTATTGGTAAGTTTGCTTGTAAATTTGTGTTGTGTTTTTGTGTGTGAGTGTGTTTTGAATGTTGAGCTCTCAGGTGAGGATTATGATATAAATTTTCTTTTAATCGGGGTATTGGTAAGTTTGCTTGTAAATTTATGTTGTGTTTTTGTGTGTGAGTGTGTTTTAAATGTTGTGCTCTCAGGTGAGGATTATGATATAAATTTTCTTTTAATCGGGGTATTGGTAAGTTTGCTTGTAAATTTATGTTGTGTTTTTGTGTGTGAGTGTGTTTTAAATGTTGTGCTCTCAGGTGATGATTATGATATAAATTTTCTTTTAATCGGGGTATTGGTAAGTTTGCTTGTAAATTTGTGTTGTGTTTTTGTGTGTGAGTGTGTTTTGAATGTTGTGCTCTCAGGTGAGTATTATGATATAAATTTTCTTTTAATCGGGATATTGGTAAGTTTGCTTGTAAATTTAGGTTGTGTTTTTGTGTGTGAGTGTGTTTTAAATGTTGTATTCTCAGGTGAGGATTATGGTATACATTTTCTTTTAATCGGGGTATTGGTAAGTTTGCTTGTAAATTTATGTTGTGTTTTTGTGTGTGAGTGTGTTTTAAATGTTGTGCTCTCAGGTGAGGATTATGATATAAATTTTCTTTTAATCGCGGTATTGGTAAGTTTGCTTGTAAATTTATGTTGTGTTTTTGTGTGTGAGTGTGTTTTAAATGCTGTGCTGTGATTTCAATGGTTCTGGTAATTTTGACTTCCTGTTTTGAATGTGGGAATCTCGGGGCCTTGGGATGTTGTTTCGCTTGACCTGCATCCTAGCAGAAAGATTCCCCTCAGGTGACCGACTCCGTTAGGCCTCCTGATGAAGAGACCGATCGATTGCCACGTTATTTTGGTTCTTTTTTTTATATATTTTATGTTATTTATGCTTCTATATTTTTTACTTCAATTATTTCTACAGATTTTTGGAATTTATGTTGCATTGAGCGTTAATTGCAGATTTCTGTTAACTTATCCGATAGTTAGTGTCTTCATTTTGTTTATGTAATTTGACATTTTCTTTGGTGCGAGAATTATGATTTCATATGACCATAAAAATATCCTTCCTCACCAATATAATTTTTATTCTGAGAGAACCAAATCACTCAGTACGTCATCTTTTCCGATTTACTGTTATGTCTTTCAAGAATTAGACACCCAAATGACAGTTATGGTAAAATATTTGAAAACTAAATAAATTCTTATTTTCATATCCTAGTTTTATTTCTCATATTTAAAGTGCAATCATAACTCAAAATCGAATTCCAAAATAAGTGGTTTTACTTATGGTTAAAGTACCACCTGCAAAGAGAAGGGAAAGCTCACGGGAAAGATATGGTTAAAAAAATTATTCATCATAAAGTGAACGTTACTATGTTTAGAATTTAAAATCTTACAACTCATTGCTTTCTTTATGGTTCTATAAAGTAAAATATCTAATTCAATTTAATATTTGAAGAGGGAATGTTTTTGATAGGAAGTTAAGGATGAAATATCCTACAACCCAGTTATAAAATTTCAAAAAACAATTATAAAAAAATATCCATTTTTAATAATAAAAAACAAGTTAAAAAAACAAGCAAATTTTTTTGATGTAGTAAAAATGTTACATTTAATAATGGTACTTGCTACCTTTTAAATATTTTTGAAAAAATTTTGCTTTAAGCATTTATATACTTTTATATTTTTTACTATTTTTAATCTATTAAAAAGGTAATAAAAAATAGTAGACGGTCAGTTTCAGGCGTTGATGAACGATGCTTGAAAATATTCATCATCAACGTCAGTACGACAACCTAGTGTGTTCCAGGGCCTTCCCGAGAACATTCTTTCTTTCAACCCTCTGTTGAGACACAGTTTTACCGTTGGTTATACATATGACTTTAAAATCATTTAAACTATTATCTATTTGTCTGGATGGACATCTGTCTATCCATATCAGAGGATGTACATGTGTCTGATATGGATAGACAGATAGAGAGATAGAGAGAGAGAGAGTGGGAGACAGAGAAACATGCATAAATATATATAGAAACTCTTGCCTGAAAAGTCGAATAACCAATGCCGAAAAAGGGTAACATTTTTCCGGAAAATTATATTAGAAATGTCCGTACTTCAGGAGCTCATTTCTTATGACTTATCTTGACGAAGTCTGAGGTTCTTCATTGTCTACACCAGGATTTCCCAAACTTTTCCTGCGATGGAACACTTTGTAAATCCTGAAATTTTAACAGAACACTTTCTTTATTTTGTAGGGTATGTAATAACACATAATCAGAAATTTTTTTAAAAATGAGAAAAAAACATTAGTTATATATTTAATGGTATGCATGAATGTAATTTAGTAATTATGCATGAATGCTTAATTTTTTTAGACATTTTAGAACATTAAGGGGGATGGTGGACTTTCAAATTGCTAAAAATCGAATAAAAAATTGGAATTTCTTTTGGTGTATTAATATTTTAAAAATATGTAAATATTAGAATAAAAGGCATTTAAAATATTAGTGAAAAGAAAAATGAAAACTTCATGGCTTTAGAAAAGTAAGTTTTAAAGGTCAGTGGAAAAAAAAAATTAAATGGATTTTTCTCAAAATGAGTCATTTCTAGATTTGCAAGTCTTTGAAATGCTCCTTGCGTTAGAATGTAGGACAAAATTTTATGAAATTTATAATAAAGACTCCTGTAGTACATCAAAATAAAGTTATGTAACCGTTTTAGGTTTCGACGTCATTTATATTATCAAAGTTTAACTTCAATGTGGAGAAGTACAAACATTTCACAAAAATTCCGAGTACAAGCATAAAAATATGTCCTAAAAATATGCTATTCGACGAAAGCATAAAGTAATACATAACTCTGTTCAAAATGTGTTTATAAGGAATATAAATTCAAAATTAAGGGGGAGAGTTAAAAATTGAATCCCAGGGAGAATTAAAAAAAAATATTTCAAATTTTTAAAATATAATTTTTTTTAAATATTTATAAAATTTTATAAGGTGTTTGATATAGTTCTACCTTAATGAATATATATGCAAAATTTAATATCTCTGAGGAAAAATCATCATCCTTCTCATTAGTTTTACTGTAATTTGTAATATTTACAAAACGATTATTATCCTTCATTATCTTAATTTTCCGTGTGTAATGCGAATGTAACTATGGTTTATTTTAATAAATAATTTAATTTTAAGCTTGAAGTTGTCTTATTTACAACAAATTTCTTATATTTACAACAATATTTCTTTACTATATTCCATATAGGTAGAAAGATAAATACATAAAAGGCCGAAAATTTGCCATTGTATATGTGTTTACTCACCTAGGAAGGTAAATTATATATATACTAGCTGAAAACCCGCGCTTCGCTACGGAGTACATTCAAATTAAATACAACGGCAAATGTATGCAATTAATGCCAAAAAAAAATTATATATATTTATAATAAATGCGACGATCAATGTATACAATTGATAAAAAAAATATATTTTATAAAAAAAATCGTAAGGGATATTTATTTTTTTGATAATATCTAATCGTCTGCTGCATTAGAGAGAAAAAAAATATTTTTTTGTCTATTTAGTTGTTATGCACGTGACGATAAATTTATTAAAAGTACCAGAAAAAGAAATCACGTGATCAGCATTTAATAAATTAAATTCTAAAAATTAATCTTTAAAAATTCACCAAAAATCAGGAAATGGAGATAAAAATTCGAAAAAATTTCATTTTGAAGGAATTTTTATGATCTTTCTCGTGATATAAATTTTATAACCCTCAATGTATTATTTTAAATGCAAACGTAAAAAAAGTTTAAAAAACAGCTTAAAAATTTAATTTAAAAAAATCTAAGAAGAATTTTTGAAAAATCTTTCTTAGTGCACCTCTACACTATTAGAAGAATCACCATGCAAAATTTCAGCCCTTTAGGTCCAGCGGTTTTGTCTGTGCGTTGTATGTCAGTCAGTCAGTGAATGAATGAATGAGTCAGTTACGGAACTGTTTTATATATATATATATATATATATATATATATATATATATATATATATATATATATATATATATATATATATATATATATATATATATATATATATATATATATATATAGGAAGGCGCGCAGGGGGGCGGTGAGTCATTTTTTCTCTGAAAAGAGGGCGGTCACGAAATTTGTTTGGGAATCCCTGCCTTTATTCATCTGAAAAGTTTGAATTTCTCTTAGCCGTTGCAGGATATAAAACAATTCGAGTTTTTACAGAACACCTATTAACTTTCAGAGGAACACCAGTGTTCCGCGGAATATAGCTTGGTAAATACTAGTCTACACAGACACAGCATCTAAATCTAGATTTTCCCCGAGGTCTAGTGCCACATGGTTTGTGAGGGAAAATGTTATTAGCTATTGTACAGGAATTCATCCGGAATTTGTGTCAGGTAAATTTCATGCAATTTGTTTTAATCTATTTATCCTGTGTCCATATCTTTGTATAATTTGTGTATGTCATTATTATATACTTTTTGCCAGAAACCATGAATGTTTGCTTTCCCAAGATTAATCTTAAGAATGTTTCTTTCAAATATGACAAGTTGGTTTTCTCCTAAAGATATAGATCGAGAAAATTACGTGACTCTCGAAAGAGAATCATCTTTATTTCAAAGATAAATTTAAACGATACAAATTTTATATCTGTATCGGGTCAATTATGTAGCAGCTTCTTTATAACACAATCAAAATTTCCGTCGGTATACCTTTCTCCCATCTGAGCAGATGTCGTAGCTCGATATAAATAGATAGGTATTGGTCTCTTTGTGAACTATTCTACGCGGTGGTTGGTAAAACTAAGGTATATCGTTTTTGCTAATTGTAAAGTTATATTGTTATTTTTAGCATGATGTTGGACTCACCTATTCCCTTTGTTCTTTAAAGTCAAGAATGGAGGTACAAGATTTTTCTTTATACGCTTTTGAGACATCTGTAGAAAATTTAGATAACACATATCTGTTCAACAGTATTTTGCAAAATCGAAATATTTCAGGGGAAATTAAAATTAAATCGTCGAAAGAAATCTGAAGTCCGGCTGAACTTGACAAAAACCTTTAATGATACACACAAACATCAAGAAAACAAAAGGGAAATTTAGGGTTAAAAACCCAACCAAGAATACGAGCATAGCTTGTTCAAAAAAAAGGACCTATCGTCCCGTATCTAACTCTATCTAACTAGGTCGAATCATAATCTAAACCTAAAGTTTCAGGTAGAGAGGGTACGAGATTATCTCTGTTAAGCGGCGCCATAATGGAGTCTATGATTATTTAAGCACAGTTGCTTTACCTAACTGAAACTTTCTCAACAGCATCACCTTTTTTCCCACTTACATGTTGAAATAGTGATGTAAATTTTGTTGTTGTTGTTTCCCCTGTTGTTGTAATGTTGTTGTTGTTTCTAAAGTATTCCACAACAAGTCTATAAAGGCTTTGGGCTAAGGGTTGCGGCTGCGGTTTAAAATCGCACAAAAAGTGTCGAGTCCGAATTAGTCAGGTGCCATCTCTATTTTGACCGAACATCCCCAAATGGCGACATCTGGGAGGATCGTACCCTTTCCCATCCTCTCTGACCTCATAGAGGGACTCTCTGGTCTACGGATTTAACGTTCCCATATCCGTCCTAGACATGGAGGTATTTAACAGCACTTGCCGAGATTTGATCTCAGCACCGAACGCCAACGCGCTACCAGTAGACTACCTCAGGAACTGAAATAGTGATATTCAGTGTATTAGAAAATGTTAGAAATATCTATCCATGAATTATCTTTACTTTAGCAGAACTTGAAGAAGCACTGGATGTTTTAATTGACCTCGGTGTGTAGTCGAGAGACTATCAATAATAAAACTTTTATAACCACTCTAGAGGTAAAAAATAAATACTCGAGGAACACTAAAGGCATTGAATTATAAGCCAAAAGGGTGGAGTAAAAGAAAAAAATGCCTGCGTGGCCCTTGATAGCGATGAAATGACTATAAATGTTGTAAAATAGATGGTGACGTTATTTTATGGCCCACAATAAAACTTTCAAATCATTGTCAAAGTAGTATCGCAAACGAAATTTATAGTGGGGAGGCACTTGGTATACGGTGAACATGAGCAGTGAAATAAGGGACCTATTGGGGCAGGAACTGTTAAGATAAGGGCAGCCCACTGTCCAATGAGAGAGAAAGGGGCGGGCCAATATGGCTCCGGGAAATGGACACCAGACCCTCCAAAAAAAAAAAAAAAGAAAATAGTCGACAGATTTCGCTGGCTGATCCCCGAGCTCTGAACCTGTAGAGGTGATTGTGCTGTTGTTGAGACTTGCAAAAGTTCCTGTAGTCTGACATGATGATGCTGAGTCTGACCTGACGTGGGTACCTGTCAACGGAAGCCTTCACCGCTGTATTCTTCAAAAGTTGTAAATGCCTCCCGAAAGAATTTAGAAATATTTGCTTTGACTGAATATTTTGCCTCTGCTTCTGGATTCCTCATGTATTAGTTGATAATATGAATGTGAACCATATTTTATTATTGATTTTACATAAAAAGAATTTTTTAAATTGTCAAATAAAAGTATGATAACGGCCAATTCTGTATGTTTCCTTGTTTGTCCCACACATGCACGCATCAATTTATTAAGGTTATAGAGAAAATAGCTCACTTCTACCCAGACTTGGGTGTATATAATTTGAAGTGGCACTCTAAATGAATTTGATACAAACACAGTTTATACATGAAACAATGTTTATTGAATTCGTTGCACATATAGAATTTGCTTTTACAGCAATAAGCATACGTACTACTTGTAGGGAATATATATGTTAACATTCAATAGAAATACACTTTGCAAAATACTCACAAACCAGCAGAGAGTCAAACCAACAGTTCTGCCACGTAAACTTTGGGCCCCCTAAGCACTAGCGCAGGATAGCGCCTGGAGCTGTTTACCTCGTAGCTCCCTCTCGCTTATCTATCAACCTTAACAAAACATTTTTCAACCTCTGTATTAATCAAGCTGCATGGTATTTATACCAAGCGCGTATGCCGAAATTAGCATATCTCAAGCAGCTTCTTTAATTCATTCACTAAAAAGTTCGATTCTTGTGAATCGAATCTTATGTATACCTTACAAGGTTCTATTATAACCTATACTTGTAAATTTATTTGTCCGCTGTTCTAACTAGTTAGAGTAGCTCTGGCTTTCCCAAAACTCTTAGAAAAGTATATGAGCGGAAAAAGTAATATAAATTAAAGTATTTGTGTTCACGCATTTTCAAAGATTAGTTATCTTCTTAACTGTAGTCAATCAGTAACAAAATATAACCAGTTATTTTATTTGACATTGAGGGCTTTCCTACAAGGCATATATTCCGACGTCATTTGATGACAGAAATGCATTATCGCTTAAAATTTTCCAATAAGTAAGAATTACCGATCATATATTACCTTTAATAAACTGCTTGAGAAAGCACCGATTTGTTAATTCACGGGTAAATTTTCTCTTCAAAAATTTCAAAGAATAGAAAGTGATTTCGCTTTCCCGTCATAATCTCCTGAATCGATGCAGTTCGATAATTTTCTAACGCAGTTTCCTCGCATTTATTTGAGTTCATATTAGTTCATAACACATATCTAGGGAGCGGAAAATCTTTCCTGCAAAAGAGTATTATTGAACTTTGTGCAAGGTTATAATTCTTTTCATTGCAACTACTTTTAGTTTTACGCTACTCTGGCTTATCAATGAAAAGTATCGATCGGGAACTAGAAATTCCCACTGTTAGTTCATCACTTATACTCACTTTCATGACAAAACTGCTGGGAAGTATTTGGGGAAATAAATGTTTACGTGAATTGTATTGAAAATGTAAGTTTTAGCCTGTAGATATCGGGAATTTATAAAATTTATCTGAAATATATAAACATTCTTACACCAGGGTATTTCATAAATTCTAGTTTTATTATATCAGAGATTTTATCTCTTTTTTATGTTTCACAGTAAGTAAGGTTTGTTTTGATGCTAGTGAACTGGCCAATCATTTTATTTTCTATTCCGGTCGCCAGTAAGGGAAAACCTTAATTTATTATGTGATAGAACAGAAAGAGTCTACAATCATTGATGACGTTATGGATATTAAAAACTGATTTATTTGTATATATTTGTGAGGTTATATATATATATATATATATATATATATATATATATATATATATATATATATATATATATATATATATATATACAGAGGCTGTTCACACATTTTTAGACGATGTATATTGTATTCACAAAACTAAATTACATAAAATTCTTGTGTTTTAAATGTTCTATTTGACATCCCTTATTCTGAACTATCTTTCGACATCGCAATTTCCAGGATAATAATGCCTTTTGAAGTGTTAGAAGAGGTATTCTATCCCATTCCTCCTGAACAGCTTTCCAGAGTCCTGTAAGGGATTTGGAACGACGTTTGGATAATGCAGATTTAAAAGTCCGAAAGCGCAAAAATCCATAGGTGATACATCGGGAGATTTAGTAGGGATATCAGTGAAGGGTATGACCTTGATACCAGTTTTTTGTTCCAATTCTTTTAGGAAATTTACAGTGGATTTTGATGTGTGACTGCTAGCTTTGTCCTGATGGAGTCTCACAGATTGATGGCACTGTGGGTAAAGCGATGGTATTTCATTCAGAAAAATTGGTGATAAAATATGTTCCTGATAGTATTTGGAGTTAATCTTGGCATTTTTTTCCACTCTCTTTATTTTTAACTTGCCATTATAAGAAAAACCAGCAACAATCATGAATCCCTTAGAAAAACTTTCTTTCGATTCTTTGAACCATGTACTTAAATTTTTTTTCTCCCCTTTTATGATAATAAATGGCTCTTTTTTTGTTGCAATCATGTAAAATACCCATGATTCATCTATTGTGACAATTGTTTTCCATTTTTCTTTGGATAAGTGTTTCTCATATAGAATTCTGCAGCGTGTCCTGCGTTCAGCGATATGATTTGGAAGAAGACGATGCACATTAAGTTTTTCGCTTTCTTAGGACTTAAATCAACGTTTATCATTTTCTTTACAGTGGACAACGAGCATTTTAATGATTTTGCAACTGGTCTTTGACTAGGGGGATTTTCTTTTTACATTAAACAACGTACCTTTGCAATAGTCGAAGATGTCCGTTTTTTCCTTGGATACTTGTTTGGAATTTTTGTCCCACTTGAGGATCCAATTTGACGTTTTTTTACTTTCTTGTTGACGATATTACCTATCGACGCTTTAGATATCACAAAACCATGACTCTCACATCGTTTTTGGATAACGGAATATGCATATTTCTCTTCGGAAAGAGCATAAATGTAGCCTTCGAACCACTGCTTTGTCAAAAACGCCATTTTGAATGAAAACAAAACTTTCCAGCCGCAGACCATAATATTGACTTTTAAAAACACAGTACAATTGCAATTATTTCTTTTGCAGTAAACGATTTTTTATTACCACTTACCAAAATCGTCTAAAAAATGTGCGAACAGCCTCTGTATAATGATGATAACTTTAACTTAACAGAAGTAGGGAAGGTGATACACGACAGTGTAGACGTAGCCATTTGAGAGATACACACACATCAGGAACACAGGCAATATAAAATGAAAAGAAGACTCAAAAGATGACAATATAAAATGAAAAGACTCTGTCGCAAATACTGAACCAACGGGTTTTACTAGCATAATAAGTAGTGATGGCGAAGAATAATTTATGTCTTCTGAATAAAGTACAATGTATTTTAAATTACGTATGTATGTATGAAGGTAAAAAATATATGTATGTACATCTAACTTCTTGCACATCGCGGATTCCGGAACACCGGACACACGAACTTCAGCCACACGAGATGGAGTGCCACAGGCGAGGAAGTTCTACCGGATATAATATCACTTTAACCCGAGAGCAAGTTGTTTTTGTTTGAGGCACCATCATATTTAGCATGTTGCTATTGAACATTCCATGCATCTACGGGAGAATCGACATCTCTTGAATAATTTGTATTACCTGGAAGCTTGATAATTACGTTCCTTGAAGGCTTTCTTACATTTTGCCAGTATTTTTTCTTCAGCCATTTTGTAATTTTATCTTTACCAATATAAAACTCTTGACAGTGATCCTTTATCTTCGGTTTCTGTCTCAATTTCAGTAGAAGAATTGTGATTGCTACAGTATTCTCCATCCTCAGAGGCATCATTATCTTGGGATAAAGCTTCATTATCACTAGAAACAGTCTGTAAAAGATGTCGCAATTGTTTTATTTCCTCGTCGTAATTCAAAAATCGCGCCATGATGCACTAAACTGACAGAAAAAAAAGGAAAGATCTGACTGACGCGAGGACTCGCACGGGTATGACATACCCGTCGAAATATTTTTCTCAAAATCTATTTATTGAGCAGACTTAGTTTTTACCCCGCTGAAATAATGTGACCTTGAATACAGCTACACGAAATTTCGGCCTAATCCGATAAGAAGAAGATAACAAAAACATTGAATAAAAATGGATTGAGTATGTCATACCCGGTATCGAGTTCTCGCGGGTTAACCATTCAGCGGGGCGGCAATTTTCGGTACACTAGCAGGCGCGCGTTGCATAAAAGTGCAACGTCTCTTTCAACCTTGATTATTCCTTTTGTAATAAACTTTCTTTTTTCAAATTGAAAATATTAATTCCGCGTTTTGTGACAAGATATAACATGGTGATAATATTGAGAAATATTTATAATTAAAGGTCAAATAATTCAGATGCAATCGCCTTATTTCAAAACTGTCCGGTTTATTGGATCTAAGGACTACTTGCGAATGGATTCCTATTATGTCCAAAAACCTTAAAAATAATGAGATTGTCCATCTTCGTGATATGTGGAATACTGTATAATACCGTCCACATTTGATTTACTACATCAAGTCATAATTTTGTCTTATTGCAATCCAGTATAATCGCTGGTTTACCACTGTTAAATCACGATTAACAATGAATGAAAAGGAATACAAGGGTCAGAAAATCAGACGTGAAAGTCAGAAAGGGTGTAGCTATAAATAGAAACTGTTTAGAACATTCAAACCTTACTTGTAAAAACACACCATTCAAAATTACGAGAATGTTGCGCTTTATACACGGGCGCACCCGCTGAAGGGTGAAGAAATATGGCTACTATGTTTTACTAGAAACTAAACTAAAGAGTGAGAAACTTCAAAACGAAAGTGGTGCAAAGTTTAAATAATTTTTGCATGTTTTTTTAATGAATTTAACATATTGAGATATTTACAAGAAGATGATAATAGGCTGGAAAGCCTCAAAATTAACTAAATTCAACAGAATAGACATATTATGACATCTTAATCCCCTTCAAAGAAAATTACAAATTAAAACTGATTCATCACTCTATCAACAACAAAGAAGAGAGACGAAATTCTAAATTGCAAACATTTGAGAATAAAATCAAACGATGGGCTTGCAGCGCCATCTCTTGACATAATATTTCTCTACAAGGGTTAACGCAGAAATGGCCGGAGTGGAGAACACGTAAACACGCTCGAGGAAAAAAATAGTCCACACGTTGAACAGCTGAACATTTTCATTGAATGGATGAATACTTCACGAGGGCGAAATAGACGCAAGGATGACATAAAACTCGCAGACGACACCATATCTTGAATTTTGGAGAACAGGCGCGCGACGAAACAAACGCAGGACGGACGCAACATTGCAAGCACAAAGACAGAGAGAAAAGGCCCCGGCAAAAACCCTTGCTGTGACCTAAATAAACTTCATGATGTCGATGTCACATGACCCTTGCACTCTGCACCCATTGGACAGAGTCCCCTAGGCCAGTTTTCTGGGTTGAGTCCCATGGCCTGTTATATAAGTTTTGGCACCCACGAGAATGGGGTTTAACCCTTTGAGGGGCTCCGTTTGCACAGTACAAACGCCTAAATCTAGTCTTTTTTTCACTTTCATTCACTGTATTCCAGTTAAAGGAGCAGAAAAATGGTTAGTACAACCATCTGTTATTAGTTTAAAGAAGTAAAAATATTTTGCAACCGTTATTCGGAAAAATTTTCAAGATTCTTTAAGTTAAAAAAATTGGGAAAAAAAACATCCGTGCAAACGAGGGAGTTTGTTGCTCCTGAAAGGGTTAAAGGGATGATACAGTAATTGTCTACTATTGATTGTAGGTTACTCACAATAAAACGAAAACGAAATTAGTTTGCTTACACCCAAGTAATTTTAAAGGAAAATGAAAAGAATTTGGACATTAGAAAAGGTTTTTATTTAATATGTTGTATACATATAAAAAAAATGTTTGAAACTTGAGTTACGACCAAATCAACTTACGACCAATGTCTCGGCCCCTATCTCGGTCGTAAGTCGAGAAATACCTGTACACATTTGATAAATTTCCCGACGGGGGGAATTTGTGGTCAGATTACTGCATTGCGTATACCAGTGACTTTTGGGTGTTTAAATATGAACAAGCACTCGTAATCAAACACAAAGAATGAAACCTATTAAAGGGATGTTTGATAAATGACCATGTGTAAAACGAATGCTCATTTGTTAGCTGATACTTGACCACATTTGCCGTGCCCGATTTCGTTATCTCCCAGAGCAAACTAATTATGTGTTATCTTTCAGAAAATCCATTCTTTATGACTTTATCTCTGGACTTGGAATTCATCACGATTAATTATTAACGATTCCAAATTCAGTCACTTTGTTATGGAATAGGGTATCGGTTGGCATTATCAGCTTAATATACAGCGTAGTTTGTTTTCTAAGACTATCCCGAGAGTTTCGATTATTACCTTATTGAACAATCATCAAGTTTTGTACACTGGGGAGAGGGAAGCCAAAGAACGCTCGTCTTAACTGGTAGAATTTGATATTGATATGATAATTGGTGTTCGAATCAAGATGTGGCCAAATCATTATTTTATAAAAATACTGATCATAAAGTTTTTGTTTTTAACCAAATCATTGAGAAAAAAATTTTAGGTAATCTCTTCAAACTTAATTACTGTGGGTTATTAACGTAGGATTACTTATCGTTACTTGCCTCTTCTGTAAGTATTTATGTATGTGTTATATATCTATCTATCTATATATATATATATATATATATATGTGTGTGTGTGCAGTTAAATTTTTGACGTATTTTGGTACTGTTCTGTTTAACTGTTTACTGCTTGACCAAGCCATACAGACTGGGTTTGGCTGCCAAAATTATAACTCGCGACGACGGACGGTTTTAGCATCTGAAATTTTGCTTTCAGGAGGACCGTTATAGAGGAATGTAACCCTACGTTAAAAATTTATCTACAAAAAATTGTGTTGTTTACTTTTTAATTCATTTTCTTTTTTTTTTTTTTTGCAGTATGTCTCCCTAATAATATCTTTATGGTATTCTAAGTGTATGAAATTGATAATTTTTTATATCCTTGGAATTATATAACGTTCTAATAAAGCTTTAATAATTGCTGTGTAACTTGCATGTTTTTGAGGGGGAAAAATTATCTTCCTGCTCACTTTTTTTAAGTAAAAATATTATTATCCAATTTGATTGATTTATTCTATTAACCATACATACTATCTATGCCTACAGCATGTATACTGGGTTTGGTTTGGTTTCAAGCGCTACGGTCAACATTTTGCTACATGAGGGCTAATTAGCCCGGGACCTACAACCTAAAGCCAATTCCGAATGGCTACAAACATCCATGGCAACAGTGGGACTCGAACCCACAGGATCTGAACCGCATGCTAGCCCCTTAGCCACTCGGCCATCGCCTGGCCGAACTATATATACTGGGAAAATATACTAATATTTACAAGCAGTTAAGACCTCATATGGCAAAAGAGGACTGAAGTGTTCCAAACCAACAAACCCAGATATATATATATATATATATATATATATATATATATATATATATAGATATAAATAATATAAAGATGATAGAGAAAACCAGTAATAGATCTAAAACTACGTGCAGCCAGGAACAAATATCATGAAAAGAAAAGTATGAAATAGGTTTTAGACAGCATTTCTTCATCAGCGGTGTCAATGCTGTCTAAAAACCAATGGATTGTTTCCGATGAGTATGATCTATACAATAAACACACTCAGACACCGTACAATCCATGAAACACAGAAGAAATGATTAAATATTGAATAAAGATTGAATATTAGTACTTAACCAAAGAACAGCAAGCCTGGCGCTAGACAGAGTAGAAGTTAAGTACTTGTAACCGCAAGATGACTGACGTCACAAAACTTGCAACCATGGAGGTATTGGATTCTCAGTTACAGCCTTACTTAGGTTACCGTATTTTAGGTCTATTATACCCTTAATAATTTAGTTTATTATTATTATTACTAAGAGTTATGTTTAATTATTATTTTTATTTTTACTTATGATTTTTATTTTTATTTTTATTTTTTGTAGTTATTTTTTTCTATTTTATCTTATTGTTATGTTTCGCATATTTAATGCAACAGAACAAACTATTCATTAAAACAAAAACAACCAATTTTGTGTTTGGATAGACTTTCGGGGTAATTATTACGTGTTAGCACAGCTTTCAAGTCTAAAATATGCTTAATCCTATTGTCTTTAGAACATAGCCTATTTATACGAACTAACTGATTTACAATAATGTTTTTAAAAACAGATTTATGTAAACAGGTTAGATAATTTTGAAATTTAACAATATTAAAATTATAGTCAGATCTTTTGTCGTATAAGTCAAAAGTAAATTTGCTGTGAAAATTTAATTTAATATTAATATCTAAAAAGTTTACATTAATATTATCACGACTACTTTTAATTAGTTCCAGATTAGGAGGGTAAAAATTTAAGTCTATAGGGTTATTACTTTTATTAATTACTATTAAATCATCTATATATCTATATATATTGTAATTGCAATTTTATATATTATTAAATTCAAAATAATATAAGTATAAATTAGCTAGCATACTTGAAGCATTAGCACCTTGTGGTACACCTTTGGACTGTAAGTATATACTATTATTATGAACTATGTAATTATGTTTAGTTACTAAATCTAGGAGCCTATTGAAACGAGTTAGTTTAATTTCGTTGCCTAAGTATTGAATATTATTTTGTACTAACATTATGATTATTCTATTTAAATCAATTATATCGATATTATTAAATAGATCTTTAAAATCATAAGTTACTACATTTTATATATATATATATATATATTCCTAATGCAGAAATTTCACGTTGAGTAAAAGTTTTATACAAATAGGTATTGTACTTCATTACAAACTTCTTGGTGCCTTTTGACGCTGCTTTCCTATTCTTTGCCATCAAGTTTCAAAATGCCTTAAAACTTCACATAATGTAATTGATATCCAGTGTTTTCATGTAAATTATCTGAAGCGAGAAATTCTAGTCTAGCATTTTATACTTTATAGACAGTTACTATAAAATAAAATATAAGAACATTTATGAGAAATGTTTATCCTAATGCTTCTACAAAACATAGTGACTAATGCGATAGGCATAATTAAGTGTTCATTAATTTTTGTGAATTGCCCAGCCGTATAATCTAAAAATAGAATTTTTAAGTATGCGGATAAATTGATGTCTTTCAATGAGTACTTTGTGTTTGTATAATGTGCTTGGGTTTGCTAAGAAATAAAAAATTTAATATTGCTCCAATTTAAAGTATTTTAGAGCTTATATTAATAAATGAAGCTTTATACATTCGAATATTAATGTTTCGTACTATAATTAAAATTCTAAAATAAAGATGTCAACTTTCAAGAATTATTTCACAGCGTATATACACTATTTTACTTTTCTTAATGTTTCGATTTTCATATACAGGGTGGTCCTAAAAAAACTTTGCCCATATATGGTCCTCTAGCGGCTGTTCTGTTCAACCGATAGAGATGAGATTTCAGATATAGTTATTCAGAGGTATGAGTTCCGGATTCTTTGAACGGCAACCAAATGGAGCTCACGGTTACGGTTATAGGTACAGAAACTCAAAATTTTAGGGAAGGCAATGCCAACTTTTTCCCATCACAAAATGCTCAGCGCATGCTAAAACCCTGAAAAGCGTTGAAACGGTATGTGTATCCCAAAAAACAGACACTTTATGCAGGCACAAAAAAACAGCTCTGTGAACGCCTGTGATGGCACCCATGTGGAAAATATGTAATCCAAATGAAAGGTTTATTTTGTCCGATTTGTGTTATCATCAGTGATTGGTTATCTTGCCTCTGTCATATGCAAATTTCCTCCGTGCGCCCCCATCGTGTTTTTGTTGGCCGTTCACAGAGCTGTTTTTTGTGCATGCATAACGTGTCCGTTTTTTGTGATACACGTACCGCTCCAACGCTCCTTAGGGATTTCGCACGCGCTCAGCATTTTTGACGGCATTGCCTTTCGAAAATTTTGAGTTTCTGTACCTGTAACCGTAACCGTGAGCTCCATTTGTTTGCCGATCACAGAATCCGGAACTCATATCTCTGAATAACTATATCTGAAATCTCATCTCTATCGGTTAAACAGAACAGCCGCTAGAGGACCATATATGGGCAAAGTTTTTTTAGGACCACCCTGTATATGAAAATCGAAACATTAAAAAAAGTAAAATAGTGTATATACGCTGTGAAATAATTCTTGAAAGTTGACATCTTTATTTTAGAATTTTAATTATAGTACGAAACATTAATATTCGAAAGCATAACGCTTCATTTTATTAATATAAGCTCTAAAATACACTGCTGGCCACCCAAATTGCAACACCAAGAAAGACAAGAGATATCACAACAAAATTTATTTTGTAGATAACATGTTGACCAAGTATCAAATGATTAAATTTATAAACTTCTGTGAAGGGTGGTTCCTGCCAAAATCAGTAGCCAGAGTGGGCAAGCCCTGAAGGAAAGGAAGGACAACTGGCTCCAACAACTCGGAGATGTAGCGCTGGCTGTTTAAAGTACCGGCAATGCGTACTAGAGGTGTGCGAGAGTGATATCCAATGCCGCCCCATACCATAATACCCGGTGCAGGACCAGTGTGGCGGTGCATATCGCAGCTGTTTAGCATCATTTCTTCACGGTGTCTCCAGACTCGAATGCGACCATCGTGGTGTTGCAGACAGAAGCGTGACTCGTCAGTAAAGACAATTTCATTCCATTCTGCCGTGCACATCCTTCTGTCATCGCGCCATTGGCGGAGGAGACGTCTGTGGTTCTGCGTCAAGGGTAGACAAAGCAATAGACGTCTTGCGGACAGACCACTCTGCTGTAAACGGCGTCGAATGGTACGCGCAGACACTGGATGATGCGTTACAGACTGCATGTGCAATGCTATGGTTTGTGATGTGACTGAGCGATCCGTCACTGCCATGCGCACAATTTGCCTGTCATCACGTGAAGTGGTGCGCTGAGGTGGATGCGATCGAACACGCCGGTCCGTCGTACCCTCCTGCATCCAACGACCACATATCCGCATTACAGTTGTTTGGTCTCGTCCAACACGACTACCGATTTCCCTGAAAGATAATCCACAATCTCGGTAGGCCACTATCCTTCCTCTGTCGAACTCGGATACTTGATCAAAAGATGATCGCTGTTTTCGACGAGGCATAATTGATCGTTTTTTTTGGAAAAACACAATTGCCGAACTTGAAATCGTCGAAATCTCCAAGCCTTAAATAGCGCTTTGAAGTGGCGCCACAGGCGCGCGTGATGTGCGTCTGTGCTGAAATTCTAATCATTTGCATATCTCACCTCCGCTAATGCATGTTGTAAATTTCATGTTATTTGCATGTTTCCTTCAGGGTGTTGCATTTACAGTGGCCAACAGTGTACTTTAAATTGGAGCAATATTAAATTTTTAATTTCTCAGCAAACACAAGCACACTATACGAACACAAAGTACTCATCGAAAGCCGTCAATTTATCTGCATACTTAAAAATTCTATTCTTAGATTATACCGCTGGGTAATTCACAAAAATTAATGAACACTTAATTATGCCCATCGCATTAGTCACTATGTTTTGTAGAAACATTAAGATAAACATTTCTCATAAATGTTCTTATATTTTAAATTTTATAGTAACTGTCTACGATGTATAAAATGCTAGACTAGAATTTCCCGCTTCAGATAATTTACATAAAAACACTGGATATCAATTACATTATGTGAAGTTTTAAGGCACTTTTAAACTTGATGACAAAGAACAGGAAAGCAGCGTCAAAAGGCACCAAGAAGGCACCAAGAAAAAGTGGGAGTTGCCATTCGAAAATTTCGAGTTCCTGTACCTATAACTGTAACCGTGAGCACCACTTTATTTCCGTTCACAGAATCTCGAGCTCATACCTCTGAATAAGTATATCTGAAATCTCATCTAAATCGGTTGAACGCATCAGCCGCTAGAGGTCCATATATCGGCAGGTTTTTTTTTTTTTACAACCCTGCAGATTTGAAATATGAGCGTAATAGAACTAGAAATCGAGAAATGCACCCATTATAAGATCTTGGGCATTACTTTTTGAAATTCAAATTCAAAAGATTTATTTATCAGTATCCAATTAAAGTAATATCGAGTCTAAACTAGTAATTGAATAATTCTGAACAAAATAGTGTAGCCTCTGATTTTACTTTAAAAAAATATGTAAAAATTTCTGATTAAAACGAAACGTCTGTGAAATAAAGTAAAAAAAAAATCTCTTTCATGCTTACTATAATTTATTTATCGGGAAAAGATATTACACATCCTTTAAATTATTAAAAACGTTGCCGAGCAATCTCATTATATTTATATCGCTAAGATATGCGTTTTCCACGTTAATGATTTTCGAAATCATTCATCATCTAATCATTTTAAGTTACTTTATTGCTAAAAATAATAGGATAATACTAATCTCGATACGTATCGCCGATTAATAAATCATATAATTATTAAACTTCGTTACACGGATAAGTGAATTGTTAAGATGATAAATTACGCTAAATAACGTGATTTTAATCGTTTTTCTTTCTCTTCAGTAGATTAATATTCCATGCAAAAAATATTTTTAAGCAATTTCGCTGAGTAAGAATTATGCCTGTATTTCGAAAGTTTCCAAGTATTTCATTTAATTAGCAAATTCTTATGATTGGACATTAATATATTAAACTAATTATCTTAACTATGCATCAGCCAAATTTCTGTGTTAATCACCTTAACATGTTGTTTTATTCCGTCTTATCTGAATTAAAACTGATTAAAACGGTAAATTTCAAGCTCGTTGGTTTCACGTAGATTAAAATGGGTTTCGTATCTAACATGTGTTTTTAATTATAATTATGTTCATTTGGTTAACAGCTTGTGAGCCTCGTTTGAGACGATCGCAACGTGTCTTAAAATACTAGTAGGTAACCCGTCGTTTTGACGTCATAATACTAATAATGACGTCATAATGGAAAAAGCATATGAAAGTTAAAAAATATCCCGAATTATCTAACAATATTGCATTTAATCCACACCTTGTAAAAGCAAACCCTTTCATTATTTTTTATCTATTTAGTTTTTCATGCGATTGGAGTAGTCGACTGCCATCCAGTTTTTTACAGCTCACTACGCGACATGAATACTTGAGCTACTTGATTCATTCACATTCAAGTTTGTTTACTTTGAGAATTCATCGCAAAAGTAAACAGATTTTTAAAAACTGTTAAATAAAAATTGGATACAGCTAAAAACATCCAGTTTTTTTTAGTTCTGAATGTTTTATAGAAAAATAGGCTGAACAAACGTGATTTGATGGAGAAGATATTAGTTTTTAGGTAAGAAAAAATTCTGATCCACATCTGAAAGTGAAATTAAGCCTAACCGGCTGTTTGTTTACTGAGGGCTTCAATTGAAAGATGAGTACAGCCCGGAAGTGTTATACAGAGACAACGGCTATTATATATATAACTAGAAGGTAACCCGTCATTTTGACGTCATAATACTAATAATGACGTCATAATGGAAAAAGTATATGAAAGTTAAAAAATATACCTAATTATCTAACAATATTGCATTTAATCCACACCTTGTAAAAGCAAACCCTTTCATTATTTTTTATTTATTTAGTTTTTCATGCGATTGGAGTAGTAGACTGCCATCCAGTTTTTTACAGCTCACTACGCGATATGAATACTTGATCTACTTGATTCATTCACATTCAGGTTTGCTTACTTTCAGAATTCATCGCAAAAGTAAACAGATTTTTAAAAACTGTTAAATATACAGCTTAAAGCATCCAATTTTTTTAGTTCTGAATGTTTTATAGAAAAATAGGCTGAACAAACGTGATTTGATGGAGAAGATATTACTTTTTAGGTAAAAAAAAATTCTGATCCACATCTGAAATTGAAATTAAGCCTAACCGGCTGTTTGTTTACTGAGGGCTTCAATAGAAAGATGAGTACAGCCCGGAAGTGTTATACAAAGACAACGGCTATTATATATATAATGTTTGAAAATCAGGTCTCAATTTATTTCATTTGTAATAGATCGAGAAAGAATTGGTCAGATGTAAGAAAAAACTACGACAAAGTGGTCTATGTCATTTCAACCGGGTAAGGGCATGTTCACAAAAGAGTCTAGTATCGGAAGCGTAAAAGGAAAGATGCCGCTTAGACGGAAATAAACCAATCATAGGCGTTAAAAATTTCGTTGCTAACCGTTTGTAGGTTTGTCATTGGTTAAATATTGTTCCGTTTTCCTGGATTCGATAGGATTGAATAAAATCTCTTTAGGAAGTGAACACAAAATAAAATTTATTATTCTCTAAGTTCTTCAGGCGCATGCACAAATTCAAACAGAAAATCAAGTAACAACTGTCTGCTATACAGCAGTAAACTCTCAAAACACAAGTCAGGATAACAGAGTCTTCAGTACAAATTACGCCCAACGCATTTTCAATACATTCAGTTCTCAGCAGAAAAGAACACTGAGTTCCAATGCCAATGTCAGGTATATTTATAGACTTCCAAAGCGCCCCCTATCGGTTGCCCAGCTAGAAATATCTAGAACGTTTTAGAAAGGTCTAGAAGTTTGGCGACCAATTTGAGACTAAAATAAGTCACCAAATCCATCGCCAATTTAGCGATAACTCTCATAATTGGCGAGATTTACCATAGACTCGTAAAATTAGTAACAATATATTTCAATACTTTAACGCTTCCGCTACCGGACTCCTATGTGAACAGGCCATACGATAGGTGATTTTTCACCGGAGTTCAGGGGTCTGGAAGGTTTATTAAATCAAGCACACTTTCGGAGGTGATTTTTAAATTTCTGTTTTAGATTTATCTATTTTTTAAAAATGAGATGTATGTTGAAACTTGGAAAAAATGTATAAAAAAATTGAGCTGTTACATTAAAATATTTTTTTCAAGGGGGTAAAATGGAAAAAAGTTGTTGCAAATTTGACATATCTGAAAAACATGATAACTCAAAAATAAACAAATATATTATCATTTTATAGAATGGAGGAAGAACGCTTCAGCGTCCGCTGAAGCGTTAAGAACCGATGTAGAGAAAAAAATTTAAAATTCATTGTCATTTTCTATTCATACCAATACAATTAATGAATCTACAATGATGAGTGTTATTTGTTCCCTATATATCTGTATCGCGATGCGGTAATCTATATACACTGCTGGCCACTGTAAATGCAACACCCTGAAGGAAACATGCAAATAACATGAAATTTACAACATGCATTAGCGGACGTGAGATGTGGAAATGATTAGAATTTCAGCGCAGACGCACATCACGCGCGCCTGTGGCGCCACTTCAAAGCGCTATTTAAGGCTTGGAGATTTCGACGATTTCAAGTTCGGCAATTGTGTTTTTCTTGTGGTTTTTTCAAAAAGACGATCAATTATGCGTCGTCGAAAACAGCGATCATCTTTTGATCAAGTATCCGAGTTTGACAGAGGAAGGATAGTGGCCTACCGAGATTGTGGATTATCTTTCAGGGAAATCTGTAGTAGTGTTGGACGAAACCAAACAACTGTAATGCGGATATGTGATCGTTGGATGCAGGAGGGTACGACGGACCGGCGTGTTCGATCGCATCCACCTCAGCGCACCACTTCACGTGATGACAGGCAAATTGTGCGCATGGCAGTGACGGATCGCTCAGTCACATCACGAACCATAGCACAGCACATGCAGTCTGTAACGCATCATCCAGTGTCTGCGCGTACCATTCGACGCCGTTTACAGCAGAGTGGTCTGTCCGCAAGACGTCCATTGCTTTGTCTACCCTTGACGCAGAGCCACAGACGTATCCGCCGCCAATGGTACGTTGACAGAAGGATGTGGACGGCAGAATGGAATGAAATTGTCTTTACTGACGAGTCACGCTTCTGTCTGCAACACCACGATGGTCACTTTCGAGTCTGGAGACACCGTGAAGAGAGGATGCTAAACAGCTGCGTTATGCACCGTCACACTGGTCCTGCACCGGGTATTATGGTATTGGGCGGTATTGGATATCACTCTCGCACACCTCTAGTACGCATTGCCGGTACTTTAAACAGCCAGCGCTACATCTCCCAGGTGTTGGAGACAGTTGTCCTTCCTTACCTTCAGGGCTTGCCCACAGCCATATTTCAATAGGATAATGCGCGTCCACACGTGGCACGCATTGTCCAACGGTTCTTCGTCAATAGCCAGATTGAATTGCTTCCCTGGCCGCCTCGCTCTCCGGATCTTTCGCCGATAGAAAACATGTGGTCCATGGTTGCTCTACGATTGACTCAGATTCCATCCCCAACTGTCACAGCAGATCAACTTTGGCAAATTGTGGAAGCTGCTTTCTGCTGTACCCCAAGAACTCATCCAAAGTCTCTTTGAATCAATGCCGAGGCGTGTGGCAGCGGTAATCTCCAACAATGGCGGCTACTCTGGCTAATGATTTTGGCAGAAACCACACTTCACAGAAGTCTATAAATTTAATCATTTGATACTTGGTCAACATGTTATCTACAAAATAAATTTTGTTGTGATATCTCTTGTCTTTCTTGGTGTTGCAATTTGGGTGGCCAGCAGTGTATATAAAACTGTTCTGACTGACTGACATATAACGCACAGACCAAACCGCTCGACCTAAAGGTCTTAAATTCTGCATGGAGATTCTTCTTATAGGGTAGGGATGCACTAAGAAATATTTTTGAAAATTTCTTCTTCGATTTTTTAAAATTAAATTTTTAAGCTGTTTTTGTAACATTTTTTTAAAGTTTACATTTAAAATAATAAATCGAGGGTTATAACATTTATATCACTAGAAAGATCATAAACTTTTCTTTAAAATGACCTCTTTTTCAAATCTCTACCTTCATTTTCCGATTTTTGGTGAATTTTTAAAAATTAATTTTTAGAATTTAATTTATTAAATGCTGATCACGTGGTCTCTTTTCTTTTTGTAATACTTTAACCCAGGGGTGAGCAACCTCTTTAATCAACGGGCCAATTTACATTTTAAAATTTTTTGGCGGGCCGCACATAAAGTAACACTTAATAATAATTTACAAAACTTTATTTATAATAAACATTAGAATAAAAAAATATAAAATTTTAAAAAAAGTAAAGATTTTATATACAAATTTTAATGCAAAATAAAAACAAACAAGAAAAGAACAATAAAACGAATTTACTTGAAATTTTTAATGAGAAATTTGGCACTGTTTTTTCGATACAAGCTCATCAATATCAGCCGGAATTGATGAGGTAGCTACATGTACGCAGCTTTCTAATCGTGCATCATTCAGTCTTGATCGGTGGTCATTTTTGATTAATTTCATGGTTGAAAATAATTGCTCACAAACATACGTACTTCCGAATAGAGACATCATTTGCTTTGCACTTTTCGTCAAAAGCGGAAATTTCTTATTGCTCACATACGATTTATAAAAATTTTCGATGTTTACTGAGAAAAATACATTCTTTAATAAATCGGTATTATTCCGCATGTCAATCAATTCCATTTGAAAGTCTTCGGGTACTGTATCCACATCGATATTAAATGGGGAGGAAAACATTTTCATGGAAACCGCTGTCTTCTCAGCTTTGAACATTTGGAATCGTAATTGAAATCCGTTGATTAAAATGTCTATATATTGTGCGTATTTTTGAGAAGTAGTAACGTTTTCTTTTTCTAAATGTCGAAAGTGAGACACATTTGTTCTGCAAAAGATGCTCTTTCCACAATTTTAATTTGCGCTCAAAGCCCTGAATTTTATCATACAAATTGTATATAAACTGTCCTTTGCCTTGAAGTTCCACATTAAGATCATTGAGATGCTGATTCATGTCGATAACAAACCCAAAATCGCACATCCATTGATTATTACCAAAATGAGGAAAAGCATATCCCTTCATATCCACGAACAAATATATTTCGCTTTTTAAGTTGTGTACTCTTTTTAGCATTGCACCTCTACTAAGCCAACGTACTTCGGTATTAAAAACCACGTCGCCATATTGAGTTTCTAAATCTTTCAGGAATTCTTTAAATTCACGGTGATTTAACGCGCGCGACTTTATAAAATTGATTAGTTTAATTATTGGTACTGTGACATTTGGCAAGCTCAATCTTTTCGCACACAAATTTTCCTGGTGAATTATGCAGTGGTTAACGAATATTTCCCTTCCTGTGACCTTCTTAATGTCTTGAAATATCCTTCCCGATAATCCTACCTTCATGCTTGAAATTGCTCGTGCTCCATCTGTCGATATACAAATAATCTTTTCTAATGAAATTGAAAAATTTTCCAACACAGACTTTAGTTCATCGTACAGGTCTTTGCCGGTTGTAGTCCCTTGCAATTCTTCGCTAATATCGCAACTCTCATCAAGTGCCAAACAACAGTATTCGAATTTTGCAATGCGTTCACGAAGCGTTGTTGCTATGTTCTCGGACAAGTCTTCAATTCTCCTTGCAATGGTGAATCTTGATAAACTAATGTTTGAAATAATATTTATTTTATCAGGAAATGCTATTTCTGCAACAGCAGTCAGACATTCTTTTATCATCTCTCCATCCGCAAAGGGTTTCATTCTTTTGCCAGTATTTGACAGACAACAAAACTAGCATTCACTGCCGTATTTGATGAAATAGCTTGATTTTTAAAAATAGCCTGTTCGTTTCCCAAGTTTTTCTCCATTTGATTAAACTTATCTATCCGGAGTTGTCCTGTTAAGTTTTTATATTGTTGTTCATGTTTTGTATCGTAATGCCTTTTTATGTTATATTCTTTTAATGTCGACACAGTCTCTGAGCATATTAAGCATACAGCTTTATCTTTGACGAAAGTGAAAAAATAATCAAATTTCCACTTTTCTTGGAAATGCCTGTGCTCATCCGTAACCTGATTGCTAAAATTGCCGCAATTGCTAAAATTGCTAGTTAACAGCTTACCAGTCTGACTGATTGCGTGACAGAAGCAAACACAAACAAGCACAGACGCGGCGCGTTCGTATTGCATGTTTGAACAAGTCGCCGACAAGTGAGTAACTCGTCACAAATAATTGTTTCGATTTAGTATGTACTACCATTTTATTATAATTAATTTTATAACACTACGATGGGAGAAAGTCGATAAAATAAATTCAATTTTAGAAATGTTTGGCGGGCCGCATAAACATGTTTAACGGGATGCGCAAGCGGTCCGCGGGCCGCGTGTCGCTCATCCCTCGTTTAAACGATAGACGATAAAAATTGTGCGTGAAACAAGACTAAGGAGGAATTAATGACGTCTCTAGTGCCATTTAATACCAGTTAAGTGCCGAAAAATTCGGAATAGGTGACAATCATATATTTTTCGTTTTCTGTGAAGAAGACTTTTGAAGTAATAGACCTTTAGGATGAAGTAATGGCATTTCTAGTGCTAGTTTGTCTAAACTGGTATGGTGGTTTCGATGACGTCATCGCTTTCTCTCATATAATGTTATCGGACAAGTATGTTATTGAGAAGTACATCGTCAATAGCATCATGCGTTCCATGTTGATTGATTTACGCATAGGCCAATCTTTCTGTTTGTAGTGACGTTCCTTGGTCCGGGTGTCCCTCAGACATAAGAAGCAACCTTATTGCAGTCCAAGTATTATGGCAATGACTTTGAGATCACTGGAAATCTGCCATTTAAACTTGTCACAGTTTACTCTCCGTAACAGTTGCTTCATGTTGAGATAGGTTTTATTCGTGTAAGCTGCATAAACAATCGGAACAACTTCCCATTCTGCAGAAGAACAGCCTTTAGATTTAATTTTGAAGTATATATGAACAATCTCCAGTCATTTGCTTTTTAGTCAATTTTGAGAGCTTCCATGAGGTCCTCTTAATTACTGTAAAATATCAAGTTATTTTCACTTTTGAAAAGCGGAAAGAATGGAGTATGTA
Source organism: Dolomedes plantarius (assembly GCA_907164885.2). Classification (NCBI taxonomy): domain Eukaryota; kingdom Metazoa; phylum Arthropoda; class Arachnida; order Araneae; family Dolomedidae; genus Dolomedes; species Dolomedes plantarius. The sequence continues at coordinate 136,883,640 of OU015500.1, forward strand.
GGATCATGATTAATTTCAAATACGCTGATATGAAGCATATTAAAAATGATAGTTGTGTACTTACTTAGTGATGTTTTCATGCATTGTTCAGTTTGGGAGAAATTAATTAAAGCTCTGATTCTAAGAAGGTTACACGTATAGATAACAATTCTTGTGTGATTGGTTAGAAGCCCCAAATAAAAAACTTTTGTTTCCTCGATAAATCATTATTTCATTATTTATTCCTTATTTCAACCCACAAGAGCAGTAAGAAATTGAAATCTGAATTTTATTAATTTTTGAAAAATATACACACTACAGAAAACTTTCAAAAGGTGACACTGTTTTCTTTTCCAATAAATACAATGTGTGTTTTAAAACTTAACAATCAGTTTGCAATAAATATTTCAAAAAGTCCAAAAAATATATTTTATTGGTGATAAATGCAGCATTACTTATTTTAAACATCTTTATAACGGTGGAGCATTCATAATAATGCAGTTCTGCGTAATCATAACTTGTGCGCATAATGAGGTTACTTTTGGGGTAGTTGAAACTGAATAACTTAAATTCCCAATTTCGTCGAAATGTTCAGTCTCTATAAATGTTCAGTTATTCAATGTCATGCAGCCGCGTCCGGTGAACTGTGATTTCTGCAACCTCTTGCCCGTGTCCGCTCTTGACGAAAACGTTTTCCGAGGAGTACCGATGGGAGGTGGGTTGCAAACACTCCCCGTCTAACCACCGCCTTACCCTCCCGATGTTGGTGGGAGAATAGCTCGGTGGCGTTTGGGTTGATGCTGGGATGCTGCTGTGGTTGGTGGGAGATGGTGTGGAAAATAAGATGGCGAAAAGAAGATGGTGGAGATGAAAAACTTCCGGTGTCGATGGAAGACCAAATCGGTGGGCTGTTGCTCGATAGATGGAAGATAGTAAATTGGTGATAGTGCCATGTGTTGGTATAAGAAGCACTAGAGTGGTGGTTAAAGATGGCCGTAATAGGGTCATAAATGTCACAGTCCAGGAAAAAGAGTCAAAATCGAGAGGTTTAGAGCACTAAAAGATGGTAAAAGTATGCTCTCTGTGTCATAGATGGCTGAATGAAAGTCATTTCCGGGAGGGTTTATTGACGATGTATGTTTTCTTATCGGATGCATCTAGCAAAGATATTTCTTCCGTTCTTTTGACGCTCCGATTCCCTAAAAGAGAAAAAAAGAACACTAAGACAAGGCAAGTAAGTTTATTTACATGAGTAGTGTTATTTTTTAAATAGAAAATGCTTTAAAAGGTAATTAAAATTTTAAAATCTTATATATATATATATATATATATATATATATATATATATATATATATATGGCTCTTCAATATGGCAAGAAAACAGTAGTTAAATATGGACGATACTTACACTTCTTTCCGGAAATGGTAGATATGTAAGGTGGTCAAGTTAACTAGTTGTAACCAAATAACCAAACGTTTCTGTGATTTTTTGTTGAGAGAACGCCAAACGACGCATTTCTTATCCAAATCAGCCATGTACGGTTCGAAGCTCGACAGGTCAGCCTCTACACTCATGAGCCGGTCCCAGTTCTCCTGGACCATTTTCTGTTTAATATCTAGCCATTGTCGGGCCCTCATCCAATGGGCCGGGCTTTCATTTCTCACTTTTATGCGACGTCGAAGCGCCTTTCCAATATTCATGCAGAAGTTCATCCTGCTGCGAAAGGAAAATTTAACTTATAAGTCACGTGTTCAAAGGGAAAATACAACGCCTAAGAGCTGTAGATGTTTGTTTTCTAGTACCTTTTCAAACCATGTAATTTATTTGGTACTTCGTGTTCCGGTCTGTATTTCAAAAACGCCTTAAGTAGCTTAGAGGTTACGCGTCGGGTTTCGGACTGGGGGAAGGGGGGGGGGGGTCTCAGTTTGAATCGCGACGAACGCTGTTATACACCTTCGTGTCTAGGCGGATTCTGGGCACGCTAAATCCGTAGACCAGAATGTTCATGTATGTTTTCAGCGGGTGGGATAAGGTACGAGCTCGCTAGATGTCCCTCCTGTTAGTGCTCGGGCAAAATTGAAGAAGAGAAAAATTCAGGGAGAGGGGCACGGACTTTTCCCCTATACAGTGCCCTCCATTCAAATCAACCAATGATTCTCACGGTTTATAATGCATCGCCTCGGGAATTATCAATTGGAAACTTCTCCTTTAATGAACATTTTTTTTCCTTCGCCATTTGCTTCATTCTTATTTTTTATTGCTCAACTTTTCCACAGATCATCCTCTACTGGCTGTTCCAAGACCTCCCTCGTTTAATTACTCGTGTCATAGAGAACAAAAATAAAATTCAAAATAAAAGCAATCAATTTTATAAAGAATTTGCCAAATTTAAGCTGCAAGCCATGAAAACATTGTCACCTGAAATATACCTTTATTTCTGCTTAATTCGAAATAGGTATATCAATGTAGTTAATAATATTAAGATTGTAAGAAAATGTGTCATATCATATAAGAGAATTTACTATTTCAATTCATGTCAGAAACTGCTAAGTTGCATAAAATATTTTTTTCTTGTACAGAGATCGTTATGTTTAGTTTTAAATGATTATAATATTTTAAACCAGTATAGAAAAGCGTAACTATGTTTTGAATTTATAAAAGGATTTCGACTTGTTGCGTTTAAGATTTAGTTGTTGAGGTATATACATATTTCACGCAAAGGAGATAGGAATAAATTAGAATATTCCATCATTATCAACATTAATGGTTTAACAGCCTATAATGTGTGACCATAGGCCTTTCTAAGTAATTTTTAGATGTTCCTACTTTAATTATTAATTTTTTATGGGTTACTTTTGTATGCACATTGAACAACATGGTCTTCAGATACTAGAAAACACCTGACTATTATTATATGTCGTATAGTGCCAACACCTATTTATTATACTACTTACATTTGCATGCGTTGTTTCTCTCGCCGGAGAGCCTGAACTCTCCCGTGTCTCAAAATTCTTTTTCTTTCCTCTTTTTCTTCGGCGCTCTCACCATGCAACGATCTGTCAAGTAGAAAACAAATTCGAATTCTTATACAATTTCAGAAACGCCACGTGTATCGAGAGACTAAATCTAACCGCAAATTCCTAAACTTTCCACATACCTTCTAATTAAAATGTACCAGCACGCCGTATAAATTGACATTAAAAGATGTGGCCGCTAAATAACATGTCTGACGCTATTACTAGATTTTAATACTATCTGTTAAACTGAATCTGTCTACCGTTTAAAGTACATTCTTTACACCTTGGGCACATATTTTACGCTAGGAGATGTCGCACTGAGCAAGTTCTGATGAGCATGGAAGATGTTAAAACCATATTGCAATGTTAGAATGCATTACAAAATGGTTTGGTACCAGAAACTTTAGTTCAAGTAGTGTATTGTGTAGACTGGTCCTGCTGAAAGATTAAAGATTTTTTTCCATAATTATGTTTCTCTGCAAAGCATTAAAGCTATAGTCAGTGATTTCTTCCTCACTCAGGTCCAGTTTACTTACTTACTTACAGACAGACACACACATAATGATTCAAAACGGTCTCGCTTGAATGCATATTTGGCATTAGGCGACAGAAAAATGTCGCCCTGAGCAAGGTCGGAGGAATATGGAGCTGCTAGAACCATATTGCAATATGGTTTCCCCCCTTAAACTATAGCGAAGAAAGTGTGTAGGTTGGTCCCCCTGAAGGATGAAACCCTTTAGCCTTAACTTTTTTGCCTAGCCTCTTCGGTCTGATTTTATTGTTGTTCTTTGTTTTGTTGTTTGTCAACTTTCAACATTCATACTATCAATCGGACAATGAGTCGGTAACCATTGCGAACAAGTTTGCTCAATTGGAAAACTCATTATATTTGACATTCTGACGGTTCTGCTCTGAATATTTTGTTAAAAGTCCTTAACGTATTTTCTGTGACGTGGGGACGCAGCGTCGCAGCCATTTTTCTAATCGGAAAGCTTCTGGCAAATGCAAGTTCAAAAATCTCATTTCTAGGTCTTTGTCGGCTTTTTCGTATGCTGTTAAGTTTACTCTGTTATTGTCATGAAGTTTACTGGTAAATTTTTATTAAAGTGAAAGAGGCGTCAATATTAAAGGGAAAGAGGCGAAAATGAAACCCATTTTCGACTCTAAAAGGGTTGGTTGAGAGATGGTCCCCGACGCAATTTTTTTCCTTCTGACAAGTGGTCCAGATGAATAAACGATAAGAAACCAATGAGTTAATAGGTGTAATTTGTCAGTGTGTGAATCAAGAAGTAGTTGTCATATTTATTTGTTGCTCTGTTATTTGAGCTGCTATTCATTCATTTATCGTCCTCCACAAGTTTCATGTAAGAAAGATATCGAAAAACTTTCAAAAACTTCCGTCTCAGTGTCTTGTATGTAGTTTTTCCTTCAGACTAATAAATGATTAAACAGACTGAAGAATAATTTTATAAGCCCCGGAAACATTACTAATCAAAATAATTTCGTTGATGCAGGTGTTGGATCTACCCATGTAATGTGTACTTGTTAATCGATATTTAATAAAATTAAATGATGGCTGACCATATTATGTTAAATGGTCGCTTGCGTTCTAGTAGTTTATAGAAATACTTTAATATTGTTATCTAACTTATGGATTTTCTTTACTATCCCATACATTGTATTGTCACCTACAGACAAGTAAGATGAGTATTTGAAACGGGTTATAATTTTAACATTTTAGGCTCCCTTCTGGAACGCATTTCATGTAACCATATCAATTTCATGGTAACGAGGCTGCTGACGCCTTGGCTAAAGAAGCGAGACAACTAAATGAGGTATCTCCTGATTCTGTCACACTTTGTGACATTATCTCAGTTGTAAAGTCTTAACTCAGAAATAGGGTCATCGAATTAAAATATCAGATCTGTGAACTAAACGCCAACAGAAAAATTACGAAAACCTCAACAAGACTAAGAACTCGGCACTTCAGAGGATGAGAATTCAACAGGATGGAACCGGGACTGATACGAATTGCAGAAAATGCCCCGACACCGAACTGGGACCTGATGCAGCACATTAGTGATTGGCCCCAAGAGGATCTTTATGCGGACAATTACCTCCAAATAGCAGAGGCTGTGGGGACCGCCCATGGTGCCACCTAGCTTGACTGTCCATGGGCATGACAACCAACCAATCAACCATATCAGTTTAAAGTCAATATCAACACATTACGTGTTTTAAAATAAGAAAATCCAGCTTATAAAAACGTCGTATTTAATTTTTGTTAGTCTAGTATTGAAGATACTGAAAAGATACTCTAAAAGTCTGAACAAAAGGAATTAACCAATGCCTGTTTTTTAAATCATTAACGTATAAAACATACGAAAGCACGTCTTAAATTAATATTTCTCATTTCTTTACGGAAATAATCTTTGACATTTTACGGCATTTACTGACATTGTATTAGATTGTGTAGTTTAATTTCTGCATGTTATTAGATAGTTTTCAAACAAGAGAATTTAATCAATTATAGATTCATAAGTTACAATAGTTATTTATATGATGGATTGTATAGTTTTCATTTAAAGTAACTTGTTAAACATAAGGAAATCAGACATAATGAAAATTTTCCGAGCAATATGAGATACTTACATTGCATTAAACAAACTACGGGCTACATTTCTTAACCTTTCCATAATTATACGAAAATAGAAAGATAATTCGCAAAATAAACTTTTTTTTCTCAAGAGAATAAGCTCAGTAACGTCACTCTAGTTAGGGTTTCGTTAAGAACTGAAATATAACAAAGATGCTTTGTTAAGGAAAACACAACATTATCACACACTATAACAATGCATTTCGAAACTTAACTGTTTAGAGGATTATTTTTTTGCCAGTTTAGAAAATTTTCATTTGTAATTGCTTATTCCATTGTTACCTTCAACACCTTGTTACTTTTAAAATTTCTAGCGGTAAACAAAATATTATTATTCAAAATGCATCATTAAAGTGTCAAAATGAGAGTTAATGCCACTTCTCCAATGTTCCTAATGTCACTTCTCCAATATGGCCTGAAAACTTAAAAGGAGTTTCAAAGAAAGAGTTGTATAACATACGATCCTGTAATTGTATAGTATCTAACTTCCTCTTGAAATTAATTTTTTTATGTTACCGAATGAAATTGAATTTTATAAAGTTCTATAACTTGTTTACCTGCTGCGCACACGTTTATTGAGTATGTGATATATATTGACTGTAGTCCCGATTAGCTTCAGCTAAATGTTTTCTATTTTAATGGCTGCCTTTTTGAATTTTTTGCAATGCATGTTCTGTTGATCACCCTGTCGTTGTTGTTGTTGTGATTCATGCCCACCCCCCTCCCCTGGCCTGAAAATCTCAGATCTGGTGTCTACTGCGGGCAGAGGATTGCAACCTGTTAACAATGGTACCACAAAGATCGGACTCCATTCAGCTCTCAACTCAATTTTGACCGAGCACTCAAAGAAGTGTCATCTGGAGAGCTCGTACCTTCTCCTACCCACTGAATGGAATCACCACCTCATAGAATTACTTTCCGATCTGCGGACATATGTTTATTAACGCTTAGGAAATCAAAATTGCACTCTATGCCTAGATCGTGTGGTTTACGTCCATATGGTCAGAATGTGCCGAAAGCGAGAGTTTTCTTTTCAATCAACTTGATGCTATTCTTTATTTCTAAGACAGCCAGAAACATCACCAATCTAAAGGCCTGTTCACATTGCATCCGGGGCTTTGCGTTGCGCTACTACGTTGGTTCCGAGACTAATGATATGACCTGTGATTGGTTTGAAATATCCTGTTTTAATTTACTCAGTTCTGTAATGTCTCCGGGTTGCCCCAATTGGTCGGCAGATCTGTATACTGTCTGTCCGGTGACATGGCCCATAAAATTAACGGAACACTTGCATAACTAGGGATGCGTAAATTTCGCATAAAAAATGGAAATTTCGCAAAAAAAAATTAAAATATATAAAATTTTGCATTCATTCGCAAATATATATCTATATATATAATACAGTTCCGTAACTGACTGACTCACTGACTGACTCACTGACTAACATACAACTCACAGACTGAACCACTGGACCTAAAGGGCTGAAATTTTGCATGGCGATTTTTCTTATAGTGTAGGGGTGCACTAAGAAAGAGTTTTGAAAAATTCTTCTTAGAATTTTTTAAATTAAATTTTTAAGCTGTTTTTTAACTTTTTTAAAGTTTGCATTTAAAATAATAATTTGAGGGTTGTAAAATTTATAGCACGAGAAAGATCATAAAAATTCCTTTAAAAGGAATTCATTTTCGAATCTTTACCTCCCTTTTCTGATTTTTGGTGAATTTTTAAAGATTAATTTTTAGAATTTAATTTATTAAATGCTGATCACGTGATTTCTTTTTCTGGTACTTTAAATTAATTGATCGTCACGTTCATAGGAACGAAATAGACAAAAAAATATTTTTTTCTTGCTAATGCGGTAGACGATTGGAAATTATCCAAAAAAATATTAAAATACAGTAAAAGATATGTTCCTCAAACTGTACTATATTCTTTTGTATGTTCTATTAGATTTAATTTCAATATTTTCTTCTACATTATTTTGTCTATAAAAATATACCTTCCGTATTTTTATAAACATATTTTTTTCGTTTTTTTTACATCAATTGCAGACATTGATCGTTGTATTTATTATAAATATAGTTAAACATATCTATACACATATATATATTTAAACATAAATATATTTAAACAAACAAATCTTGCGTCACGTGCATATCAACGAAATAACAAATTTTTTTTTCTGACTAATGCGGCAGTCGATTGGACATTATCCAAAAAATATTTAAATACAGTAAAGTATATATTCCTCAAACTGTACTATATTAACTCTACTATATTCTTTTGTATGTTCTATTAGATTTAATTTGAATATCTTCTTCTACATAATTTTGTGTATGTATAAAAATATCCGTTATGATTTTTATACATATATTTTTTCGTTTTTTTTACAACAATTGCATGCATTGTCGTTGTATTTATGATATATAAATATATATATATTTCTTTTTGTCATTAATTGCATACATTGACCGTTGTATTTGATTTGAATGTACTCCGTAACAAAGTACGGGTTTTCAGCTAGTTAAGCATAAAATGTATTTATAGCCATACTGTTACAGCATCTCCACTTCTTAAATTTTCAGCTCGGAAGTACAATGCCGGCATAAAAGTAAGTTACACGAAGGTTTAACTTTGTTATTAAGTTAACTGACCATTTTTCTTTAATAATAAATGAAAGAACTCATTTATAACATTTGATTGTATGCTTCATTCAATTAACTAAAAGCTTACGTGGAAACGTTCCTATGCGGCAAGAGAACAAAACAATAATTATGGCATTCTCTCACATCAAGATGGAGTCTTTTTTTTACCCTTTCGTGTCTAGGATTTGTTTTACTCCCGGTTTGCTTTTAGAAACGAGGAAAGAATTTTATTACTGTAAAGTAATCGTGAAGTATGGGTTATTTAATCTGTTCCAGCAATAAACCGTACTTTGTTCATTTCCCGGATACTTATTTAATGCTCTAATTTTTCCATTAAACAAATTAATTGCGTCCTAATAAAAACATAAAAGGGCTAAACTGCTTTACTGCTTTTAAAACTCTCTGTAATAACGGTAGATTGAATTCCGAATAGAAACAAGAAGCATATAGATTATCATCTAAGTGGAAAATTTTGCTTAATTTTCCGAAGTTTTCTCTAAATTTATTTTGAATCACTTTTACGTATGAAACTGCCCGTGTATATAATAGTTATTAAGATTTTTGCTAATGTTCTATATTCTTATTTATTGCTATTACATCTAGATTCGTTTCGACTCAAATTACAATTTACACCATTGGTTCTCTAAAATTATAAGTTATAGCAAATAGAATATTCATAACTATATATTTAAACATTAAACCCAGTCATAAGCTCACAAGCGTATATATATATATATATATATATATATATATATATATATATATATATATATTAAGAATTAATTAGAAAAAGAATGATAATTTAACAATTTACAGGGGGGCTTCAGAATAATCTAATTTCTTACATTAAATATCATTCTTTGTCGGAATTCGAAACGCGCCAATTCTCAATCCCCAAGAAGGAAAATTCCCTTTTTGAGAAGAACCATAAAGAGAATCTAAAAATAGTATCAAACTTAGCTCCACCCCAGCCTCATCTCGGCGCAAACGTAATGAGGGCATGCGCAGTTGTATTGGGAGCTTTTGAGTTAATAGGCAAACAGCAGACTGATGGGATTAATTCGTTGATAGCAGACGCGCGCTAGCTGGGTCCGCGGGTTTTATAAAATGGCGAGCGCTACGATATGCGCTTCTTTGGAACAGTGGTTGTTAATAGATGAAGAAATAAATATGATTAAATTGAACTGATGTGACTTTCCTGAGTTGGATTGCCTTCCACCATGTTACCTCACCACCAGTGACTGCAACATCATTTAATATAGCGGGTGTAATACTACTCCCGTCATATATATATATATATATATATATATATATATATATATATATATATATATATATATATACAGGGTGATTCTAATTGAAGTTTAAGTTTCAAAACGCTATAAAAAAGAACCACTGATGAGAATGACGTCAAATTTGAACGGCATGTTATTGAAGAAGGCGGAAAGCGTATGGCAGAATAAAAAAAAATAGTTTCGAAAGTTAGGAACAGATGGCACTGTAAGCGGCAGAAGATGTAAATTAAAATACCTGTCATGCGCACAACACATTTCAGTGTTATAAAACCGCCAGGTACACGACTGTTCCTCATTTCTCGTCTCAGACGTTCGCCATGGGTGTCTCACTGCAGGACCGCGCTCTGCTGGTAAAGCTGTATTACAAGAACGATGATTGTGAGAGAGTAGCTCTGCAAAAGTTCAGGACACTGAAGGGTATAAAAGAAGGCGTTGGTCCAATGAGTGTCGTGGGTCTGAAGAAAATGATCAAAAATTCGAAACGACAGGTTCGTTTGATGTGCAATCTGGTAGAGAGAGAAAACGAGTGCATTCGACAGTAGTTGAAGAAGTGGCCACAGCATTACAGGAGGGGTCGGCCGGTGGTGTGCAACCGTGCAGTTCACGAGGAATTGCCCGAACATTGGACAGGCATACGAGCACGGTGCTGAAAATTGTACGAAACAACCTGCAATGCTATCCGTACAAAATTGGTCATGTGCAGGAGTTGCTTCCGTCTGACCTGCCAGCAAGGGAGACGTTTGCGTTAGAATTCCTTGGTCGCATGGAAGTGGATAATGAATGGCCGTGGAAAATTTTGTGGACAGAGGAAGCCCATTTCCATCTGACCAGAATTGCCGAATATGGGCATCAGAAAATCCACTGGCATCGCACTTCGTACCACTTCATCCTGAAAAGGTCACGGTGTGGTGAGGATTTACGGCATCATTCATCCTACAGCCATATTTTTTCGAGCAGACGGGTTCTTCCGATCCTGTTATCGCTACCATCACTGGTCAGCGCTAGTCTGGTAGACTACCATCACTGGTAGCGCTAGTCTACCATCACTGGTAGCGTCTCTTTTGCGCAACCACGTCATTCCAGCTCTGCAACAGCGTGGATGTGTGGATGAAATCATTTTTATGCAAGATGGCTCTTCTCCACACATTGCACATCCCGTGAAGCAGCTGCTGAGGCGCCATTTCGGAAATGCTCGAATTATCAGCCGTCGTTTCCATACAGCCTGGCCGTCCCGATCACCTGATCTTACTGCGTGTGACTTCTGGCTGTGGGGTTAACTCAAAGATGTTGTGTTTCGTGCTCCAATTGCAAATTTAACGGAATTAAAGGCACGCATTTCGCAACACATTCTGAACATCACCCCGGTGACACTGCGATCCGTTGTGGAACATGCTGTTTATCGCTTTCAACTTGTTGCACACAATGGTGGACACCATATTGAACATGTTTTGCGCCAGTCTCGCGACATATCCGAGCTTCTTTGATGAAGGGTTCTTATGTGGTATGTCGACGCAAAACTCTTGAAACCGATTTGTTCCTTTGGATGTGATATGTACAGTCATGCAAATAAAATTACTCAACAATTCTAATTTGCCAATGCAGTTTAATGTGTAACTTACACCTTAGCCGTTGTTTTACGAATCATTTCTCATTTCTCGTCGTGATTCTGACGCTTACAGCGCCATCTGTTGCTAAAATTTGAAACTAAATTTTTTCTTCTGCCATACGTTTTCCGCCTTCTTCAATAACATGCCTTTCAAATTTGACGTCATTCTCATCAGTGGTTCTTTTTTTTATAGCGTTTTGAAACTTAAACTTTAATTATAATCACCCTGTGTATATATATATATATATATATATATATATATGACGGGTGTACGATATAAGATTTGCAGGAGGAGCATTAAATGGCAACCACTGCCACGGGGCCGGCTGCCGGGGCAGTGAAAAACCAGAACGTTCCATCGGACAGCAGCAAAGCAGCGCGAAAATAAGACGACTAAAAAGAGAGATGCAAGGAATAAGAAAATCGCTGCTCAACGTTTTTATACTAGGTGTTAACTGATTTGCGCTAGGCTTAGAATTATTTTAATTACACACACACAAACACTATCTGCCACCAAGGTATCTGCCAACGATCGGTGAATCTTTTTTTCAAAAATATACAGTGATGATTAAATACACATATTTTTAGTTCAAATGTTATATAAAATCATGAAAACAAATACAATTTTGGTAAAAATTTCGTAACATTTTAAAATATAGGAACTTTATTATAATTTTTCGGCAGAATTTAGTGCCTACGCCAAAGACCCTACACTCTCTTGAACTCGATATATTTCGATTTCCTTTATACTATACTAGCATTATTGCCCGGCGTTGCCCGGGTAGATATATAGATATAAATTTTTTCATGCATTCCATCAAAAAAATACTGGGCTGCACCCCCGCTCTTCATGTTCATCTGGCCACTTGTGTTTATTTGGGGAGCCAGGGCCAAAGGTCATTCCCAATCCTCTTCCTCCCGCGCATTAGAATTTGACCCCCCCGTCACCCCCCAAACCATCTCTCTTAACGCAGCTGGTTGTGGTGAAGGGGCTCCACAGGTGGTCGCGCACCTCTTAGACGCACAAAAATAATTAAAAAATTAATTTTAAAAAAAACTAAATGAGCCCCAAATTTCGTTTTTCCTGATTTAAGTTTCTCGGTTCCTAAATATTAACTGTGCCGAATTTGGTCCCGGTGAGTGAAACAGTCTACGATTCTATAGCGGACAAACAAACAGACAAGCTCTTTTATATATATAGATACTACTGTGACACTTACCTGTGTTCTGAAGGAAAAGTTTGACAATATTTCTAAAAATAACTGAAGTATAAAAAAAGGGAAAAAACACTGATTATTTCAATTATCTTTTTATAAGTAGAGGTAAAATTATTCAATAAACACATATAGCTTAGCTTTTAGTTCCAAATATAGTTAATAATATATAAAACTTATTTCAAAATTTCTTTCAAATATATTGAGAACTTTTAATATAATTTGCTTTCAAATGTAACTGAAAAATGAGTTTTCTTGAAAATACATTTAATAACGATGCTACTTCCGGTCTTTTAATAGCTCTTTCGGTTTATTAAATTGGTTGAAAGTTCCCATCCAATGATCGTACGAATAAAAGTAAAGCAGATTTAGAATCCTAAAAGATAGACCTTTGAAATAGAGCAATTAAAAAATGTTCGAAATTTTGCACCAAAATAGCCATTTCAACGTGGGCATACCCTAAAAGACGAGAGGCACCTAATTGAGATAGATATAAGAATGATGTCAGCTTCCAACGGAGTCTCTTATGAATGGTCTTTTGGAAACATTCAGAAAAGAAAGAAGGTAAATATCATAATACATTGACAGCTGAAAAGTATTTGGTGGCGGTTCAATTTTAACCTTTTCCTTACGGGATGGAATAGCGTGCATCCCAAGAATACGGGCCCATGAATGAATATATATATATATATATATATATGTATATATATATATATATATATATATAAACACAAATTCTGCGCTCATGGCAACCCTAAACATACTTACAAGTTGTTCCAGAATGATGTCCCGATAAATGTGGACGTTCATGGTTCCTATTTGAACATGCAGATCTGTTCTGGGGCCCAGTATAATTCCACCCCAAACGAGCCATCCTGCACCACCGGAACGGTGTCGTTTAATGATGTTGTCTTGGTGGAAACGGGTACCTAGCGTTCTCCATATGAAAGTCCGACGTGAATCAGACTGCAAGCTAAACCTGGACTCGTCGGAAAACCTCACACAAGCCCACCGTGATGATGTCCACATTGCATGTTCTCTACTCCAGGCTAATCGCTGCCGACAGTGAGTTGCCGCAAGCGGAAAACATCTGACAGGCCTGCGAGCATATAGACCAATATTTCCCAAACGTCTGTACACAGTTTGCCTTGAAACTGTGGTACCCGTGACTGCAGATAGCTGACGAGACAGGTCGGATACTGTTGGGAGCTTTCCCCTCCTCATGGCCCAGGAAAATTACTAACGTCGGCTTGAAACAGAGTAAGCCCAGCGGCGGACTGTGAAAAGAAATAGTTTCCCCCTGCCGAGGGGTGACTTACAAAAGGAGTCAGCTTTTCGACTCTCAGACGAGGAGCGACTTGACAATAGCGAGGCTCCCCGATGTCTACAGCGAAGACACTATAACACAAAAGACTAACAAAGGCAGACCATCCCCCTGATGAGACGCTCTAATGACCCAACGTGTGCTGCCGATATAAAGAACAAATATAGTTTTGCGCACGGTTCACGACCAAGGACCTATCAGAGCCCCAGATCATAGAGCGGGGTTGTTACAGATCCCGCCAGGGAAAAAAGTTTTAAAAAGCGGATGCAGGAGATTTTTAGAGGAGACGAGACGAGTTTTGAGACGAGATTCGAAGCCTGAGTTTAGGAGTGATAGCTGATCTCCTAGCTCCATTCACTTTGAGTGACTTTGATATTTTTGGAGGCTCAGCCCTCTGTGTGAAGAAGACATTTTTCTCACTGAGAAGGGTCGTTTGGAGATAAAAGCTTGATCTTTCATATTTTCGAAGCAACTAGCTTCTTTGGTGAGAGCGTGGGACGTGCCATCCACTACTCTGTGATAATTAGATCACATTGCGTCTGGAGTTCGAGTTCGCCTCATTCCAGCCTGTTCCGACGAGTGGAATCCGTTCCCAGCAACTGAGACTTGTGCAATTAGAGCTTTATTGCCTGAAGGCCCGATCTACGATCCGTAGCGACAGAGCATTCTGCCAGCTGAACGGACAATCTTTAACGTGCATCGCATACTGCAACGGACATTATTAATGTAACTGATGTTCCAGAACACGACCAGAACGTGAAGTATTTTAATCCAGAATCTCTAATAAATTGATATTCAGTGTAAAAAGTTCTTATTAGTGAGCTGTTTATCACCATACATAACCGGTGTGACGCTACCTAGCGTGTCGGCTTTGACACCAAGCACGGAATATGTTACACTGTGCTCCGTCGGCTTCTTTGGCAGTTACTACCAGATACCGGTCTTCATTTGGCATTGTAACTTGGGGGCGACCTGTATTGTAACATCTACTGAGATTTCCATCATCTTAGAATCGTTGTCAAAGCCTAGAGATGACACTTTGGGAAATTCCAAGTTCCTCGGATACTTCCATCTGAGTACGCCCACTGTTATTTCAACACTTTAAAACTGAATTCTAGATACATTAATAGAATATCTACATACCTGAATTCTCTGTTCGAGGTCCCGGAATTATCTCAGTTGATACTCTTTTAACTTCTTATTAAAAATAACGTATTACACTGATCAAAGGAACTATAATCCATAAGAGACACACTTTTATTCACAGACTAACGTAGAACACACAGGACATGAAGAAAAAACAAAAGTGACGCATTCTGGGAAGGGGGAAAAAGTCCCGTCAGACGCACTTGCGCATTAAATCTTTTACAAAAATTCCCTACGTTAACAGGTTTTCCCCACATTCCAGGCGGCCGATAATTCTACCTCTTAAAAAATCATCCATATGCGTCCTCTGTGTCATAACTATTTAGTTATGGCACTGAGCGGTTTACAGAACGCTTGTGAATAGTTTTACTTCTTTGCCACCATTCCTTAGATACCCCTCTCTTACGCTTTCGTCATTGTGACGTACTATCGACGTCATCTGGTGGCTTCCTGTAATTTGCATATTATTCTTGAAGACGTGTGTGGTAATTCTACAGGCGAATTTTTTTACTTTAGAGTTCAATTTCCGTGCGATTCTGAATTATCCTTAATTTATGGACATGAGTTTATATGTACATAAGTCATACATATATACATACTAAAGAGGTAAGCAACGATAAGTAATCAGTAGAAGTGAAATGGTATAATTCCCCACGGTGTGTGGCCAATAACTAATGTATTATAAAGGATGCAGAGGCAGGGTTAAATACAGGCTTGTAAACCAATAAAAAATAGAAGAATAGCTGTCGGTGTGGCCAGTGATAGCGATCTGAAGTCTAAATTTTACAAGATGGATGGTCGTTATTTTATGGCCCACAGTAAAAACGTCAGATGAGAAGGGTCAAAGTTATTTTGCAAAATAAAATTATGTTGGGGGAGATACTTCATAGACTATGGACAGAGGCGACAGGGGCGGTTTATTAGAACCAATTGGGGCAGGAACCACTGAAAGAAAAACAGCCCACTGCCCAATGAAAGTGAGGGGCGGGCCAGAATGGCCCCCCTGTAAACGGACAACAGCTCCGCTAAGGACAGAAGGAATTGAAAAAGAAGGAAACGGATCTTAGATTGGGTTCCTGGGAGTTAGATGTTAGACACTCTCGTCTACTCCAGAGCCTTGGAGAAGTGCGAATTTCCCGCCAAGGTGTTCCTATACTGGAGATGATTCTGGGTCCCGGTCGCCGATGCTACGATCATCGCTGCATACATCCGTTATAGTAAGTGCCTCCCCAATAGACTCTAAAAATCATATTTGACTATATAGTTTGCCTCTGCTTCTGGGTTCTCTATGTTAAAATTGTTAAGATGAAACGGATTGTTATATTAATAGCTCTGACAAGTTAATTGAAATTTGGGTTATCCAATAAATGTATGTTTAAGATCAATGCGTTGTATTCCTTGCTTGTATCCAACCCATGCATGCATCCATTGTTTCTAGGTAATTAACACCTATATAATCCTACGTTATTAACCTGTGGTGGTTTCGTTAGAAGAGACTACCTGAATTTTCTTTTATAATTTTAAATCGTTAAATAAGTTTTAAACTACTCTAAATATGTTTGAGTGTTTAATAAGACATAGTCTGGGTTATATCATACTTTCCTTAATATACTTACAGGAATTCAAATTTTAAAAAAAAAGTATTTGTTGAAACGTCGACTGCTGTGAGAAGCTAAATTACAGATGCTTCTCTGAAAAGAAGACATTGGATACCCTACACATACCAACATTTCATTTTACTTCACACGGGAATTAACGAGCATTTTTAAAGAAGTGGAGAACTTTATGTGATAAGATACTCTTTGAAGTATACTTCTTTCACAAAACTCATTCTTGAGTCTGAAACTAAATTTAATCAAAATTTTAGAGAGTCATCTGTTATAAAGCTGAAAGAAGTAACTTGAGAAGTTTTGAATCTTTTCATGTTTCTTTATGAATTTAAACTATTTAAAATTCATTATTTACTCAAAATGCATTTGATATAAAAACTGGGCTTGGGTTTAGTACATTAGTTTGAGATATTTTAGACCTCACTGTACTTCATTTTATTTTAATGCGTCAGAATAATTTTGCGTCATTGTATCTTCACGAGAACGAGATAATTTTCAAAGATTTTAAAACCCATGCTTGACATTTAGTTATTTTCAGCCTTTGATAAAAAACCTAAAACTTTTACATTCATATTCAGTTGACAGTACTGATTTTTTTCAAATTTTTTTTTCAAAACACTGCTTACGGAAATCAAAAACCCATTTTTCGCAAAATGTTAGATTATGCAATGACGAAGTATGAGCGTATCACGAAAAATTAACCCCTTAACAAAAATTTATGTTTACGCAAAGGTCCCGAAAAAGAAGTATTAAAGTAAAATGTTGGTCTCCAAGTCACATTTAAATATTTTTATTTAATTCTCTCAAAACATAAGCCTAAATATTGAGTATTTTAGGAGTTACATAAAAAAATCTGATAATATTATTCTTATTTGCACGTCATAAATGTGTTACTATTTGATTGATTTGTTGGTGACATGTCCACTTAATAGTCAGACAGATCTATCAACAGCACATACTAGCAATTGGGAGAACTCATTCGGGCTATAAATTTTCTTGTGGGTTTTAGTTAGTATTTTTGTGGGCGGACAATTTTGTAGGGAAGGTGAAAATATGTTTGTTATTAGTTCCATTTGGGGAAAATTTCATCAAATTAAGTAAGATTTTTAACCGTCCGGATTGAACTTCATTCTTTCAAGGTACTGGGTTTTTGGTCTTACAATTACAGTAACCACCGCTTATAGTGATCAGTGGTTATAAGAATCAACCGTTTATAAGAATCAATATCGCAAAAACAAAAACAAATGTATTATTTCAATGTTAAGATTTTCGCTTTAAAGAATCAATCCACCGGTTTTAAGAATCAGCTTACACTCTTCGCTTTCCTTTCATTTTTCCAAAAAAGCCACTTAAACCCTCAAAACATACGAAGTACTTTCTTTATTTTTATAAAAGAAAGAGTGATAAGATGGGATGGAACACATTCGTAAAATGCATCCCTTTTTTTGTTATACATAACATAATAGTTTCTCCTTAAACGCTTTAGCTAAACACTGTCCTATTAGCTTGACCCAGGTGCATCCTACCCGTCTGGATCCGATTTCACTTTTCTCCACTGACAAACAAAGACAGGGACTCTTTTTTTCCCTCCTCCCACATCCTGTTTGCGGCTTCCTGGACTATGAAACACATAAAACTTCGGTGAAGTGTCCACTATTACTTCGGCAAACCGGGTATTCTTAGATTCAGCACGTTATCAAACCGTGAAACCTAATCTAGAAGGTGAATCTTGGTCTGAGACTATTGGTATTGAAAGAGGTGTAAACAGCCTACAGAAAACTTCATTACGTCAAATTACCATATAAAACTTTTTCTTGCACCCTTCCTGTAATTGAAATGTTAAACTGTTAAGCAGGTATGTTGTAACAAATATCGGATTTTTTTCTTCTCTTACTATAATCATGTGTATCTACTTATAGGTCTAGAAATTAAGTTGTATTTTTAACATTATAAAGAATTTTAATAAAAGATAATTAACGTAAATTAAAGAGTATTTTATGGTAAATTATCTAATATATGTATATACTAGCTGAAAACCCGCGCTTCGCTACGGAGTACATTCAAATTAAATACAACGGTCAATGTATGCAATTAATGCCAAAAAAAATTATATATATTTATAATAAATGCGACGATCAATGTATACAATTGATGTAAAAAATATATTTTATAAAAAATCGTAAGGGATATTTATTTTTTTGATAATATCTAATCGTCTGCTGCATTAGAGAGAAAAAAAAATATTTTTTTTGTCTATTTAGTTGTTATGCACGTGACGATAAATTTATTTAAAGTACCAGAAAAAGAAATCACGTGAGCGGCATTTAATAAATTAAATTCTAAAAATTAATCTTTAAAAATTCACCAAAAATCAGGAAATGGAGATAAAAATTCGAAAAGAATTTCATTTTGAAGGAATTTTTATGATCTTCCTCGTGATATAAATTTTATAACCCTCAATGTATTATTTTAAATGCAAACGTAAAAAAAGTTTAAAAAACAGCTTAAAAATTTAATTTTAAAAAATCTAAGAAGAATTTTTGAAAAATCTTTCTTAGTGCACCCCTACACTATTAGAAGAATCGCCATGCAAAATTTCAGCCCTTTAGGTCCAGCGGTTTGGTCTGTGCGTTGTATGTCAGTCAGTCAGTGAATGAATGAATGAATGAATGAATGAGTCAGTTACGGAACTGTTTTATATGTATATATAGGTGTGTGTGTCCCTGTCCAAAAACCTAAATTTCGGCTATAAGAATCAACCGCTTATAAGAATCAAAAACAGTAATCACAAACGGGATCCTTATAAGCGGAAATCACTGTATTTTTTTTTATGCATCTACTGGCATTGATTTACCATGTTTGATGACGTGTTGGAATGGATTTTTCCTTCAATCTGAATCTCGCAGCCGAGTTGACATCCTGTAGGTGTGTAGGACTGGATGAGTTTTTGTTGAGTTGTTTGGTTTACATGGCCAATCCATCAGGGGTTTTATTCCCGTCAATGCCAGCGTGGACTAGTACAGTTGGTTCGTTTTCAATGGCGCAAGGTCTAAAATAGGATATCAAGGGCCAAACACGAGAATTGAGCCAAAAATGAGTATACATAAAATCTCAGACCACCAGAGGAAATAACAGATTGGTTACCAACGCTATTGTTAATAATAGGACATGCAAACAAGAAATTCATTTAAGAGGGCAATAAAACTATGTGTAAACACGATAAAAATAACATATGTAAAGAGAGATGGTATATACAAGTGGTATATAAAAACGATGGTATGTAAAGATTTTAAAACCAATGATATATAACGGCATTAAAAGTCAATGATATATAACTGCATTAATAAAATTGATATAACGATTTAAAGGGACAGTGGACTTTTGAAATTGTGAAATTTGTCCAAAAATTCGATTTTTTTATTTTATTGAATTGTGAAACTACGTACGAGTAGGAATTTGTTGCAAAAATAATTTTTAATTTCTACAATTACTTTCCTAATTATAGGCATCTGTATTTACAAACAAAGTTGCCTGAAGTAGAGTTTCATTTGAATTTTGTTACTCATCAATGTACACGATACTGGTACAATTATGAGAAATGTTGAAAAGCTTAAATATATTTATCTAAATCTATGGCTAATTGAAGTTTCACTGCATATATATATATATATATATATATATATATATAAGGTAAGTGATATTTATTTGTTATGTAATAATTTAATTTAGATATTTTGTGGTTACTAATACCAATAACTTTAAATGTGGTTTTCTCAAAATAAAAGTTTTCATGTCATACGAATATTAAAACTGCTCCATGCGCATCTCTAATTATCGTACTGCTTTGAAATTTAAGTTTTATATACTAAACTATATATCCAATAAATCTTATTGAAAAAAAAATATGCTTTGTAGCTCAGAATTTCTAAATTATGTACTTAAAGAGATGATTTATAGGTATTTTGCGTAAGAAAATGGCTGTTTTCTCTATTATTATTTTTTTCTCTTTATATTTTTAATGAATGCTTAAAATAAGCAATAAGTTCCATTGTTCGTTCTATAAGGTATTCTGTAAATAAAAATTACCCTATTATATGCAAAAGAAATGCGCATAGGACATTTTTAATTAGGCCAATTATTTATATAATTATTCATTCATAATTCGTAAATTATTAATATTTCATCATTAAATTTTAACCACTTATACATATCTATGGTACTAATCACATATTCAAGTTTCAAGCAAATCCATTCAAAACAAAAAAGTTAGGTTTGAAAGTCCACTGACCCCTTAATGATATGAACGATGATATATCGCTCACTCCTTTGAACAACGTCATGACTCAAAAAACAAGAATTTTCAGGAGAGTGATTTGAAAGTTTAAAACTACATTGAAATGTATTGAAAATTAATTTTTAAATCTGCTCTCTAGCGGCTAAATATTGAGCAGTGAGATATGACGATCTTTAGGCATATACTACTCTTTCAGGGCATTCTGAAAACAAGCATAACTAATAATCGCCGATTTTTGAGTTATGCCGTTGTTGAAAATAGTGAGCGATATAGAATTAAACGTTTCAATTTGAATCAATCACAAAAGCAAATACTGTTTATACAACCAATCTATATATATAAAACAGTTCCGTAACTGACTCATTCATTCACTGACTGACTGACATACAACGCACAGACCAAACCGATGGACCTAAAGGGATGAAATTTTGCACGGCTATTCTTCTAATAGTATAGGGGTGCAATAAGAAATATTTTTCAAAAATTCTTCTTAGATTTTTTTAAACTAAATTTTTAAGCTGTTTTTTAAACTTTTTTTACGTTTGCCTTTAAAATAATACATTGAGGGTTATAAAATTTATATCACGAGAAAGATCATAAAAATTCCTACAAAATGAAATTTATTTCGAATTTTTACCTCCATTTCCTGATTTTTGGTGAATTTTTAAAGATTAATTTTTAAAATTTAATTTATTAAATGCCGATCACGTGATTTCTTTTTCCGGTACTTTCAATAAATTTATCGTCACGTGCGTAACAACTAAATAGACAAAAAAAATATTTTTTTCTCTTTCTAATGCAGCAGACGATTGGATATTATCCCAAAAAAATGCATATCCCTTACGATTTTTTTATAAATATATATATATATAGATAGATATATATTTTACATGAATTGTATACATTGATCATCGCATTTATTATAAATATATATATTTATTTTTTGGCATAAATTGCATACGTTGACAATTGTATTTAATTTGAATGTACTCCGTAGCGAAGCGCGGGTTTACAGCTAGTAGAATATATAAAGGGAAACAATGAAGTATGGGTTTTCTTCCCCAACAGATCACACAGATTGGGCGAACTGTAGAAATCGGGCTAGTATAGATATTCCTCGAATTACGTCCGAGATAGGGACCCAGGCATTGGTCGTAACTTGAACTGGTCGTAAGTCAAGTATCATACGTTTTTTTTGTACATGTGTATAGTATAGCTCACTTCTACCCGTACTTGGGTGTGTATAATTTGAAGTAGCACTCTAAATGAATTTGTTACAAACACAGTCTATACATGAAACAATGTTTATTGAATTCCTTGCACATATAGAGTTTGCTTTTACAGCAATAAGCATACTTACTACTTGTACGGAATATATATTAGCATTCAATAAAAATACATTTTGCAATACTCACAAACCATCAGAGAGTCAAACCAGCAGTTCTGCCACGTAAAATTTGGGCCCCCTAAGCACAAGCGCCGGTTAACACCTGGAGCTGCTTACCTCGTAGCTCCCTTACTTCGCTTATCTATCAACTTTAACAACCTTTTAACTTAATCAAGCTGCTTGGCATTTATACTAAGCGCGTATGCCGAAATTAGCATATCTGAAGCAGCTTCTTTAATTCATTCACTCAAAAGTTCGATTCTTGTGAATCGAATCTTATGTATACCTTACATATGTATATACATATATTTTTTACTTTCCTGCATACATACGTAATTTAAAATACATTGTATTTAGAAGACATAAATTATTCTTTGTCATCACAACTTATTGTGTTAGTACCAGCCATTGGTTCAGAATTTGCGACAAAAGATACTTTTCAAGTTTTTTAACAATATTATCCAAGGTAGTTTGAACAGTTTTCGTCATCTTTTCCTTGCCTGGTTTTCTTTAATATGACGATTTACACACTTGGGAATCTTTCTTCATTTGGATCCATTGCTTCTACAGTAATTGTTGTAGTCCTTTATTAATATAATGAAAATCTGAAGCCATTTCAGAAGCCCATTGGTACGGAGGGAAAGCAGAGGACTGTATATAAATAACAATTTTATTGAAAGCGGTGCCGCAACATGGGCTTGAAAAATGGCCGCTGAAAGCGACGCGACTTACTCACTTAGAACAAGTTTCACATTGGCGCGTTTTTTCATACAACCAAAAGGTGGCGCTACAATCGCCGGAAATTGCCGTTATCAGTGCGGAACATTCCGCCGGCCTTGAAATAACATTTCAATACACAAAAAAATTAAAAATAAACACATTATAACTATACTAATATAAGATACAACAATACAATAATAAAGAAAAGAAGTAAACATAAAAAGGTTCAATTTTGCATTGGCAAAATACATATCTTTGATATAGGTTGTAGCAGCGGCAACCTTTGTTGACACATACCTCCACTCCTTCCTTGCTATTCTGTAAAATGGGCAGAAAGGTTAAGCGGTGTGTGTGATGTAGTCTACACATTCTTCGTGCGGGAGACGTAATTGCCTCCATTCCTCATGTGTTGTTCGGAGAACAATATTGAAAAGGCAAACTGGCCGAGGGGTTCAGCTGTCTTGGCGGCAGATGATCTCCATAGAAAGACCTGTTAATAATGTTTTCTGTTCCAGAGAATCGTACATTTTCAGGCTAACAAAGACCGGGTGATGGGCCTATGCAGTTCCAATTACGGTAAGGTAACTTGGAAAAACATCGTTAACGAGACCGTCCATCAAGAGGCATGGTAGATGTCCAGTGGAAAGAGGACCGCTGCCGACAAAAGGACCAACTCCGAGATGTCGTTTCAGCCGGAGGGAAAAGTGAGCTGAAAGAGTGGTCAGGAGCGAGATGACGTCAGCGGGCTAGCGAATTGTCACCAGGAGCGCGAGGCTTTTATAAAGAGGGGATCGCCGACTCCCAAGAGAGAACGCAGAGACACAGGAGAGAGACCAGAGAACCGGAGAGAACTTTGGAGTCGTTTTGACTGGAGGCTCGGGAGCTGAGATTTAGCTATGAGCTTAGCGAGTTCGTTTTGCACGTGTAAGGTGCCCATCTACTACTTGTAAATACCACTGTATATAATTTTATTAGTCCAATAAAGGACGTAAGTTAAACAAGAATCTCTGGTGTCTTGTGTCTCTAAAATGAAATCAATACTTTTGAAAGGCGCTGTGGCCACGTTATCACAGCTGGTGGCAGAAGGTGTGGATTGTCTGCTAGTGTAAAATAGCAGGCGAA
The DNA here is from genome assembly GCA_907164885.2 of Dolomedes plantarius. NCBI lineage: Eukaryota > Metazoa > Arthropoda > Arachnida > Araneae > Dolomedidae > Dolomedes > Dolomedes plantarius. Next base: position 136,907,656 of record OU015500.1, read on the forward strand.
CACACGGCGGTCCAACGACGAGGAGTGAGAAAGCGGTTCTGGGAGGATAGCCAGGTGAAGAACCGACAAATGCAGAAGTCAACGGAAGCCTACGGAATTTGCGGGCAGACGAGGAAAAGCCAGACGGATTAGAAGGAGGATAAGGGAAGCCCAGCGGAAGTCAAACACCAGCCTGATCAACTGATGCAATGATAACCGAAGGTGAGCCTATTTTGAAATCTTCCAAGAGGTCTGCGCGAAATATCGTCAAGGGGCAGTAAATTGTGGGGTTGACTAGTTGGAATTAGCCTGATAATTCAGAGAATTTAGATAGTTAATTTCAGCTCTTCGTCGAGGGGTCCGAAATTTAAGCCTGTGAAGGTTTAGGAAAATTAATTAAGTAATACAAGTGATTTGGAGGAATCACAAAGGAATTAATTGTTTAGGGATTAAACGATGGTTTAAAGTTCCTTTTTGTATTATATATATGTTATTGATTTTTAGAAATCAATTTACTTTTTGGGTGATTTTGAGATAAATCTCCCAAGGTTAAGTTTCAAGAAAATCTCTGTTTAAGGGTTTTAAACAGAAAAGGGATTTTTTGGGGGGTGATTTTGAGTTAAATCTCCCAGGTTTAAATTTTGAGAAAATCTCTGTTTATGGATTTAAACAGGAAAGGGATTTCTCGTGGGGTGATTTTGAGTTAAATCTCCCAAGGTTAAATTTTGAGAAAATCTCTGTTTATGGATTTAAACAGGAAAGGGATTTCTCGTGGGGTGATTTTGAGTTAAATCTCCCAAGGTTAAATTTTGAGAAAATCTCTGTTTATGGATTTAAACAGGAAAGGGATTTCTCGTGGGGTGATTTTGAGTTAAATCTCCCAAGGTTAAATTTTGAGAAAATCTCTGTTTATGGATTTAAACAGGAAAGGGATTTCTCGTGGGGTGATTTTGAGTTAAATCTCCCAAGGTTAAATTTTGAGAAAATCTCTGTTTAAGGATTTAAACAGGAAAGGGATTTCTTTTGGGGTGATTTTGAGATAAATCTCCCAAGGTTAGGTTTTAAAAGAAAACCTCTGTTTAGGGATTAAACAGGAAAGTTTTGTGAGAATTCATAGGAAATCTCACAGTGCCTTTGGTGCACAGGAAGCGCTCAGTGTGGGACACATATCACCGGCGATACTATAAATAAATGAAAATTTTGTGTATGCATGTGTTTTCTGGAATTGTGTGATATTGTGCATGTTTTATATAATTGTTGTGTCAGAGGCATAACGGTAGATTAAGAGCGTTTATTCTTGTATATGTGGTTATGTTAAGTTCTTTGAAACATTTGTAGTTAAGTGTTTTATTACAGGTTCTAGCGATTTAAATATCATAGTGTATAACTGTTGTGGTATATGTGACAGGCATTTTCGAAATTTTAGTTATGATATTTATGATTATGTAATACATGTTTTAAGGTTTTATTACAATAATTGTGTAATGGTATGTGTTAAATGTTTGAAGGTTTTACACAGGAATATTAGGGATTTATGTGTTAGAAATTCCTGACAGCAATTATTTGGTATTCGGAAATAGTATATAGAACCTTATAGTGTTATTATTGAAAAATTTGGGAAATTATGGCAGAATTTACCGAAATGGAGCTATTTCTAGCTAAATATACTAAAAGTGTCCTGCTGACATTGGCAGCAAAATTCGATGCTAATGTGTCGATGTCAGACATAAAGCTAAGAATTATAAGGCAAATTGTAGGAGCGTCAGATTTTGACGAACAATATGCGAAAAATTCTCTAGAATCAATTTTGTTGGATAGACAAAGGGAAGAACAAAGAGAAAAACTAGCTTGGGAATTAGAAAAGCGAAAACGACATAGAGCGTTGGAACTGGCGAGAATCAGAGGGACATCGGGAACTTCGTTAGACCCTGATGTTAAAACTTTAGTCGCGGGAATGTCAGAGGAATTCAAATTTGACAAAGAGTCATTTGTGCGAAACCATAAAGAGACTATAGAAAGTCTAAAACAATTAAACTTTGATCTTGAGAGTGAAGTAGAATTCGGCATTCGAGATGAACTTAAGTTACGTCATAGTGAAGAGTTGTTAATTTTAAGAGAATTTTTGCAATCAATAAAATTTTACGAAGAAATTGCGATTAAACCAGTTGAAGCGGATAGCTTTAGCACAGAGGACACAGGTCCAGAAAATTCGCCTAGTATGGCTATTCGGGAAAATAAAACGGATAGGTTGTGTACAGGGGACACAGGTCCAGGAATTTCGCCTCTTGTAGCTATTCAGAAAAAAGGAACGGATAGTGGGGTTAGCGTTGAAACTAATTTAGGTAAAAGCAGTAACTCTAAGCTGGTGAGTCCTGAGGAGGTTGGGAAAGCCGGAGTTTTAATCCGACCAACTAAATTACCCGGAAAAATTGATTGTAAGGAAAACGAGTCGGAAAATGTAAAGTCGAAAGTAGCTCCTGACGGGACAAAAGAATTGGGAGAATCGCATTCAGAAAGACCGCTCATTTTGGGGGAGGCGAACGAATTGGGGAAAACGGGTTTAGTGCAAGTTTCCGAATCTGATTTTGGCGAAGCGCAAGTCAATTGTCCCTCCTTGAAGTCCCTTTGGGAAAAAGCGAGCGACCCTAAAAACTCCGAGTTTAGCGTGGAACGGGGCAAGCTGGTCCGATTTTCGGAGGCTAAAAGGGGAAAATGTGAATCGCGCGTACCGATTCCAGGAAAACAGGAGTCGAGGGACGGCTGTATTGAACCTGAAAGGTTTTTGTTCGTACGAGGCGTTTTGTACGGGTATCAGGGGAAAACAGAGAGTAGTATTCGCGTGGCGAAAAGGGAAAGTTCCCCCATACGGTTTTTGGGAGAACAAGAGAACCCACCGGAAAGATTAAGGGTTAATGAAGGGAAACCCTGTAATGGGAAGGTTTTAGACAATAAATTAAATGGCGAGACTAACTATGGGAAGGGTAAATCACGATGTTATCCTGTTAATTGGCGAGAGCCGCGTTTAGGGAACCCCGAAGTGGTCAAACTGTGGAATTATAAGTCGCGGAAAAAGGTCAGATACAGAATAGGTTTTTTCGGCAAGATGGATACCCTTCTCCCTATTGTAGCAGAAATGGTTGTAATTGTAGCGACGCATTATGAAACAATTATGGCAGTTATCGCAGGGAAAGCTATTGTATACATTTGCACCTTACTTGAGAATAGTGAGGAAAATTTAGGTTATGAGGATCTTAAGGTATAAATTGTAAAATTGTGTTGCTGAAATGTATTAAATTGAGTGTGAATACATAATTTAAGAAATAATGATATAATTATAATTGTGATGAATTGTACGACTTTAAATATGTTGGTAATTTCATAGCCTAAGAATTGAATGTATAGTGATTATTGTGATTATTGGATTTATTGTGATGAATTTTTGTAATTAAGTTTAATTTATTTGTGCATCCATGAGTAAGATGGCCAATTAATATTGATTATTGATGTATGGAAATTATTTAACGATTTGCATTGTGTTCAACGGTGAAAAGTATTTAAGGTTTTTTTTTTGTTGTATTATGTCCAATTGTGTGAATGTTCTGTATCGTGAATGGAAACTTAGACGGTTTTGTCTATTGTTAGGTTTTTAGTTCTGGATGAACCGATAGGTGAAAATCCTAATAAATCGTGTAGATTCTATGTTATATGAATCTTAATTTACCTATTGTGGGTCAAGTAATTTTATGTAATTAGTGAAATTGGAATATCAAGTGTAATGGAAGTAAATTGGTTAAATATGTACTGGAACGAGATTTCTGTTCTAGGTGTTGTTAAAGTAGCAAAAGTAATAAGAAACTTCCATATGAAAACAGGGTTGTGTTCGAAAGAAAGGCCCGCTCTCATGATGAGTGAATTTCTTTTTGTCTGGATCCTTTAGTTCTTTGATGGAATTAAGCAGAGAAGGATGTTGGGGTTGGAACCCTTATTTATGCTAAACAATTTAAAATGTGAAGAATTTTGTTTAAATCCATGTTTTCATGATGAAAGTAAAATTTTTGTTTGTTTGATATTCAATTCAAGGTTAGGTATTTGATTTAGACCATGAATAATATAAGTTGATCCATTTTGTTGAAAGAAAAATTAAAGATGTAAATCTTGTTAAAACTAATATAGACTGTAGGAGTCTGAGGTTTCTAGTTGTTGAGTCAGTTTTGTGGACCAACGCCTAAATGGAAAATTTTTAAATATTGTTTGATAAAACGAAAAAGAAAAATTTAAATGTCCTGTAGTTAGAAAAGAAAAACTGTGAGTCTTTGGACGAGCAGGTTGTAAGTTTAACATTGTGTTAAATTTGTTAGGTACATTGTGTTGAATTTCTTTTGTTGTTGAAGTTTTATGTAATAGTGTTTCATGTCCTGCGTAAAGGCAGTGGCATGTGTAATGTGTGTACTATTTTAAATGGACCTATCAGGAATTAAGCATCACCTGTTAGAGTTTTGAGTCAAACATGCTGTATTTAAAGGTGTCAAATTTTATGTAAACTGAGTAATTTTAAAATGGTATTGAAAATCTATGTGTTAGTCATCGGTTTTGTTTGGGTGGGCCAGTGTTGCCGAAACCCTGTAGTCAGGTGCTGTATACCTGGAGGTGACACATAGTTGTTTGAGTGTTTATTTTATTAAAATGAATGGTATTTTTGGTAAAGGTTCATTTTAAGTTCAGTGACAATGACTGATAATTTTAGCATGTAATTAAGATGTTAAGTAACTAAATGATTTTATAAGTGTATATAAGTTTGATATCTGTGTTGTAATCTCATGTGCAATAGTGTCATGTATTTAGTGAGGACAGGGTCTGTCTGTTGAGTAATATTTGTTCCATGTGTTAAAATGTAGTTAAAATATGTCCGATTAATTAATTGGGGTAGAAATCTTAAAAATGATTGTTAAGTAAGTTAAGATTGAGGAATGTATTGTAATGATAACTGTGAAAATACCTTAAAATGATAATGCTTTATGTGTGTTGTGTTTTTAACCATGTATGAATTTATTATGTGTAAAGGTGTTGTAATATTGTGTCTCAGACTGAGGGCAGTTAGGGTTTTTAGTGAAGTCTAAAATAGGCGGTTGTGACTCTTTTGAGTTAGGGCTGAAGGAAGCCAAAGGGTAATGACCTCTTGGGAATGGTTTCTTGTGGGCTTTCCTAAATGGACCTACTGAACTTGCCTTTAGCCTTTTTAATGTTTAAAAAGACTTTTAGGGGGGAGGAGTTGTAGCAGCGGCAACCTTTGTTGACACATACCTCCACTCCTTCCTTGCTATTCTGTAAAATGGGCAGAAAGGTTAAGCGGTGTGTGTGATGTAGTCTACACATTCTTCGTGCGGGAGACGTAATTGCCTCCATTCCTCATGTGTTGTTCGGAGAACAATATTGAAAAGGCAAACTGGCCGAGGGGTTCAGCTGTCTTGGCGGCAGATGATCTCCATAGAAAGACCTGTTAATAATGTTTTCTGTTCCAGAGAATCGTACATTTTCAGGCTAACAAAGACCGGGTGATGGGCCTATGCAGTTCCAATTACGGTAAGGTAACTTGGAAAAACATCGTTAACGAGACCGTCCATCAAGAGGCATGGTAGATGTCCAGTGGAAAGAGGACCGCTGCCGACAAAAGGACCAACTCCGAGATGTCGTTTCAGCCGGAGGGAAAAGTGAGCTGAAAGAGTGGTCAGGAGCGAGATGACGTCAGCGGGCTAGCGAATTGTCACCAGGAGCGCGAGGCTTTTATAAAGAGGGGATCGCCGACTCCCAAGAGAGAACGCAGAGACACAGGAGAGAGACCAGAGAACCGGAGAGAACTTTGGAGTCGTTTTGACTGGAGGCTCGGGAGCTGAGATTTAGCTATGAGCTTAGCGAGTTCGTTTTGCACGTGTAAGGTGCCCATCTACTACTTGTAAATACCACTGTATATAATTTTATTAGTCCAATAAAGGACGTAAGTTAAACAAGAATCTCTGGTGTCTTGTGTCTCTAAAATGAAATCAATACTTTTGAAAGGCGCTGTGGCCACGTTATCACAAGGTCTTTTTAGTACAGCAGTGGGAGTTTGTCTTATCACTACTCGAACCTTACCGTCTTTGCCTTTAATGGTTTCTTTAATTCTACCTATGGACCATTTTGAGGGGGGAATATTGTCCTCCTTGATTAAAATTAAATCTCCCACCTCTACATTATCCTTTTCAAATTTCCATTTCGATCTTTGTTGTAAGTTAGTTAAGTAATCATTCTTCCACCTCTTCCAAATGCCTTGCACTAATTTGGTTGTTAGTTGCCACCTAGATAGTCTATAGTGTGATTTATAGCCACAAGCTCGGGTTCGGGGATAGAATTTAGTGGGCGTCCTATTAAAAAGTGTCCCGGTGTTAAAGCTTGAAAATCATTAGGGTCTGGTGACAATGGGCAAATAGGTCTCGAATTTAAAATAAGTAAGTAATATTTGAATGATTTACCCCTGCTTCCCATAACCCTCCAAAGTTTGGGGATCAAAGGGGGATAAATTTCCAAGTTACCTGCTCTGAGGACAAATAGTTTCCAAGCTGTTCAATAGGCTCTTGAATTAATTTGTACAGTTTCTTTAATTCAGCACATGCCCCAATGAAATTTGTGGCGTTATCTGTGTAAACTATCGCGCTTTTTCCTCGTCTTGCAAAAAATCTTTTAAGACATGCGATAAAGGACTCTGATGTCAAATCCGAAACTATTTCCATGTGCATAGCTTTAGTCGCAAGACAAATAAAAATTGAAACATAAATTTTTCTCAATATACATTTCCGTTGATAAGGAATTTTTATAGAAAAGGGTCCACAGAGATCCACGCCGGTAACGTTAAACGGTGCGTTAGGAGTTACTCTATCAGAGGGTAAATTACCCATAATCTGTACAGCAGGTTTGCTTAAGGGGACTCGGTACCAAAAATTTTATTTTTGTAAATAACAATAATATTTAAGTTTTTGGATGATGTTTCAATAAAGCATAATCATTACATACAATAATAGACCTTAAATTGATAATACAATAGTAACTTTATTTTTAAATTTAATCTTTTTAAAATTTTTTAACACTTTTAAAATTTCTTCTTCTTTTTTAATTTTGGTGTTTGAAACAAGATTTTTTTTATCTTATACTCAGGGTACTCTTTTCTACAAAAGTAAGCATCAGAATTTTTGATATAAAAATTAGATCGGAAGAAAAAAATTAATAATTGGATGTCTATGGAAAAAACCCTTAAAAATAGCATATATTTCAAATTCACATTTAAAAGAAATTTTTTTTTAAAGATATCAAAAAATAAGATGCTTACTTATCATTAATAGAATCTAAAGATACACTAAAAAGGTTTGAGACAATTTGCTGAAATATTCTGGAAGCCTTAGCATTTTGATTATATAGGAAATCTGAAAAATTACGAACTGAGAAAAATGAGTTTAAACATTTCATTTACAAAGAAACAATACTAAATTTTATCCAAATGTCTCCAAACTTTTTCTCAATGAATAATGGAACATTTTTTTAGTTTTCCTCACCAGAAGAAAGTGTTAGATGTTAAAATCATGGAATTAGAAGCTAATGTATATGGTAGCACTTAGTTATTAAATAAACAAAATTGCACATTTTCAGTAGAAAAATACCCCACAATTGCAAAAGTAGACTTTATAATCATTTTTAATTTGTTATATATATATATATATATATATATATATATATATATATATATATATGTATGTATATATATATGTGTGTGTGTGTGTATAATAATTATACTTATTCAATAAATCATGATAAATTATTAATAAAATAAAATCATAGCTCATATTTATATTTAAATTAAATGTAAATACCAATACTTAAAAAATTTCATAATTATTTAAAGGGCACCAATTATAAATTTAAAAATAACCAGGTCTATATGTAATGCCTTCTCGTTTCTTTTCTAAACTTTCTCTTTTAGTTATGGCATCTTTCACAAGTTTTCTTGCTCGTTGGTACTTAAATGTACTTCTTCGCAATCTAAAAGAATTTTTTCGCAAGTCTAACATTTTTGCAAGTCTGGCAGTCTGGTACCCGAATTTTAGTTCTAGAGTTTTATGAATTTCTCTTAGAGTAGAAGTGACACCTTTATTATATTCACAAATCACTTCCCCCACTGATCTATGTACACGCTTTTTGAACACAAATATGTCTTTCGAACACCTAGCCCATATCATACTATGCAAGCTTTCATTTGCATTTTTAGTTTTGCATCTGATACATCTTTCTAAAAGACCATTTGATGCCAGTCTTTGATAGACAGGAAATATTTTTGGCAAATATTCCTGGTTAATTGGTGTACCAACATGAAACACCAGAGAGTGTAAAAACCAGAGAGTTGGTTAGTTTTTCAACTGTAAACAATGAAGTAGGTGTGGCATTTAAAGGGACATTTAAAAACAGAGGTTTGCGAAATTAACCATATCTCCTTTACTATTAATCAGATCATCAAGAAATTTAGTCAGAATGTTCTACAGATGTTAAGGTTCATTTTGGGGTAAAAATCTGCAATTCGACAATTTTATCATTTTTCGTCAAAATGAGAGGTACTGAGTCCCCTTAAAGCAAATTATGCAATCGTTAACTACCTTCCTTGCAGTCAATCTGCCATTAATGGGCCAAAATTCTTGACGTACGGTATATAGGAGAGTTTGTGGGCCTGCATGATGGTTTTTCCTGTGAAAATGCTCAAAAATCATTCGAGTCAATTTATTACTCTTGGGAATAATAATGGGGTGTTTCTGATCAAACTTTAAGTCAGAATTGCCTAAGCGACCTCCAACTCTTAAAATGTTGTTTTCGTCTAAAAATGGATTTAAGTTTTGCAATCCACTACCTTTGGGCACAGGTTCTCCCTTTAGAAGATTGATAATCTCCTTTTCAAAATATCTTACCTGGACGGCTTTAATTATAGATATCTCCGACCACCTCAATTCCTTGGTGGTGAGCGGTCCCTTTAATTTGTGGCCTGTCTTACAATTACTAAAAAATCTAAAAATATATGACAAAATGCGAATTAACTTCAAATAATTATTAGTTAAACTTAAAAATGTATCAAAAAATTGTCCCTTGTAAGAATTAGAGTTTTATCGGAGTGCCCTTTGAATTCATTTAAATATTGTTCATTTTCAGTAGAATGATATTCAGGAATATCCCTTGGAACAATAATATCCGCTTGTAGGAATGTAGGCCCTTTCCACCACAAAACACTTGATGAAAGGTCTTTAGCATCTAGTCCCCGTGAAATAATGTCTGCCGGATTGTGCTTGGAGGAGACGTGAACCCAGTGGAAATTTTCAGTCAGTTGTTGAATGTTACTAACTCTATTCCCAACGAAAGTTTTTAGTTGATGAGGCGATGTTTTTATCCAAGAAAGAGCGATAGTTGAGTCTGACCATAAGAACACTGATTCAACATGTAGATGTAATGATTAAACCGAGAGGATCAAATATTTTGGCTATTTGTGAAAGCACTTCTGATTTAGTGTAATTCAATTTAGGATTTACCTTGGTTGTGTAAGTAAACATATCAGTTTTAGGTTTCCACAACATACCCAATGTTTTTACCACATCTAATTCAGAGTCTGATTTAATAGCATATTCTTGATTAATTTGAGATGGATCTGTTAATAAACTAGGGTGGTTTGTGCACCATTTGTGTAAATCCATACCTCCAGACTTCAACAACTTTATTAACTGAGACTGAAGCTCCTTAAGCTTGGAGAATTCAGATTCTCCGCTTAAGATATCATCCATATATGTATCTAATTGAAGAACTGAAGATGCTAGTGGATATTGATCTCCATCATCAATTGCGAGTTGTTTAAGTGATCGCGTTGCTAAAAATAGAGCACTTGTCGTGCCATATGTAACAGTGCACAGTCTGTAAGTCCTTGCAGGTTCGTTCATCCCTTCCTTCCAAAATATGCGCAATAGATCGCGTTGAGAATCGTCTATCAAAATTTGCCGGGACATTTTTCTTATAAAGGGAGTAAGTGCATATTCGTGCCTTCGAAATCTAAGTAGAAAAGCGAAAAGATCATCCTGTATTATACCTCCCGTCAACTGTAATGAATTTAGTGATTCTCCTGAAGACGTAACAGACGAAGCATTAAATACTACTCTTAAAGGCGTTGTCTCCTTATCAGGTCTGTAGACACCGTGGTGACGGAGATAATATACAATTTCTGGTTCTTCATTTTCTAAAACTTCCTCCATATGGCCTAAGGTTAAATATTCGCGAATAAATTCTTTATACATCTTTAAGAATTTGGGATTTTGATTTAATCTTTTAACAATCCATAAATTGTATCCATAAACAATCAAGTTTTCGTAAGGCATTTTGTTTGGAATCACCTAAACAATCAGGATTCTTCGAAAACGGCATTTGAACAATGTATCGGCCTGAATTGTCCCTTCTGTGGGTATTCAAAAAATGTTGTTCACATAGTTTATCATCAGCACTTTTAATCATTTCAACGTTATTTTCAGGGAATCAGTTCTGCTTCGAAAAACTTCTTAAGTGATTTATCTAAATTAGTTTCATTAAGTAAACAACAGTAACGAGAATTATTATATTTTTCGTGTTGTAAAGATCCGATTACTATATAACCAAACTTAGTGTTCTGTAACATTAATTTTCCATCTTCCGTATAAATTCTTTCACTTTTCAAAATATCAAAAAAAAGTTGATTTCCGATCAAGAAATCGATCTGGCTGGGTAGATAAAACCCTTTATCTGCAAGTTCCACATAATTAGGAAATTTAACACTTGATATATCTAGTTTTGCTACTGGGAAAATTTCAGTTATTCTTGCAACCAATATGCAATCTATATTCACCGAAAATGTCTCTCCTTTGTTAGAAATATTAGCATTTACTTTAGCCTTAACTGAATGAATTGAGTTGTTTATTCCTGAAATTGAAGTTTTAATATTCTCTTTTCTTAACCCCAAATTTTCTGCACAACTCTTGGTAATGAGATTTATTTCGCTTCCATTGTCCAGCAAGCCTATAAATTTGCACCTTTGACCGTATTTATTTTTAACATAAATAACCACAGTATTTAATAAAACACTTTCATTCTGCGGAAGTGCAGCATTTGCTTTTTCATTTTTTGAAAGCTTGGAACTAAGCAAAGCACTCCTCATTTCAGCGCCAAGCTGTGTCGCGCCATTCTGTCTGTCATCACTTCCTATGTATCTTCCCATCACTTTTAATGTTCTGAGGCAATGTGTTTTGATTTCCATGTGTTTCTTTCATTTCATCGAATAAGTGCAATAATGTATGGTGTTTCTTTTTACAAATACTACAAACGTATTTCGATTTGCATTGAGATACAGTATGGAAATTTAAACAGTTATAGCATAACTTTTGATTTTCAACGAATTCATATCTGCTTGAGATCTTCATATTTTGAAATTGTGAGCATTTATGTAAAGGGTGTGGGTTTTTACATAAAACACAAAGCTTTAAATGCTCCTTGGAATTAATCATGAAAGTTTTGGAACGATTTGAGATATTTGAAACGTTTTTAGGGCTGGACTTAACCGAAAAATTTCTGTTTAAGCCTTCTAACATCAAACTTCGCGTTTCTAAGAAATTTAAAAATTCGTCTAATGATGGAACTTCCTTAGAATTCAGAGATAACTCGTATTGTTTTCTAGTTTCTCTGTCCAATTTACTCGTAATAACATTTATCAACATAATATCTGAAAGATTGTTTCTTTTATATTTTAAAACGCTCAAGGCTCGTAAGTTTCGATTTATACAATCTACCAAATTGCGTAATTCTTTTGGCGACTCATGCGTGATTTTCTCGAAATTCATTCGAGCTTGGATATGTGCTTCGACTAACATTCTGGCGTTCTGATAGCGTTCATCTAATGCATTAAACAGAGACTTATAAGTGTCATCTAGAGTTTCTAATTGTTTTGCTTCACCCTTTAGTGCTGCGCGTAAATAATATAGTTTTTACGTTTCTGATAAGGCAACATTTTTATCAATTAAATTAGAAAATTGGAGTTTAAACTGACTCCATTCCTCGTATTTTCCTGAAAACTGTGGAAGCGGGATTTCTGGGAGCTTAACATTTGGCTATGAAGTTGGCAGATCAGCATTATTTATTTTATTATGATCATTTTCAAGTTTATTACTTGCATACAGTTTACTATTGAGGCAATTTAGGCTTACCTCTAATTCTTCCAGTCTGAAATCTAAATCTTGAAGTTCTTCTTCGATTTCTGTTAAATCCGTATCCTCAGGTAAATCATAATATTCACTGCGTAATTCTTCGGTTTTATCTTGAAGCCTTTTAACGTTCGTCAGTTTCAATTGGAGCTCAATGCTCGCTTTATCACTGCTTTTAAAGTTTTGCACGAAGTTTTCGATCTGCGTTACTTTTCCTTTCAAACTTGATTTTTGTCTTTTTAAAGCGGTAAATTTATCCATAGTTACGCGAAAAGTTCCACCTCCGGCTAGCTAGGACCAAAGTGGTACGGAGGGAAAGCAGAGGACTGTATATAAATAACATTTTTATTGAAAGCGGTGCCGCAACATGGGCTTGAAAAATGGCCACTGAAAGCGACGCGACTTACTCACTTAGAACAAGTTTCACATTGGCGCGTTTATTCATACAACCAAAAGGTGGCGCTACAATCGCCGGAAATTGCCGTTATCAGTACGGAACACCCATGAAGGTTTATTTCATTTATCGTTTGGATATCGAAACTATCGCATCATACATTTTTATTATTGCGTCTTAAATTTGTGCAGTATTGCATAATATTGCATCATATTTTTTAATAATTATGTAATACATACACGTATGTACTGTACATTCAAGGAACAGTATTTTTGAGAATTTTTTTTATTAATTTAAAATTTTCGGTCGTCCTTACGTGCGAGTGGTCGTAAGTCGAGCGGTTGTAACTGGGGGAATCCCTGTATTCATTACATTATACATTTTTTCTTTAACCTTTTCCTTACAGAATAGGATAGCATGTATCACAAGAATACGGACCTAATAATGAAAATGTATATATATATATATATATATATATATATATATATATATATATATATATATATATATATATATATATATATATATATATATATATATATATATTCTAAAAAAAGTAACTGGCGCTGCCGCCTCCGCAGTCAAAATCTTGTCACGCTATCTCCTCCGAAACTGCTGGGGGTATGGGATCGAGACCGATACCAATAGATGCAGAAAAATGCGGGGAAGACAGTAAGACATGTCTCATCTTCGTCGGACTTTAAGTTGTGTTTTTTATTTTATGTTTTGTGGAATAATATTGACTTTTTCATGTTCAGATTACGATAACTCGCCAAAAATTAATCGTTGAATTTTGATCTTTTTACAGTCTAAGACTACAGACGTTTCTCCTTCAAACAAGACCTCATTTGTTTAAAAATAATTTAAAACAGACTAATATTTTCATCAAAATATCAAACAAACTTTTTCGAGAAATATCGTCACGTATGTGGATGTAATATCGATGCTCCTCCAGTTTTTATCTATGAAAGAAAATATTTGCATCAACTGGAAGATGAAAGCTTTCTCATTCATATAAACCTCATTTCAAGTTTCTATCTTAAAATTCCGATTTTTAATTGAATTTTAAAGCTGAAACAGTGATTCTCCTCCGCTGTGATTCCCCTTCAACAGTAAATCGATGGAAGCTGTTGCATTGCCCGAGAATCACCCCTATGTATCTCGCTATTAGCAACTGATTCCTTCAACTTGCTGTGCCATGATTGGCGCTCTGCTTGAGCGCGCTGCTCGTATGCGATAGTCCCCGGATATCGATCCCTGTGGAAGCTCAATTTTACTAATTATTCTAAATATTTGAATTTTATTCTTTTAATTCTTATTATACTTTTTATTTTACTTATCTGAAGAGGGCTAAATTTTTATTTTACTGCTGAGCACATATTTTCTGATGTAGATATCTTGCTACTGGAGGTAAAGTCGTAAGACCATGGCATTCCAACAAACTCAATATACCTTGACCTTGACCCTAACAGAAAGAGCGTAGCGAGCCTAGGGGCGAAGCCCCTAGTATCTTACAAAGTGGGTATGAAATTTCTCGTTCTAAAGAGGGAATCAGGTAAATTGGCCCCGTAAGTTAAAGGTTAATATACCTATTTTGGAAAGAAGATGGGGAATACGTTGTGTAAGTTTTCAGCAACCCCGTTGTATTGATAAATGTTTCATTATTATCGATGTTTGAAAGTAAATCCCTTCAGAAAGACACACAAAGTAAATATCTTCATATGAACTTAAAACATTCTGAGAAAAGATTGGAAAGACGTGCAAGGAGACGTGGTCATACATATATATGTACATGTGGTTACTCAAGCGAATATAATGTCGTAGTATGTATATGATCTCTAAGTTGTTTTATATCTCGTTGTATGTATTAATATCTAATACCAAATTCCTTACTTCAATTGTCTAATCAGAATCATAACCATAAAATCGAGTATTAGTTCATCTTTTAGACTAGTAGAGCTTAACTTAATATTCTTTCCAGTGCATGTCTTGTTCTTTATAATAAATTAGCTGAATATCTGTGCTTCGCTACGGAATACATTCAAATTACATACAACGATCAATGTATGCAATTAATTCCAAAAAAACAAAAGGTATATTTATAAAAAAAATCGCAACGGTAATTTTTATAGACAAAATAATGTAGAAGAAAATATTCAAATTAAATCTAATAGAACATACCAAAAAATACAGTACAGTTTGAGGAACATTTCTTTTACAGTTTTTTTAATATTTTTTTGCATAATGTCCAATCGTATGCCGCATTTGAAAGAAAAACAAAATATTATTTTGTCAATTTATTTCGTTGTTATGCACGTGACACAAAATCAGTTTAAAGTATCACAAATAGAAAAGAAACCAAGTGATCAGCATTTAATAAATTAAATTCTAAAAATTAATCTTTAAAGATTCACCAAATATAAGAAAATGGAGGTAAAGATTCGAAAAAGATTTCATTTTAAAGAAATTTTTATGATCTTTCTCGTGATATAAATTTTATAACCCTAAAATTATTATTTCAAATGCAAATATTAAAGAATTTTATTAAAAAAGCTTAAAAATAAATTTTTTTAAAATCTAAGAAGAATTTTTTCAAAAATCTTTCTTAGTGCACCCCTACAGTATGAGAAGAATCGCCATGCAAAATTTCAGCTCTTTAGGTTCAACGGTTTGGTGAGTTATCTGTCAGTCAGTCAGTTAGGGAACTGTTGTATATACATAGATTTGAGGTTACACTACATTTGAAACATATATTATACCCAAAAGGATTATATTAAATAAATACGTAAGAGGCTAAAAAGTATATATTATGCGCTTTTCAAAAGAGTTTGAACGATTCTTTTCATTTGTAGTTTAGTGCTATATAGATTAGATAGCAGTTAATTATAAAATTTATCCTTTTTTTCTTACATACAAATAAGGTTCTTGTCAGGAATGTCTCTTAAACAACTTGTAAAGTAATAGGTATCAAAATTTGAAAAAAAAATATTAAGTGACATTCGCGGATACCAAATTAAATTCGATAGACATATTTGATCAATATATGAGTATCTAAGACCAAAAAAATAAAGTATAAAACTTATGTAACTTTTGCGAAGAGTTAAAACAATACATATAAATCCATTATTAAAACTACGGGTATTTTATCCAACTCTTAACCAATATAACAAAGGTTTAAGGTCGTTTAAGCTACAATGTTTTTACAGAAAACGAGACATGTTGAAATAACTATCAACTAAATCTCTTGAAGTAGAAGAGAGGAAGTAAAGAAAAATATAAATGCTTGTAGTTATTTGAATTGATATCAGCAGTAGCAGATATTTTACTTCCAAAAATTTCTAAATCTAATAGAAATAAAGAATAGCATATGAATGTTGCTGTTTTTTAATTATATGTATAATCATGTCGCTTTTCTGACGATATTCAGTTTGAAATATAATCAAATAATTTCATCTATTGTATTTTGTAGGAAAATTACCTTTGTCATATTATATGTTATTTTACTAAAGATACGAAACATTTTACTCTACAACATTATACTTATATATATATATATATATATATATATATATATATATATATATATATATATATATATATATATATATATATATATATATATATATATATATACACTGCTGACCATTAAAATTGCAACACCATGAAGGAGGGACGATACAAACGTCAAATTCGCATGAAAACAAGAAGATGCTGGGATATGCTAATGATGAGCATTTAAGCGCAATCGAACGACGCACGAGGGAGAAACGGCATCTCAAACTCTCTTTAAAAGAAAAGTTAGGCAGCGGGTTTCTCATTCGGAAATCGCATTTGAATGTTGGTTGTTTGTGAGAAGATAGTGTAAGGTATACACAAGATTCGAACTTTTGAGTGACTGAATTAAAGAAGCTGCTTGGGATATGCTAATTTCGGCATACGCGATTAGTATAAATACCATGCAGCGTGATTAATAAACAAAAAAAGTTGTTAAGGTTGAAAAGGTGTTATCCTGCGCTAGTGCTTAGCAGGCCCAAAGTTTACGTGGCAGTACTGCTGGTTTGACTCTCTGCTGGGTTGTGAGTATTGAAAATATATTGTTCTTGAAAGCTGTATTTATATATTCCGTACAAGTAGTACGTATGCTTATTGCTGTAAATGCCAATTATATATGTGCAACGAATTCAATAAACATTGTTTCATGTATAAACTGTGTTTGTATCAAATTCATTTAGAGTGCCACTTCAAATTATATACACCCAAGTCTGGGTAGAAGTGAGCTATATTCTCTATAATAGTGTTATGCCTCGTATAAGAAGGAGAAACGGCTATCAGCACGTGTCGGAATTAATAGCGGCAGAATTGTGGCCTACGAGAGTGCGGTTTATCGTTCCGCGATATTGCTACACGCATTGGTCGGAATCCTACGACGGCCATGCGAATATGGAATCGATGGGTTCAGAAGGGTCATACCGAACGCCTTGCAGGATCTCAACCGTCTTCCTCCACTTACGCCTGAGAGGACAAACATGTTGTCTGGTCGGCCCTGCAGGATCATGCAGTCGCACCACGGACCTTGAGTCACAAATGGGCTTGTTTACAGCACGGCAAGTATCCGTACGAACAGTGTGACAGCGTCTGGAGCAGCACGATCGTCTGCACTGCGACTATTATTGAGGCTTCCCTTGACACTGCAGCATAGAGGTGCGCGGCGACAGTGGTGCGTCCAATGACAAAACTGGATACAGGAGTGGCACCACGTCGTCTTTTCAGACGAGTCCCAGTTCTGCATGTAGCATCATGATGGATGTTTCTGTGTCTGGAGGCCCAAGGGAGAACTCACGTGTCCTGCTTGCATTCCATATCGTCATACGGGACGTGCACCTAGTGTGATGGTATGGGCAGCCATTGGGTACACGACACGAACACCTCTTGTTCGCGTCCTCGGTAATCTGAACGGACAGCGTTACATTTTTCAGATATTAAGGCCGGTGGCTATGCTCTATCTTCGAGGCTTCGGAGACGTCATCTTTCAACACGATAACACAAGACCGCATGTTGCCCGTCGTATCCTGACCTACCTCGACACAGGGGTGTTCGATTGTTGCCCTGGGCAGCACGTTCTCCAGATCTCTCACCCATTGAAAACATCTAGTCATGGGTTGCTGAGAGGCTTGGGAGCCACCGGTCTCCAGCCTCTACGATTGATGAAATGTGGCATAGACTTGAAGCAGCATAGAATGACTTTGCCCGTATCTGTCATCCCAGCCGAGTTCGACTCGATGCCTAACCGGGTTATAGCCGTTTTAGCTGTCAGAGGCGGCGGCTGTGAGTAATAATTTCGGATCCTGCATACCCCCAAATTGCCTACAAATTTAATCATATTTTCTTCCTACTCTTCTGTCTACGTACAATAAGTAAAGTTTTGTTATTTGCTTTCCTTTATTTGCAATTTTAATGGACAGCAGTGTGTATATATATATATATATATATATATATATATATATATATATATATATATATATATATATATATATATAGACATATATATATATATCTAATCCAAATCTAATTAAATCTAATTAAACAGTATCTAACAAATATAATTAAATAGTAAACTTATTCAATCCAAACGTGCGAATCCCGCGACACGGTGTTATTAATTATCAATAAAATCAGACGAAGGTCTGCAGGCTCAAAGTTTCTTTCTTTCTTATTTTTTGTATATCATTTCAGTAGAAACGCGCTAAGCGCATTCTGTCAGGCCAGATGAACATGAAGAGTGGGGGGTGCACCCTAATATTTTTTTGATGGAATGCATGAAAAATTTTATATCTATATATCTATCCAGGCAACGCCGGGCAATAATGCTAGTATATATATATATATATATATATATATATATATATATATATAATCAAACGTATAATCAGAAGAAGGTCCGCAGCCTCAAAGTTTCTTCCTTTCTTATTGTTTGCATATCATTTCAGTAGAAACGCGCTAAGCGCATTTTGCCTGGCCTGAGGAACATGAAGAGCGAGGGGTGCAGCCCAGTATTCCTTTGGTGGAATTCATGAAAAATTTTATTTCTATATCTACCCGGGCAACTCCGAGCAATAATGCTAGTATATATATATAAATACCGGGTGGCCATAATTAAACTGACAGTGCTCACAGTGTTCTGTAGCGCGATCTATTTGCGAGAATGACGCCACATTTTGTAGGAAGATTAAACAAGACGGGGGACGAAGGATTCCGCGAAAAAATAAATTAGTTCCAAAAGTCACCGCTAGGGGAATATTTGGCGCTGTGTAATAGAAAATAGAGTGTTAACAAATGCAAATCAATACGGAAATTACCTTTTATTTTGCATTCAAATGAGTTTCAATGTGGCTGCCGTTGTTGTGGACCACATATTGCATTCTGTGCACAGTATGCACAACAGCAGAAAGTAACATGTCTGCAGGAATCTCCCGTACAGTCCGTGATATGTTATCCTTCAACGTAGCCAGGTCCTGGACCACTCCTTGATAGACCTTGGACTTAAGGTAATCCCATAGCCATCCGGTGGTACAGGTTTTCGTCCTCTGCCTGACTGAACCTTCAGAGAACCTGTTTTCTCAAACGTCGCAACCATTGCTTTTAGCCCATTAACTGACACAGGACCGTTACCTTTACGCATTTTTTGTGCTTTCTAAAAGCACGGAGAGCGGCTGACGCGTTGCACTGGTTGAGGTAAAAGAATTTGACCAGTAACGCACGCTCGACTAAAGAAGGAGACATTGCACATAAACTTTCAATCCGATTGATTCGAAACGTAACACATTGCCTTTTAAAACTCAAGCAGCTTGCACTGTGCCAATGGATGTAACGTGAAATTTGAATAAAGAACTTCTTCTTCTGCTCAGCGTACGTGATATTGCAGATCACGAGACTTTATCGGTGTTTATGTAGATTTTACGCTTTTTTAAAAGTGTTGCCATATTGCACTTGAACTAAATAAGAAAATGTGCATAATAAAAGGTAATTTTATTCCGTATTAATTTGCATTGTTAACACTCTATTTTCTATTACACAGTGCCAAATATTCCCCTAGCGGGGACTTTTGGAACTAATTTATTTTTTCGCGGAATCCTTCGTCCTCCGTCTTGTTTAATCTTCCTACAAAATGTGGCGTCATTCTCGCAAATAGATCGCGCTACAGAACACTGTGAGCACTGTCAGTTTAATTATGGCCACCCGGTATATATATATATATATATATATATATATATATATATATATATATATTGACAAGGTGATCCTAAAGTAACAGAAAAGTAAAAATTGAATAATTCAAAAAGTATAGACACTACCACGATGCGGTTATCGCAGAAATGTACAGAGAGACATTGGAATGTGTTTAATAACGAAAAATTTTAATTCCAGATTAGTTATATTTTTCACCTAAAGGTGGAGCTGTAGTGGTCCAGGGGTTGCGGCCAGTCTCCATTTAAAAAGATCCGTCAGCTGCTACATTTCGAACTTTTTGTTACAGGCCAGTGTTATGAAGCGTTTTTAAGCGACAGTACCATTCCCTCATTTCAAGAGTGTGAATGTACCTGTCATACAGGATTGAGCTCCTACACACATCACAGGTCTTGTCCACCACACGCTACGAATGCAATTTGGCAATGACCGTGTTCTCAATCGCTCTTTCCGCTTCTTTTCTCAATCGCTCTCAATCGCAGTGTGGTGCTATGCTTGACGGCCGTTCTCATTCCTGCCGGCATACTGAACATTAGTAATCCTAGCTGCACTGAGAATTGTGGTGTGTCACTGTACAAACTACTGACACAGCTGAAGCGCCACTTTCTTTTGGAAAATGTAATTGTAATGTAAT
>OU015500.1:136928279-136958279 GCA_907164885.2 Dolomedes plantarius
TTACCCTCCTTCAAACTTTAGCTAAACATGACAATAGGCATTTCTTCGCTAAGCCCTACCCTCATTCAGGTACGAGAAGTTTTATACACCCGCGGCAAAATTTTTCGCGAGTTTCATACCAGCAGCGTAAGCAGTATCGTGGGCGAAATAATAGAAGCTCCCGGCGTTACAATGAAATTAGTGCACTTAACGTAAATAATATGCAAGCACCTTACTTGCACTGGCAAGTTGTTTCACATGATATGGTTCAACCTGTTGAAACTGTGTGGTCAAATGTATTAACTTGTCCGAGCAGTAATCATTATTTTGAGAATAGTGAAAGTCGGGATATTTTTGTGGCGTACAATGAAAGTGAGTCTAGCTGGAATAATGCTGTAATTCCAGTACAAATCTCTGAAAATAGTGCCGATACTAATGCTAGTGGTTTAGAAAATAAATCATCTGACACTTCTATTAATGCTATACCTGATATTATTAATGCTCTAGCTGATATTTTAGATGATATTCACACATCTGTTAATGAAGGAAATTTAGTAGATGACGAAGTATGCGTTACGGAAGTTAGTGAATACTTATTAGTTGACGACAATAAAAATTCTTTAAACGATAGTAGGAACATGCTAGGTAATGATGATATTATTTCAAGTTTCCATCCGAATGAGGATGCTGTAGGCCAGGTTGATAATAAGGTTTTAAATAAAGTACATGAAAACCATACTGAGAGTCAGAATGAAAAGTTGACACAGAGTTATACTGTAAGTAGTTTAGCTGATACTTCGGAAGTTATAGACGTAGTTTGCATTAAAACGCACCAGTACGAAAAGCTTAATCTTCCTAAAACTGAAGCAGTGTTAAAGAATTTAAATGATAGAGATTCTGAAGAAGGACGTTTTAAAGAGACTTTTTTCTTCAAAAGGGGATAAAACTAAAGTTAAGGGGGATAAAAAACGTGAAAAAGCGCCTTCAGGTTCCAGCATTAAAACTGTTAATACTGTAGTAATTAAGGCGGTAAACAGGAAGTCGCATAAGCACAAATACGAAAAGCAGAGTCAGGTTGTTGAAAAAATAGAATCTGCATTAAAATCTAATACCGATACAAGCAAAAGTACGAAGCAAAGTAACGTGTGCACTACAAAAACTCTATCAAAGGATGAACGTGGCACACATAAGGTACACAAGGTTATGAAAAGGATAGATGACAATTCTAAAGGTCCTTTGCATAAGTACAGGAAGCAGACGCAAAGGAAACGGAAGATATCAGCCGCCCAGCAAGGTTGGCCTCCTCCTAAGAGACCTCCTGTCCATCGTCAAGCCCGACCAGCGCCTCAGGACCTACGACCTGCTGCACGAAGGATGACCACACGGTCAACGAATCCCTTTACTAGGACTGCGACCATCAACAGAGGTTCCACGAAATGTACAGACTGGTGCAAGGAAGTTGCTGCATTCATGAGGAACAAGTCTTGTATAATTTTCTTATTCTAACTCCCACCCTTCAATAAAACCGAACCAAATTGGTTTGAAATTCCCCAATGTATATACTGTGTAAACATTTTGAGGGGAAGGGGTGAGCCACTGAAAAAAAAAACGGCATACTGTTGTTTTATAAATTTTTGAAGGGGACATGTAGTGACTAAAAAAAATACATACTAACTACAGATAACAACTAACTAACATACTAACTTCACAAAACATAACACATGTACATTATGAATTGGGGGTAGAGCAGATACAAACAGTCAAGAAATGTCATGCTGTGCAATTGTGTTGACACTTTTAACTAAAACAGATTTTTTAGGGCGCAGTTGGCCAGCTCAGTATTCGCAACTCTGCAAATCCACTGTGTGATGGTGTCACCTGGACCCTTCGGAGTTAGTTTTGTAAAATGGTAGTGGCGTTTTTCCTCCACACAACGTGTGGAAGGTTTTTTGACTTTGCAACCCATTATGTAAAAAGTCAGACCAACACGCGTTTTCAATTAGTTAACTGAAGCCGTTCAGACCTCAGTTACCTAATTTTTTTTCGAGGGAGGCTAGTGTAAGGTATACACAAGATTCGATTCACAAGAATCGAACTTTTGAGTGAATGAATTAAAGAAGCTGCTTGGGATATGCTAATTTCGGCATACGCGCTTAGTATAAATACCATGCAGCGTGATTAATAAAAAAAAGTTGTTAAGGTTGAAAAGGTGTCATCCTGCGCTAGTGCTTAGCAGGCCCAAAGTTTACGTGGCAGTACTGCTGGTTTGACTCTCTGCTGGGTCGTGAGTATTGAAAATATATTTTTCTTGAAAGCTGTATTTATATATTCCGTACAAGTAGTACGTATGCTTATTGCTGTAAATGCCAATTATATATGTGCAACGAATTCAATAAACATTGTTTCATGTATAAACTGTGTTTGTATCAAATTCATTTAGAGTGCCACTTCAAATTATATACACCCAAGTCTGGGTAGAAGTGAGCTATATTCTCTATACTGGCGCCCGAAAGTTTATATATACCCTGGTTGTTAGCGTTACATTTATAACGAACAACATAATTGAAGTTAAACTGTGTACTTATATTGATAAAATTGTTGCAAGTACTTATATACTATTTGAAAATGAGTGTTGTAGAACAAAACCCTGCTGGAAATTTTCCTCAGGTAATTATGGTTCAGCATTTTGCGCCATTCGAAGCCACATTCAATGGCGGCCCCTCAAGCCAATTCCTAAAGAAAATTGAGCATTACTTTCAGCAATAATGCACCCCAGAGGGGGATAAACCTAAAATTGCTCTAGCCGCTTTAAGAGGTAGTGCATATCAGTGGTACACGTGTATGCAAATCAGTAATCTGATTTTTGACTATTTGTCATTCAAGCAACAGTTTCTTAGCGTTTTTCAAAGACCTTTAATCAAAGTCAAATTGAAGCGGAAATTTATTCGCTAAGGCAACGTGAAGGTCAGTCTGTGTTAGATTTTGCTATGGAAAAGATTTCGAAGTGTGACGAATATCTAGAAGGGGTGACGGAAGCGGTAATCTTAAAAATAGTTATCGAACGTTTGAAGCCAAGTGTTCAAGATTTTTTAGATAATCAAACAATTACAAGCAAGGTTACCCTCCTTCAAACTTTAGCTAAACATGACAATAGGCATTTCTTCGCTAAGCCCTACCCTCATTCAGGTACGAGAAGTTTTATACACCCGCGGCAAAATTTTTCGCGAGTTTCATACCAGCAGCGTAAGCAGTATCGTGGGCGAAATAATAGAAGCTCCCGGCGTTACAATGAAATTAGTGCACTTAACGTAAATAATATGCAAGCACCTTACTTGCACTGGCAAGTTGTTTCACATGATATGGTTCAACCTGTTGAAACTGTGTGGTCAAATGTATTAACTTGTCCGAGCAGTAATCATTATTTTGAGAATAGTGAAAGTCGGGATATTTTTGTGGCGTATAATGAAAGTGAGTCTAGCTGGAATAATGCTGTAATGCCAGTACAAATTTCTGAAAATAGTGCCGATACTAATGCTAGTGGTTTAGAAAATAAATCATCTGACACTTCTATTAATGCTATACCTGATATTATTAATGCTCTAGCTGATATTTTAGATGATATTCACACATCTGTTAATGAAGGAAATTTAGTAGATGACGAAGTATGCGTTACGGAAGTTAGTGAATACTTATTAGTTGACGACAATAAAAATTCTTTAAACGATAGTAGGAACATGCTAGGTAATGATGATATTATTTCAAGTTTCCATCCGAATGAGGATGCTGTAGGCCAGGTTGATAATAAGGTTTTAAATAAAGTACATGAAAACCATACTGAGAGTCAGAATGAAAAGTTGACACAGAGTTATACTGTAAGTAGTTTAGCTGATACTTCGGAAGTTATAGACGTAGTTTGCATTAAAACGCACCAGTACGAAAAGCTTAATCTTCCTAAAACTGAAGCAGTGTTAAAGAATTTAAATGATAGAGATTCTGAAGAAGGACGTTTTAAAGAGACTTTTTTCTTCAAAAGGGGATAAAACTAAAGTTAAGGGGGATAAAAAACGTGAAAAAGCGCCTTCAGGTTCCAGCATTAAAACTGTTAATACTGTAGTAATTAAGGCGGTAAACAGGAAGTCGCATAAGCACAAATACGAAAAGCAGAGTCAGGTTGTTGAAAAAATAGAATCTGCATTAAAATCTAATACCGATACAAGCAAAAGTACGAAGCAAAGTAACGTGTGCACTACAAAAACTCTATCAAAGGATGAACGTGGCACACATAAGGTACACAAGGTTATGAAAAGGATAGATGACAATTCTAAAGGTCCTTTGCATAAGTACAGGAAGCAGACGCAAAGGAAACGGAAGATATCAGCCGCCCAGCAAGGTTGGCCTCCTCCTAAGAGACCTCCTGTCCATCGTCAAGCCCGACCAGCGCCTCAGGACCTACGACCTGCTGCACGAAGGATGACCACACGGTCAACGAATCCCTTTACTAGGACTGCGACCATCAACAGAGGTTCCACGAAATGTACAGACTGGTGCAAGGAAGTTGCTGCATTCATGAGGAACAAGTCTTGTATAATTTTCTTATTCTAACTCCCACCCTTCAATAAAATCGAACCAAATTGGTTTGAAGTTCCCCAATGTATATACTGTGTAAACATTTTGAGGGGAAGGGGTGAGCCACTGAAAAAAAAAACGGCATACTGTTGTTTTATAAATTTTTGAAGGGGACATGTAGTGACTAAAAAAAATACATACTAACTACAGATAACAACTAACTAACATACTAACTTCACAAAACATAACACATGTACATTATGAATTGGGGGTAGAGCAGATACAAACAGTCAAGAAATGTCATGCTGTGCAATTGTGTTGACACTTTTAACTAAAACAGATTTTTTAGGGCGCAGTTGGCCAGCTCAGTATTCGCAACTCTGCAAATCCACTGTGTGATGGTGTCACCTGGACCCTTCGGAGTTAGTTTTGTAAAATGGTAGTGGCGTTTTTCCTCCACACAACGTGTGGAAGGTTTTTTGACTTTGCAACCCATTATGTAAAAAGTCAGACCAACACGCGTTTTCAATTAGTTAACTGAAGCCGTTCAGACCTCAGTTACCTAATTTTTTTTCGAGGGAGGCTAGTGTAAGGTATACACAAGATTCGATTCACAAGAATCGAACTTTTGAGTGAATGAATTAAAGAAGCTGCTTGGGATATGCTAATTTCGGCATACGCGCTTAGTATAAATACCATGCAGCGTGATTAATAAAAAAAAAGTTGTTAAGGTTGAAAAGGTGTCATCCTGCGCTAGTGCTTAGCAGGCCCAAAGTTTACGTGGCAGTACTGCTGGTTTGACTCTCTGCTGGGTCGTGAGTATTGAAAATATATTTTTCTTGAAAGCTGTATTTATATATTCCGTACAAGTAGTACGTATGCTTATTGCTGTAAATGCCAATTATATATGTGCAACGAATTCAATAAACATTGTTTCATGTATAAACTGTGTTTGTATCAAATTCATTTAGAGTGCCACTTCAAATTATATACACCCAAGTCTGGGTAGAAGTGAGCTATATTCTCTATACTGGCGCCCGAAAGTTTATATATACCCTGGTTGTTAGCGTTACATTTATAACGAACAACATAATTGAAGTTAAACTGTGTACTTATATTGATAAAATTGTTGCAAGTACTTATATACTATTTGAAAATGAGTGTTGTAGAACAAAACCCTGCTGGAAATTTTCCTCAGGTAATTATGGTTCAGCATTTTGCGCCATTCGAAGCCACATTCAATGGCGGCCCCTCAAGCCAATTCCTAAAGAAAATTGAGCATTACTTTCAGCAATAATGCACCCCAGAGGGGGATAAACCTAAAATTGCTCTAGCCGCTTTAAGAGGTAGTGCATATCAGTGGTACACGTGTATGCAAATCAGTAATCTGATTTTTGACTATTTGTCATTCAAGCAACAGTTTCTTAGCGTTTTTCAAAGACCTTTAATCAAAGTCAAATTGAAGCGGAAATTTATTCGCTAAGGCAACGTGAAGGTCAGTCTGTGTTAGATTTTGCTATGGAAAAGATTTCGAAGTGTGACGAATATCTAGAAGGGGTGACGGAAGCGGTAATCTTAAAAATAGTTATCGAACGTTTGAAGCCAAGTGTTCAAGATTTTTTAGATAATCAAACAATTACAAGCAAGGTTACCCTCCTTCAAACTTTAGCTAAACATGACAATAGGCATTTCTTCGCTAAGCCCTACCCTCATTCAGGTACGAGAAGTTTTATACACCCGCGGCAAAATTTTTCGCGAGTTTCATACCAGCAGCGTAAGCAGTATCGTGGGCGAAATAATAGAAGCTCCCGGCGTTACAATGAAATTAGTGCACTTAACGTAAATAATATGCAAGCACCTTACTTGCACTGGCAAGTTGTTTCACATGATATGGTTCAACCTGTTGAAACTGTGTGGTCAAATGTATTAACTTGTCCGAGCAGTAATCATTATTTTGAGAATAGTGAAAGTCGGGATATTTTTGTGGCGTATAATGAAAGTGAGTCTAGCTGGAATAATGCTGTAATTCCAGTACAAATTTCTGAAAATAGTGCCGATACTAATGCTAGTGGTTTAGAAAATAAATCATCTGACACTTCTATTAATGCTATACCTGATATTATTAATGCTCTAGCTGATATTTTAGATGATATTCACACATCTGTTAATGAAGGAAATTTAGTAGATGACGAAGTATGCGTTACGGAAGTTAGTGAATACTTATTAGTTGACGACAATAAAAATTCTTTAAACGATAGTAGGAACATGCTAGGTAATGATGATATTATTTCAAGTTTCCATCCGAATGAGGATGCTGTAGGCCAGGTTGATAATAAGGTTTTAAATAAAGTACATGAAAACCATACTGAGAGTCAGAATGAAAAGTTGACACAGAGTTATACTGTAAGTAGTTTAGCTGATACTTCGGAAGTTATAGACGTAGTTTGCATTAAAACGCACCAGTACGAAAAGCTTAATCTTCCTAAAACTGAAGCAGTGTTAAAGAATTTAAATGATAGAGATTCTGAAGAAGGACGTTTTAAAGAGACTTTTTTCTTCAAAAGGGGATAAAACTAAAGTTAAGGGGGATAAAAAACGTGAAAAAGCGCCTTCAGGTTCCAGCATTAAAACTGTTAATACTGTAGTAATTAAGGCGGTAAACAGGAAGTCGCATAAGCACAAATACGAAAAGCAGAGTCAGGTTGTTGAAAAAATAGAATCTGCATTAAAATCTAATACCGATACAAGCAAAAGTACGAAGCAAAGTAACGTGTGCACTACAAAAACTCTATCAAAGGATGAACGTGGCACACATAAGGTACACAAGGTTATGAAAAGGATAGATGACAATTCTAAAGGTCCTTTGCATAAGTACAGGAAGCAGACGCAAAGGAAACGGAAGATATCAGCCGCCCAGCAAGGTTGGCCTCCTCCTAAGAGACCTCCTGTCCATCGTCAAGCCCGACCAGCGCCTCAGGACCTACGACCTGCTGCACGAAGGATGACCACACGGTCAACGAATCCCTTTACTAGGACTGCGACCATCAACAGAGGTTCCACGAAATGTACAGACTGGTGCAAGGAAGTTGCTGCATTCATGAGGAACAAGTCTTGTATAATTTTCTTATTCTAACTCCCACCCTTCAATAAAATCGAACCAAATTGGTTTGAAGTTCCCCAATGTATATACTGTGTAAACATTTTGAGGGGAAGGGGTGAGCCACTGAAAAAAAAAACGGCATACTGTTGTTTTATAAATTTTTGAAGGGGACATGTAGTGACTAAAAAAAATACATACTAACTACAGATAACAACTAACTAACATACTAACTTCACAAAACATAACACATGTACATTATGAATTGGGGGTAGAGCAGATACAAACAGTCAAGAAATGTCATGCTGTGCAATTGTGTTGACACTTTTAACTAAAACAGATTTTTTAGGGCGCAGTTGGCCAGCTCAGTATTCGCAACTCTGCAAATCCACTGTGTGATGGTGTCACCTGGACCCTTCGGAGTTAGTTTTGTAAAATGGTAGTGGCGTTTTTCCTCCACACAACGTGTGGAAGGTTTTTTGACTTTGCAACCCATTATGTAAAAAGTCAGACCAACACGCGTTTTCAATTAGTTAACTGAAGCCGTTCAGACCTCAGTTACCTAATTTTTTTTCGAGGGAGGCTAGTGTAAGGTATACACAAGATTCGATTCACAAGAATCGAACTTTTGAGTGAATGAATTAAAGAAGCTGCTTGGGATATGCTAATTTCGGCATACGCGCTTAGTATAAATACCATGCAGCGTGATTAATAAAAAAAAAGTTGTTAAGGTTGAAAAGGTGTCATCCTGCGCTAGTGCTTAGCAGGCCCAAAGTTTACGTGGCAGTACTGCTGGTTTGACTCTCTGCTGGGTCGTGAGTATTGAAAATATATTTTTCTTGAAAGCTGTATTTATATATTCCGTACAAGTAGTACGTATGCTTATTGCTGTAAATGCCAATTATATATGTGCAACGAATTCAATAAACATTGTTTCATGTATAAACTGTGTTTGTATCAAATTCATTTAGAGTGCCACTTCAAATTATATACACCCAAGTCTGGGTAGAAGTGAGCTATATTCTCTATACTGGCGCCCGAAAGTTTATATATACCCTGGTTGTTAGCGTTACATTTATAACGAACAACATAATTGAAGTTAAACTGTGTACTTATATTGATAAAATTGTTGCAAGTACTTATATACTATTTGAAAATGAGTGTTGTAGAACAAAACCCTGCTGGAAATTTTCCTCAGGTAATTATGGTTCAGCATTTTGCGCCATTCGAAGCCACATTCAATGGCGGCCCCTCAAGCCAATTCCTAAAGAAAATTGAGCATTACTTTCAGCAATAATGCACCCCAGAGGGGGATAAACCTAAAATTGCTCTAGCCGCTTTAAGAGGTAGTGCATATCAGTGGTACACGTGTATGCAAATCAGTAATCTGATTTTTGACTATTTGTCATTCAAGCAACAGTTTCTTAGCGTTTTTCAAAGACCTTTAATCAAAGTCAAATTGAAGCGGAAATTTATTCGCTAAGGCAACGTGAAGGTCAGTCTGTGTTAGATTTTGCTATGGAAAAGATTTCGAAGTGTGACGAATATCTAGAAGGGGTGACGGAAGCGGTAATCTTAAAAATAGTTATCGAACGTTTGAAGCCAAGTGTTCAAGATTTTTTAGATAATCAAACAATTACAAGCAAGGTTACCCTCCTTCAAACTTTAGCTAAACATGACAATAGGCATTTCTTCGCTAAGCCCTACCCTCATTCAGGTACGAGAAGTTTTATACACCCGCGGCAAAATTTTTCGCGAGTTTCATACCAGCAGCGTAAGCAGTATCGTGGGCGAAATAATAGAAGCTCCCGGCGTTACAATGAAATTAGTGCACTTAACGTAAATAATATGCAAGCACCTTACTTGCACTGGCAAGTTGTTTCACATGATATGGTTCAACCTGTTGAAACTGTGTGGTCAAATGTATTAACTTGTCCGAGCAGTAATCATTATTTTGAGAATAGTGAAAGTCGGGATATTTTTGTGGCGTATAATGAAAGTGAGTCTAGCTGGAATAATGCTGTAATTCCAGTACAAATTTCTGAAAATAGTGCCGATACTAATGCTAGTGGTTTAGAAAATAAATCATCTGACACTTCTATTAATGCTATACCTGATATTATTAATGCTCTAGCTGATATTTTAGATGATATTCACACATCTGTTAATGAAGGAAATTTAGTAGATGACGAAGTATGCGTTACGGAAGTTAGTGAATACTTATTAGTTGACGACAATAAAAATTCTTTAAACGATAGTAGGAACATGCTAGGTAATGATGATATTATTTCAAGTTTCCATCCGAATGAGGATGCTGTAGGCCAGGTTGATAATAAGGTTTTAAATAAAGTACATGAAAACCATACTGAGAGTCAGAATGAAAAGTTGACACAGAGTTATACTGTAAGTAGTTTAGCTGATACTTCGGAAGTTATAGACGTAGTTTGCATTAAAACGCACCAGTACGAAAAGCTTAATCTTCCTAAAACTGAAGCAGTGTTAAAGAATTTAAATGATAGAGATTCTGAAGAAGGACGTTTTAAAGAGACTTTTTTCTTCAAAAGGGGATAAAACTAAAGTTAAGGGGGATAAAAAACGTGAAAAAGCGCCTTCAGGTTCCAGCATTAAAACTGTTAATACTGTAGTAATTAAGGCGGTAAACAGGAAGTCGCATAAGCACAAATACGAAAAGCAGAGTCAGGTTGTTGAAAAAATAGAATCTGCATTAAAATCTAATACCGATACAAGCAAAAGTACGAAGCAAAGTAACGTGTGCACTACAAAAACTCTATCAAAGGATGAACGTGGCACACATAAGGTACACAAGGTTATGAAAAGGATAGATGACAATTCTAAAGGTCCTTTGCATAAGTACAGGAAGCAGACGCAAAGGAAACGGAAGATATCAGCCGCCCAGCAAGGTTGGCCTCCTCCTAAGAGACCTCCTGTCCATCGTCAAGCCCGACCAGCGCCTCAGGACCTACGACCTGCTGCACGAAGGATGACCACACGGTCAACGAATCCCTTTACTAGGACTGCGACCATCAACAGAGGTTCCACGAAATGTACAGACTGGTGCAAGGAAGTTGCTGCATTCATGAGGAACAAGTCTTGTATAATTTTCTTATTCTAACTCCCACCCTTCAATAAAATCGAACCAAATTGGTTTGAAGTTCCCCAATGTATATACTGTGTAAACATTTTGAGGGGAAGGGGTGAGCCACTGAAAAAAAAAAACGGCATACTGTTGTTTTATAAATTTTTGAAGGGGACATGTAGTGACTAAAAAAAATACATACTAACTACAGATAACAACTAACTAACATACTAACTTCACAAAACATAACACATGTACATTATGAATTGGGGGTAGAGCAGATACAAACAGTCAAGAAATGTCATGCTGTGCAATTGTGTTGACACTTTTAACTAAAACAGATTTTTTAGGGCGCAGTTGGCCAGCTCAGTATTCGCAACTCTGCAAATCCACTGTGTGATGGTGTCACCTGGACCCTTCGGAGTTAGTTTTGTAAAATGGTAGTGGCGTTTTTCCTCCACACAACGTGTGGAAGGTTTTTTGACTTTGCAACCCATTATGTAAAAAGTCAGACCAACACGCGTTTTCAATTAGTTAACTGAAGCCGTTCAGACCTCAGTTACCTAATTTTTTTTCGAGGGAGGCTAGTGTAAGGTATACACAAGATTCGATTCACAAGAATCGAACTTTTGAGTGAATGAATTAAAGAAGCTGCTTGGGATATGCTAATTTCGGCATACGCGCTTAGTATAAATACCATGCAGCGTGATTAATAAAAAAAAAGTTGTTAAGGTTGAAAAGGTGTCATCCTGCGCTAGTGCTTAGCAGGCCCAAAGTTTACGTGGCAGTACTGCTGGTTTGACTCTCTGCTGGGTCGTGAGTATTGAAAATATATTTTTCTTGAAAGCTGTATTTATATATTCCGTACAAGTAGTACGTATGCTTATTGCTGTAAATGCCAATTATATATGTGCAACGAATTCAATAAACATTGTTTCATGTATAAACTGTGTTTGTATCAAATTCATTTAGAGTGCCACTTCAAATTATATACACCCAAGTCTGGGTAGAAGTGAGCTATATTCTCTATACTGGCGCCCGAAAGTTTATATATACCCTGGTTGTTAGCGTTACATTTATAACGAACAACATAATTGAAGTTAAACTGTGTACTTATATTGATAAAATTGTTGCAAGTACTTATATACTATTTGAAAATGAGTGTTGTAGAACAAAACCCTGCTGGAAATTTTCCTCAGGTAATTATGGTTCAGCATTTTGCGCCATTCGAAGCCACATTCAATGGCGGCCCCTCAAGCCAATTCCTAAAGAAAATTGAGCATTACTTTCAGCAATAATGCACCCCAGAGGGGGATAAACCTAAAATTGCTCTAGCCGCTTTAAGAGGTAGTGCATATCAGTGGTACACGTGTATGCAAATCAGTAATCTGATTTTTGACTATTTGTCATTCAAGCAACAGTTTCTTAGCGTTTTTCAAAGACCTTTAATCAAAGTCAAATTGAAGCGGAAATTTATTCGCTAAGGCAACGTGAAGGTCAGTCTGTGTTAGATTTTGCTATGGAAAAGATTTCGAAGTGTGACGAATATCTAGAAGGGGTGACGGAAGCGGTAATCTTAAAAATAGTTATCGAACGTTTGAAGCCAAGTGTTCAAGATTTTTTAGATAATCAAACAATTACAAGCAAGGTTACCCTCCTTCAAACTTTAGCTAAACATGACAATAGGCATTTCTTCGCTAAGCCCTACCCTCATTCAGGTACGAGAAGTTTTATACACCCGCGGCAAAATTTTTCGCGAGTTTCATACCAGCAGCGTAAGCAGTATCGTGGGCGAAATAATAGAAGCTCCCGGCGTTACAATGAAATTAGTGCACTTAACGTAAATAATATGCAAGCACCTTACTTGCACTGGCAAGTTGTTTCACATGATATGGTTCAACCTGTTGAAACTGTGTGGTCAAATGTATTAACTTGTCCGAGCAGTAATCATTATTTTGAGAATAGTGAAAGTCGGGATATTTTTGTGGCGTATAATGAAAGTGAGTCTAGCTGGAATAATGCTGTAATTCCAGTACAAATTTCTGAAAATAGTGCCGATACTAATGCTAGTGGTTTAGAAAATAAATCATCTGACACTTCTATTAATGCTATACCTGATATTATTAATGCTCTAGCTGATATTTTAGATGATATTCACACATCTGTTAATGAAGGAAATTTAGTAGATGACGAAGTATGCGTTACGGAAGTTAGTGAATACTTATTAGTTGACGACAATAAAAATTCTTTAAACGATAGTAGGAACATGCTAGGTAATGATGATATTATTTCAAGTTTCCATCCGAATGAGGATGCTGTAGGCCAGGTTGATAATAAGGTTTTAAATAAAGTACATGAAAACCATACTGAGAGTCAGAATGAAAAGTTGACACAGAGTTATACTGTAAGTAGTTTAGCTGATACTTCGGAAGTTATAGACGTAGTTTGCATTAAAACGCACCAGTACGAAAAGCTTAATCTTCCTAAAACTGAAGCAGTGTTAAAGAATTTAAATGATAGAGATTCTGAAGAAGGACGTTTTAAAGAGACTTTTTTCTTCAAAAGGGGATAAAACTAAAGTTAAGGGGGATAAAAAACGTGAAAAAGCGCCTTCAGGTTCCAGCATTAAAACTGTTAATACTGTAGTAATTAAGGCGGTAAACAGGAAGTCGCATAAGCACAAATACGAAAAGCAGAGTCAGGTTGTTGAAAAAATAGAATCTGCATTAAAATCTAATACCGATACAAGCAAAAGTACGAAGCAAAGTAACGTGTGCACTACAAAAACTCTATCAAAGGATGAACGTGGCACACATAAGGTACACAAGGTTATGAAAAGGATAGATGACAATTCTAAAGGTCCTTTGCATAAGTACAGGAAGCAGACGCAAAGGAAACGGAAGATATCAGCCGCCCAGCAAGGTTGGCCTCCTCCTAAGAGACCTCCTGTCCATCGTCAAGCCCGACCAGCGCCTCAGGACCTACGACCTGCTGCACGAAGGATGACCACACGGTCAACGAATCCCTTTACTAGGACTGCGACCATCAACAGAGGTTCCACGAAATGTACAGACTGGTGCAAGGAAGTTGCTGCATTCATGAGGAACAAGTCTTGTATAATTTTCTTATTCTAACTCCCACCCTTCAATAAAATCGAACCAAATTGGTTTGAAGTTCCCCAATGTATATACTGTGTAAACATTTTGAGGGGAAGGGGTGAGCCACTGAAAAAAAAAACGGCATACTGTTGTTTTATAAATTTTTGAAGGGGACATGTAGTGACTAAAAAAAATACATACTAACTACAGATAACAACTAACTAACATACTAACTTCACAAAACATAACACATGTACATTATGAATTGGGGGTAGAGCAGATACAAACAGTCAAGAAATGTCATGCTGTGCAATTGTGTTGACACTTTTAACTAAAACAGATTTTTTAGGGCGCAGTTGGCCAGCTCAGTATTCGCAACTCTGCAAATCCACTGTGTGATGGTGTCACCTGGACCCTTCGGAGTTAGTTTTGTAAAATGGTAGTGGCGTTTTTCCTCCACACAACGTGTGGAAGGTTTTTTGACTTTGCAACCCATTATGTAAAAAGTCAGACCAACACGCGTTTTCAATTAGTTAACTGAAGCCGTTCAGACCTCAGTTACCTAATTTTTTTTTCGAGGGAGGCTAGTGTAAGGTATACACAAGATTCGATTCACAAGAATCGAACTTTTGAGTGAATGAATTAAAGAAGCTGCTTGGGATATGCTAATTTCGGCATACGCGCTTAGTATAAATACCATGCAGCGTGATTAATAAAAAAAAAGTTGTTAAGGTTGAAAAGGTGTCATCCTGCGCTAGTGCTTAGCAGGCCCAAAGTTTACGTGGCAGTACTGCTGGTTTGACTCTCTGCTGGGTCGTGAGTATTGAAAATATATTTTTCTTGAAAGCTGTATTTATATATTCCGTACAAGTAGTACGTATGCTTATTGCTGTAAATGCCAATTATATATGTGCAACGAATTCAATAAACATTGTTTCATGTATAAACTGTGTTTGTATCAAATTCATTTAGAGTGCCACTTCAAATTATATACACCCAAGTCTGGGTAGAAGTGAGCTATATTCTCTATACTGGCGCCCGAAAGTTTATATATACCCTGGTTGTTAGCGTTACATTTATAACGAACAACATAATTGAAGTTAAACTGTGTACTTATATTGATAAAATTGTTGCAAGTACTTATATACTATTTGAAAATGAGTGTTGTAGAACAAAACCCTGCTGGAAATTTTCCTCAGGTAATTATGGTTCAGCATTTTGCGCCATTCGAAGCCACATTCAATGGCGGCCCCTCAAGCCAATTCCTAAAGAAAATTGAGCATTACTTTCAGCAATAATGCACCCCAGAGGGGGATAAACCTAAAATTGCTCTAGCCGCTTTAAGAGGTAGTGCATATCAGTGGTACACGTGTATGCAAATCAGTAATCTGATTTTTGACTATTTGTCATTCAAGCAACAGTTTCTTAGCGTTTTTCAAAGACCTTTAATCAAAGTCAAATTGAAGCGGAAATTTATTCGCTAAGGCAACGTGAAGGTCAGTCTGTGTTAGATTTTGCTATGGAAAAGATTTCGAAGTGTGACGAATATCTAGAAGGGGTGACGGAAGCGGTAATCTTAAAAATAGTTATCGAACGTTTGAAGCCAAGTGTTCAAGATTTTTTAGATAATCAAACAATTACAAGCAAGGTTACCCTCCTTCAAACTTTAGCTAAACATGACAATAGGCATTTCTTCGCTAAGCCCTACCCTCATTCAGGTACGAGAAGTTTTATACACCCGCGGCAAAATTTTTCGCGAGTTTCATACCAGCAGCGTAAGCAGTATCGTGGGCGAAATAATAGAAGCTCCCGGCGTTACAATGAAATTAGTGCACTTAACGTAAATAATATGCAAGCACCTTACTTGCACTGGCAAGTTGTTTCACATGATATGGTTCAACCTGTTGAAACTGTGTGGTCAAATGTATTAACTTGTCCGAGCAGTAATCATTATTTTGAGAATAGTGAAAGTCGGGATATTTTTGTGGCGTATAATGAAAGTGAGTCTAGCTGGAATAATGCTGTAATTCCAGTACAAATTTCTGAAAATAGTGCCGATACTAATGCTAGTGGTTTAGAAAATAAATCATCTGACACTTCTATTAATGCTATACCTGATATTATTAATGCTCTAGCTGATATTTTAGATGATATTCACACATCTGTTAATGAAGGAAATTTAGTAGATGACGAAGTATGCGTTACGGAAGTTAGTGAATACTTATTAGTTGACGACAATAAAAATTCTTTAAACGATAGTAGGAACATGCTAGGTAATGATGATATTATTTCAAGTTTCCATCCGAATGAGGATGCTGTAGGCCAGGTTGATAATAAGGTTTTAAATAAAGTACATGAAAACCATACTGAGAGTCAGAATGAAAAGTTGACACAGAGTTATACTGTAAGTAGTTTAGCTGATACTTCGGAAGTTATAGACGTAGTTTGCATTAAAACGCACCAGTACGAAAAGCTTAATCTTCCTAAAACTGAAGCAGTGTTAAAGAATTTAAATGATAGAGATTCTGAAGAAGGACGTTTTAAAGAGACTTTTTTCTTCAAAAGGGGATAAAACTAAAGTTAAGGGGGATAAAAAACGTGAAAAAGCGCCTTCAGGTTCCAGCATTAAAACTGTTAATACTGTAGTAATTAAGGCGGTAAACAGGAAGTCGCATAAGCACAAATACGAAAAGCAGAGTCAGGTTGTTGAAAAAATAGAATCTGCATTAAAATCTAATACCGATACAAGCAAAAGTACGAAGCAAAGTAACGTGTGCACTACAAAAACTCTATCAAAGGATGAACGTGGCACACATAAGGTACACAAGGTTATGAAAAGGATAGATGACAATTCTAAAGGTCCTTTGCATAAGTACAGGAAGCAGACGCAAAGGAAACGGAAGATATCAGCCGCCCAGCAAGGTTGGCCTCCTCCTAAGAGACCTCCTGTCCATCGTCAAGCCCGACCAGCGCCTCAGGACCTACGACCTGCTGCACGAAGGATGACCACACGGTCAACGAATCCCTTTACTAGGACTGCGACCATCAACAGAGGTTCCACGAAATGTACAGACTGGTGCAAGGAAGTTGCTGCATTCATGAGGAACAAGTCTTGTATAATTTTCTTATTCTAACTCCCACCCTTCAATAAAATCGAACCAAATTGGTTTGAAGTTCCCCAATGTATATACTGTGTAAACATTTTGAGGGGAAGGGGTGAGCCACTGAAAAAAAAAACGGCATACTGTTGTTTTATAAATTTTTGAAGGGGACATGTAGTGACTAAAAAAAATACATACTAACTACAGATAACAACTAACTAACATACTAACTTCACAAAACATAACACATGTACATTATGAATTGGGGGTAGAGCAGATACAAACAGTCAAGAAATGTCATGCTGTGCAATTGTGTTGACACTTTTAACTAAAACAGATTTTTTAGGGCGCAGTTGGCCAGCTCAGTATTCGCAACTCTGCAAATCCACTGTGTGATGGTGTCACCTGGACCCTTCGGGGTTAGTTTTGTAAAATGGTAGTGGCGTTTTTCCTCCACACAACCTGTGGAAGGTTTTTTGACTTTGCAACCCATTATGTAAAAAGTCAGACCAACACGCGTTTTCAATTAGTTAACTGAAGCCGTTCAGACCTCAGTTACCTAATTTTTTTTTCGAGGGAGGCCAGTGTAAGGTATACACAAGATTCGATTCACAAGAATCGAACTTTTGAGTGAATGAATTAAAGAAGCTGCTTGGGATATGCTAATTTCGGCATACGCGCTTAGTATAAATACCATGCAGCGTGATTAATAAAAAAAAAGTTGTTTAGGTTGAAAAGGTGTTATCCTGCGCTAGTGCTTAGCAGGCCCAAAGTTTACGAGGCAGTACTGCTGGTTTTACTGTCTGCTGGGTTGTGAGTATTGAAAATATATTGTTCTTGAAAGCTGTATTTATATATTCCGTACAAGTAGTACGTATGCTTATTGCTGTAAATGCCAATTATATATGTGCAACGAATTCAATAAACATTGTTTCATGCATAAACTGTGTTTGTATCAAATTCATTTAGAGTGCCACTTCAAATTATATACACCCAAGTCTGGGTAGAAGTGAGCTATATTCTCTATAATAGTGTTATGCCTCGTATAAGAAGGAGAAACGGCTACTAGCACGTGTCGGAATTAATAGCGGCAAAATTGTGGCCTACGAGAGTGCGGTTTATCGTTCCGCGATATTGCTACACGCATTGGTCGGAATCCTACGACGGCCATG
The DNA here is from genome assembly GCA_907164885.2 of Dolomedes plantarius. Classification (NCBI taxonomy): domain Eukaryota; kingdom Metazoa; phylum Arthropoda; class Arachnida; order Araneae; family Dolomedidae; genus Dolomedes; species Dolomedes plantarius. The sequence continues at coordinate 136,946,390 of OU015500.1, forward strand.
CGAATATGGAATCGATGGGTTCAGAAGGTCATACCGAACGCCATGCAGGATCTCAACCGTCTTCCTCCACTTACGTCCGAGAGGACAAACATGTTGTCTGGTCGGCCCTGCAGGATCATGCAGTCGCACCACGGACCTTGAGTCACAAATGGGCTTGTTTACAGCACGGCAAGTATCCGTACGAACAGTGTGACAGCGTCTGGAGCAGCACGATCGTCTGCACTGCGACTATTATTGAGGCTTCCCTTGACACTGCAGCATAGAGATGCGCGGCGACAGTGGTGCGTCCAATGACAAAACTGGATACAGGAGTGGCACCACGTCGTCTTTTCAGACGAGTCCCAGTTCTGCATGTAGCATCATGATGGATGTTTCTGTGTCTGGAGGCCCAAGGGAGAACTCACGTGTCCAGCTTGCATTCCATATCGTCATACGGGACGTGCACCTAGTGTGATGGTATGGGCAGCCATTGGGTACACGACACGAACACCTCTTGTTCGCGTCCTCGGTAATCTGAACGGACAGCGTTACATTTTTCAGATATTAAGGCCGGTGGCTATGCTCTATCTTCGAGGCTTCGGAGACGTCATCTTTCAACACGATAACACAAGACCGCATGTTGCCCGTCGTGTCCTGACCTACCTCGACACAGGGGTGTTCGATTGTTGCCCTGGGCAGCACGTTCTCCAGATCTCTCACCCATTGAAAACATCTAGTCATGGGTTGCTGAGAGGCTTGGGAGCCACCGGTCTCCAGCCTCTACGGTTGATGAAATGTGGCATAGACTTGAAGCAGCATAGAATGACTTGCCCGTATCTGTCATCCCAGCCGAGTTCGACTCGATGCCTAACCGGGTTATAGCTGTTTTAGCTGTCAGAGGCGGCAGCTGTGAGTAATAATTTCGGATCCTGCATACCCCCAAATTGCCTACAAATTTAATCATATTTTCTTCCTACTCTTCTGTCTACGTACAATAAGTAAAGTTTTGTTATTTGCTTTCCTTTATTTGCAATTTTAATGGACAGCAGTGTATATATATATATATATATATATATATATATATATATATATATATATATATATATATATATATATATAATCCAAATCTAATTAAATCTAATTAAACAGTATCTAACAAATATAATTAAATAGTAAACTTATTCAATCCAAACGTGCGAATCCCGCGACACGGTGTTATTAATTATCAATAAAATCAGACGAAGGTCTGCAGGCTCAAAGTTTCTTTCTTTCTTATTTTTTGTATATCATTTCAGTAGAAACGCGCTAAGCGCATTCTGTCCGGCCCGGATGAACATGAAGAGTGGGGGGTGCACCCTAATATTTTTTTGATGGAATGCATGAAAACTTTTATATCTATATATCTATCCAGGCAACGCCGGGCAATAATGCTAGTATATATATATATATATAATCAAACGTATAATCAGAAGAAGGTCCGCAGCCTCAAAGTTTCTTCCTTTCTTATTGTTTGCATATCATTTCAGTAGAAACGCGCTAAGCGCATTTTGCCTGGCCAGAGGAACATGAAGAGCGAGGGGTACAGCCCAGTACTTCTTTGGTGGAATGCATGAAAAATTTTATTTCTATATCTACCCGGGCAACGCCGAGCAATAATGCTAGTATATATATATATATATATATATATATATATATACCGGGTGGCCATAATTAAACTGACAGTGCTCACAGTGTTTTGTAGCGCGATCTATTTGCGAGAATAACGCCGCATTTTGTAGGAAGATTAAACAAGACGGGGGACGAAGGATTCCGCGAAAAAATAAATTAGTTCCAAAAGTCACCGCTAGGGGAATATTTGGCGCTGTGTAATAGAAAATAGAGTGTTAACAAATGCAAATCAATACGGAAATTACCTTTTATTTTGCATTCAAATGAGTTTCAATGTCGCTGCCGTTGTTGTGGACCACATATTGCATTCTGTGCACAGTATGCACAACAGCAGAAAGTAACATGTCTGCAGGAATCTCCCGTACAGTCCGTGATATGTTATCCTTCAACGTAGCCAGGTCCTGGACCACTCCTTGATAGACCTTGGACTTAAGGTAATCCCATAGCCATCCTGTGGTACAGGTTTTCGTCCTCTGCCTGACTGAACCTTCAGAGAACCTGTTTTCTCAAACGTCGCAACCATTGCTTTTAGCCCATTAACTGACACAGGACCGTTACCTTTACGCATTTTTTTGTGCTTTCTAAAAGCACGAAGAGCGGCTGACGCGTTGCACTGGTTGAGGTAAAAGAATTTGACCAGTAACGCACGCTCGACTAAAGAAGGAGACATTGCACATAAACTTTCAATCCGATTGATTCGAAACGTAACACATTGCCTTTTAAAACTCAAGCAGCTGGCACTGTGCCAATGGATGAAATTTGAATAAAGAACATCTTCTTCTGCTCAGTGTACGTGATATTGCAGATCACGAGACTTTATCGGTGTTTATGTAGATTTTGCGCTTTTTTAAAAGTGTTGCCATATTGCACTTGAACTAAATAAGAAAATGTGCATAATAAAAGGTAATTTTATTCCGTATTAATTTGCATTTGTTAACACTCTATTTTCTATTACACAGCGCCAAATATTCCCCTAGCGGGGACTTTTGGAACTAATTTATTTTTTCGCGGAATCCTTCGTCCCCCGTCTTGTTTAATCTTCCTACAAAATGTGGCGTCATTCTCGCAAATAGATCGCGCTACAGAACACTGTGAGCACTGTCAGTTTAATTATGGCCACCCGGTATATATATATATATATATATATATATTGACAAGGTGATCCTAAAGTAACAGAAAAGTAAAAATTGAATAATTCAAAAAGTATAGACACTACCACGATGCGGTTATCGCAGAAATGTACAGAGAGACATTGGAATGTGTTTAATAACGAAAAATTTTAATTCCAGATTAGTTATATTTTTCACCTAAAGGTGGAGCTGTAGTGGTCCAGGGGTTGCGGCCAGTCTCTATTTAAAAAGATCCGTCAGCTGGTACATTTCGAACTTTTTGTTACAGGCCAGTGTTATGAAGCGTTTTTAAGCGACAACACCATTCCCTCATTTCAAGAGTGTGAATGTACCTGTCATACAGGATTGAGCTCCTACACACATCACAGGTCTTGTCCACCACACGCTACGAATGCAATTTGGCAATGACCGTGTTCTCAATCGCTCTTTCCGCTTCTTTTCTCAATCGCTCTCAATCGCAGTGTGGTGCTATGCTTGACGGCCGTTCTCATTCCTGCCGGCATACTGAACATTAGTAATCCTAGCTGCACTGAGAATTGTGGTGTGTCACTGTACAAACTACTGACACAGCTGAAGCGCCACTTTCTTTTGGAAAATGTAACTATTCTGGTAATACATTTTTTCGTTATTGAAAAAAAAAACCACGTCTTTCTGTGCATTTCTGCGAAAACGCATCGTGATGCTGTCTATACTTTTCGAACTCTCAAGTTCGGTGGTGGTGGTGTTCTTGTTTGGGGATAATTTCATGGTATGGCCTGGGACCTTTGCGTGTTGCTCCTGTTAAATTGAACACCGACGTACGCATGAACATGTTGGACAATCAGGTTGTCACAGGGCGAGTGACATCGGACGGTAAAAGGAAAAATACGAATAATAGGTTATAAAGCATGCATTGGAAAAGATAAGAAGATAGGAAGCAATGATAGGAAATAAGAACAAAAGAAGAAGCGGGGAGCAAAGAAATGGCAGTAATAAAAGGGGACCACACACAGGAGCTTCCAGCCCCGGGCCAGGTTGTAAAAGGGTCCAGATCTGTTAGAATGAGGAAAATGGAGTCCCGAAGATAGGTACGCCCCTAATCAGGAATGGTCAGTAAGAAGTTTATAAGTAAAAACCCAAGCGAATGAATGCGTGTGGGTGTTCTCAGAAATGAAATGGAGAAACCAATGGTATTCCAATGTCGAGGAACGAAAATTTAAGAAAATGTAGAAATTTTGAGTAAAAGAGGAGAGAAGAAGCTTTTTTGACATATAGAGATGATTTGACTTATTATTTGACGTGACCCTTGAGGATGATGCTGATGCTGGTTTACTAGATGACTCTGCAGACTGCGAGCAACATTAGACTGCGAGTTCAGCGTAGACAAAGAGGGCTGTAGAAATCAAATCGCAAATACATAAAAGTAGTTAAAATGCTATAAGCTGATATAATAGGTGATAGTGCCATTTGACGTAGATGTGACGAGAATTCTGCCGCAGTAGAAGATAGAGAGTGCCGCTGAACCCTACTGAAGATAGTGTCGCGTCACCACGATCCGCCGCCCCAAGCATCAACTTAAGCCAGGTCGTACTACCAACGAGATGCCAAAGACCGTGCTACTACTTCCAGATGCAAGATTTATTTCAGTGCCCAACGAAACATCAACGGAGGTATTGTCTGTTCTTTCCGAATTTGTCATAAGACATGCTTCCTTGCTCTATAAATTATGTCTACTTCCACTTGAAAGTTAGTCTATTTTCACCCATTTTGGGTATCCATACCTTATAGGAAATAGATGTCAGCACAGCACTGCAAAAAACTACAGAATTTATAACATGCAAAAAATATATTATAAACTTATTTACTGCTGTAAATTAGAAAGTTTGTAATAAAAGGAAGATCATTGAATGTTTAATCGACGATATTTATATCGACAGTAAAACCTCTCATTGATGGGCAAACACTTTACGTAATATTTTGCTCGTGAACCTTTCAAGAGACGGCTGATTAAATACTTTAGTTACTAATTTTTAAAAATTATTAAATTTAACCATTACCTTTCGAAACAGAATAATCAAACTCATGCAGATATTGTACGTAAATATTTTATTTTGGGTTACGTACTAACGTAATATTAAGTTCTTTCTTTAACAATTCCCCAATAAATCCCCACATTTTAAAATTTTTTAATTTCGTCGTCATCCTTTGGTCTTTAAAATTAGCTTGTAACATCAATATAAAATTGAATTCGTTTGCATCGTCTGTACGTAGTAGCTCCCCCATTGCACCCTAAAAGTTTCAGCGTAATTGGAATCGTCTGTACGTAGAAGCTCCCACATTGCACCCTAAAAGTTTCAGCGTAATTGGAAATATATTTCCTATAAGATATAAATTTTTTTTCTTCGCAGAACCGATTTTCTCATCTTTCCTTTCATCGTCAGTTTCTTAATGCAAGCCCTTCTTTTAATGCAAATCTATCTAAATATGTTAAATACTTCCCCCGTTTCCGTTTAGTCCCTACATCATCGTCTGCAGGACTTTACGTCCCCTTAGGAGACCTAGTCTAAGTTAGGCAGCTATATTTTGAATGTATGAAATGTATGTCCAGAAAATGTATGAAATTTCCCATTGCCCCATGTTATAATAATTGACCAACGCTTTGTCAGTTATTACAACAGTCACACTACACGTAGGTTTACATCCGTAGGGAAGTGGGAGAGGAAGAGGTGGAGGTTGAGAGGAAGTTTACATTGCCCCAAAAACAAAAGACATTAAGGGCGAGAATAGATAGGATATGTGAGACATCAGAAGAAACAATAAGCTTTATTTACAATGTTTCACTGAGAGAAATTTTCCAAAACAATTGAATAAAACTTTTACGTGAAGTCACAAGGACTTAGGTCTCACATACATACCTACATACACACACACACACACACACATATATATATATATATATATATATATATATATATATATATACATATATATATATATATATATACACACACACACATATATATATATATATATATATATATATATATTTACACAATTAAAAACAACTTGTCAGTTTAAGTAGAGTCAGAAATCTCTACAATCCGTATAGAACTTAGTGACTATGCTAGTGGATTAGTTGTCTGTCACTACAAACAAATCCCAGAAATTAACCAAATAATGGGAATTTGATGAAATTTACACGAAATCTTGCAATCAATAATCATAAATTAGTTTCCCTTTGAGTCTAACATGCATTTTACAATATAGGGTAATAAATCAACAATCCAGAAAACTATTTTCATACGATTCGAACACATACGCAATTCAGACACAGATCGTTCTTTCCTTGATATTGAGTCTGTCAAATATATGACAATATATTGTGATTCCCACACGGAGTTTTTACCAAAACAACAGATTATTTATTGAAGATTAATTAAACAAGCTGAGGAGCAGACAACCCTATAATTGAAAAATGCTAATATTTTTAATTACTTTAACACCCACGTTCAAAATGCATCCGTTTTCTTTAAATAAATTTCTTTGTTTAAAATTAAATTAAAAACTTCCAAACAAGGGGATTACATTTACCTTTGAGTACATATGTTGAATGATAAATTTTCAAAAAAGGATATGAATTCCACGTTATATAAGCATCGAAGATGTATACTTTAAGCCAAACTACATACTTGATAAATGCCATAAAAGAAAACGTTGCTCAGAAAAATAGTTTGCCGTTTCACAAAATCCTTTCAAAATACCATTTATGTTCCTGAAAAATGAAAAAATAAAAAAAATTATTCTTTCAAAAGAATTTATTGTCCTTTTTTTTTCCAGCTCCTTTTCGTACTGCAGTTCCTTTGCGAAATAAAGCAGAAAAATGTAACTTGACAACCTGCATTAGGCAACAGTGCTGCGCCATGTGTTGGACATGAAAATCGATGTTTTCAAAAATTTAAACTTTAAGTACTGTATTTCACTCGCGTCTTCAAGAATAAGTAAAGGCTGTAAAAATATCTGACACGTGGTAAACAAGTGTAATTACTTTAATTTAGCTAACCCACCTCGACAAAAAATGGAGGTTTTTGTATCAAGTCAGCCCAATTTTGGATTATTCAGATGTTTTTCGAAAGACTCGTGACATTTGAATCTCTGAAAAATTTTAATGAGGAAATTCAAAATTAAGTTTTGATACTTTATTGTAATATTTTGAGAGCCAAATAATTCATAGTACGTAGATGTAAATTTTATTGAAAAATTTAAACAAAAATTAATAATGCTAATTTTTCTATTTAGTAATAAGGAGGTAATTAGGGAGAAATCCCTCAAAAAATCTAAATAAATTAGTGAAAATTGCGTATTAGAGCTAATTATTTCACAGATAAAAAAATTATGAGGTCAAGTATCACAGAGTTTTAACCTTTAGCTTACGGGGCTCATTTTTCCTTCCCCGGTGAATTTCATACCCCGTTTCTAATGACCGCCATTAAGAGAGTTATGTATATATATATATATATATATATATATATATATATAATATTAAAAACTAGTAATTTCTTAATTCAACAATCTTAACATTTAAAAACTATTAATTCCTCACTTTACTATTCCAAATTACAAACCCTTTTTTAATTCCTTGAAACAGGTAATTCCCTTTGGGCATTCGCGTTAAATTCCATTTTAAAATCTAACATTATTCTAAATTCCCTTGGGCGTACGAGCTAACTTTCGTTTTCAAATCTAAGTCCTAAAAGACCTCTAGTGGAAAAAATTAAATGGCTGCCTGTTTTAAATGAAAACTAAACTGGCGTAGCGTGGGCAGAAAATTAAACGCTGTAGCGCATTTGTCACGCCTTTTCTTAACTTTTAACCAATTAAACCCTACTACGATCACATGACGAGATGAGTTTATATAAGGTTTGGGATCACGTAGATGTACGCTTTTTTGATTTTGTAACTATCTTGAAAAGACGTATTCTCCGTCTAATAAAGATGTAATTAAATTAACGTTGTGGTGTTTTATGTGTCCGAGGGTGAGATGAAAAGCGGGAAAGGAAATTAAACATGTGATGCACGGCCGGGCGACAAGTCATCCATCTTTACCTCAAAAAGAAATACCACTCGGGCCTTCCTTCGTCGGCCCGCGCCCGTGCTATTACATAAAGTCGGCTGGAATACCTCCCATCGGATACAGACAGTGAGTTGAGCCGCCATCAATCCTTTTCAACGGAGAAAAAACTCCCCTATCTTACCATGTGACATTGATAACTTTACTGGAATACAATATTGGGCTGAGTGTGTCGCGTACAAATCCCGTGGATTTCCACGAAGTGAACTTTGATTGAATCTGAAAATTAAATTTTTGTGTCAAAGAGGAGTTTCATTTCCGGATTAAATTAAGTCAAGATGATGTCGCTTACTTCGGAGTGTGGATTACTTGCTATTAAAGATTTTCAACGACGAGTTGTCGACCACCAGTGTTAGTTTTGAATATTTTTCAGTCGTCGAATCATGTGTGAACTTCCGAAGTTTCGTGGCAGAGATTTCGTGAAAAAATATTTTCAGATTATGTGAAACGTCGATTTTCACTAATCGTTGACCTGGGGATAAAAATATTCCGAGAAATTCTGCGAAAACATATGCTGTGTGCAGTGGAATAATCTGTTGGATACAACGTGCGAAGTTTTGAATTTAATTGACTGGAAATTCACTTTTATGAGAGACTGTCATCTAGTGTCATCTCCTATTGGGATACTGAGTTCTAGGACTATTTCGAAATAAAAACTGTCACCTTGGGACTAGCTAAGCTAAGAACTTCACCAAGATAAATTCAGAACCGAGCTGCAAATGTTAAAATTATGAAGATATGTAATGGTGAAAATTAATATGGATAATGGTAAGGGTGTGAATAACCACTTCAATTGGTAAGCTAAAATTTACGAATTATTGTTAAGGGTGAAAAATTTTAATATTAATAGATACTGATAAAAATTTATTATAAATGTGTTTCGGTGAAAGTATTTTCAAATTATTGATTTAATTAAGTACCTATGATAAAAAATAAATCGATAAAGAGTAAAACGAAAGTAAAAATCATTGGTTTAAAACGTGTATTTTGTTTTTGATTTTTAAATGTTTCATTTTGATTTGCATTTTGATGGAATTTTAAGAGTATATTTTTTCATATTATAAGATATTTGAATTTAAAGAAATTTTTGAGACTTATATGTGATAAATTTATTATAAGTGTGTGTGTTTAGTGTAATTTTATAATATTTCCATGTTCTTTTTCTGATAATGAATATTTTAGTGTTTTAAGATAATTAATGATCCTTGGTTACGTTAAACTGAAATATTAAATGAGTAAAGTAATGTTATGAGTATCTAATTTTGCACGCAGTTCTGAATCGTCGCGGAGAAAAAGAAAAAAAAATAACGTAAATCATTTCCGTTTTCGAGCGCCGTTGTATTACATTTCGAAGGTCGCCTCCGCAATAAATTTGAATGCTCAGCATTAGTTTTGTAAACACGATCACGAAAAGACCCAAACTTGTTTTGATTCATTTGACCTAGAATTTTTGCGACTTTTTAAATTTAAACATATGATGCCTGTGGTTTTGGTTTTGGAAAATATCTGCAGGGATAACATAGTAATTTTCAGACATCAAGAAAATTTTATAATTTAAGTACTTTGACATATTACATTTGATGTTGAGACCTCGTAAATTGTTCTACGAATTGAAGTAAAGGAGATTTCCGGTGGTTTGAGTCGACAGTCAAAAGGCGTTCTATGTATTTCATATAAACGGAGCGTCTTTATAACATGACTTAGGGTGCCAAAAAACCACAATTGGATAATTGAAAAAACCATTGTATGTTATATTTGGTTCATCCGCCCCAGAAAATTCTCGAAATAGAAATAATGAAGAATAATAAATAAATAGGAAAGATAATATTATAATGAGAAATATGTTTTAAGATATTAAATACAAATGATGAATATTTGGGAACTTTACAGCGAGGATTCATACCAAAATGTGATATAAGAAAAGAAAAATTAATTTTGGTTTATCGATTTCATGATTAACTTAATAAAACTGAGATGGGTATTGGTAAAAGATTTTTGATTATTTGTGTCAATTAATAGAATAATAGTTTGAAATTTGAACATTAACATTAAATTATGGCAATTGATAGAGAATATTAAGGTATTATTATTGTTATTATTGGTATTAGGAGTATTTTATTAGTGTGTGTTTAATACTTTCATATGTTGTGTATTTTGAATTCTATTGAATATAAAATTGATAGACCAAACTTTCACACTAAACGAGATTCTGAAATTGTCCATGCTTGCAGATTGAGATATTATAATGCACCAGAGAACTTAAAACTACACCACGAATAATGACAAACATTAGATCCAGTTTTCTTTCTTTTCTATGTGATGCTTAACATCATTATATTTTTTTTAATTGATATAATTAATTATGTGTTGTCCTACTAAAGATATATAATAATAAAAAAAAAATTAAAAAAAAAAAAAAAAAAAAACTGTCTAACTTAAACTTTCTTCTTAAGAATACTATTATATGTGAATTTTTTGGATCTCAATTTAAACACCGGCTATGACAACTCTACTTCTTTAACCTTTCAGTAAATTTCCTATTTCTTGAAAAACACTTTCCTATCACCCAACTCTACAAGCGCGTTGGATGTCGTCCCAACTGTTTAAGATCTTTTTTAATTTTTTTACTATTCGTTTTTAATTCATCAACTCAGTCACTTAAAGTGCTGAAGACTATATGCTTGAGTAATGACTAAAACAGGGCTGGGATGGCCACTCCTTTTGTCCTCCCATTTCTATATATTATACTCCCACAGGTATGACAACTGCACCTTTTCCTTTTTCTCCATCTGTGTACATGCAAGATGCTGTTTTTCAACGCAGTCATATTCTGTCGGAGATTTAACGGTTAGTTATCTGTACGGCTAAAAGACTCTTCCTCCTTATTAGTCAGAGAACAATATGGAGAAAGAAAACCCACTTGTTACACAAACATAAACACAACCCTCACTGCTTAGAGGTAGAATTAAAGAATTTGAGACTAAGAGTTTGGGTAACACACATACAACAAGGTACCTTCAAAACAAGGAAATTGATCCACATAAACTTATAATAAATGTACAAAAATGAATAGTAGATAAATAATTTGAAAATAAAGTGAAAGGTATTGAGAATAAATAAAGTTAGAATAAATATGAATAAGTATAATTAAAGAATATTGAATAGAATTTTGGAATGAATAAATATTGTCGAAATAAAATGAATATAAGAAATGATGAAATGAGAATAATAAGAAATATAAATGATATTGAAAAGAGATTTTTTTTTCTTGATAATAAGTAATATTGAAATAAAGGAGATAATGGATATCAAGAAAAAATAGTGAGATAAATAAAGATATAAAAACTAGATAAAACGAATCAGAATTGATATACTGAGAACTCGTACACAATTGAGTTATTTGAAAAATAAAATATGTTCTGTAATTTTTATATACAATCTATATATTTGAAATGTGATTTTTATTGAAAGTGTGATTTTTATTATAAACTGTGATTTTTATTATGTAATTAAAGAACTAATTTTCTTTATATGTAAACAAGTCGAGATAATGTGATGTTTATGTATTCTACGTTGGTGAAGCAGAAATAAGAAACAGCAACACAAAGATTGTGTTTTTTTTTTAATTGGTGTTTTTTCCTCAACATACTAATGACTGTGAAAGGACTAAAAATGTTGCACAGATAAATCATTACAAGATAAGTAAATAAAAAATTTTTTTTGGACTCACTCCATAGTAGTGAACGTTGAGGAAGAATTTTTGAATTTTTCATCCTGTTATCAAAGACAACTTCATTTACTTAATTTTTGTTTGTTTTTGATATTTTTATTTCTATATTTTGTTATTCTGTATTATTCAAATCGAGATGATAGTAGATATTGTATTAAATGTATGTTTCCAGTGAAAATTTTTGGTAGTTTACAAATTTTTGGTTATGTTAATTGATTTTTTTTTTTCGAGATTTTGTTGCGTGGGGAGACGTCCCTATTCAACAGGTTTCAAATA
>OU015500.1:136963279-137028227 GCA_907164885.2 Dolomedes plantarius
TTAAGAGCCGATTTTATAAATTCTGCTGTAATAATATACATCTATAATATATTCTAATAATACATATCGAGTAACATAGCCAACATTTGACTCAGTTCTAATAATATTAATATCACTAACATTCATAGAAGCAAAAGCATAATAAGTAGAACTTGTCTTAAAGTAACACGATGTTTGTACATAAAAACGTTTCCTAAACAACATTAAGACATACTTCAAAAGTTAGCAATTCATACAAACTCAATTCACCTCATGTCTATCTATCCTATGTTGATAATAATACAATTATGAACAATCATCTCATTCGTGTTTATTGTTTCATTTAACAAAATAAATTGAATTGTTTATTTTAAATTATTTTAATTTAAAATAATCAATTTAAAATAAACAATTCAATTTATTTTGTTTATTTTAATTTGTTGATTGTTTATTTTAAATTGTTTATTTTAATTTAAAATGTTTAATTGTTTCAATTAAACATTTTAAATTGTTTCATTACTCAAAAGTTAGCAATTCATACAAACTCTATTCGCCTCATGTCTATCTATCCTATGTCGATGATAATACAATTATGAACAATCATCTCATTCGTGTTTATTGTTTCATTTAACAAAAGAAATTGAATTGTTTATTTTAAATTGATTATTTTAATTTAAAAGAATCAATTTAAAATAAACAATTCAAATTTATTTTGTTTATTTGAATTTGTTGATTGTTTATTTTAATTTTAAATTGTTTCATTATTCAAAAGTTAGCAATTCATACAAATTCAATTCGCCTCATGTCTATCTATCCTATGTCGATGATAATACAATTATGAACAATCATCTCATTCGTGTTTATTGTTTCATTTATTTAACCTTCAAGTGAGACAAATACTTACTATATAACAACTATATCCAGTAATTTTAATCGTACTAAAAACAAAATTAAACTTATTAATGGTTTCAAGCTTTAATATGATACAACAAAGTTAAATAATAATTCCTAATGACAGTTCAAAAATTATTTCAAGCTATCTTATTTCTATTTGACCATATTTTTTTTGATCGGTATAAAGTTATTTGATTAATTTAAATGTTTTAAATTTTTCCTATATTTTATTTACATGGCAGACTTAAATTTAAAGTACAAATTTTATAATATTTTCTCAAAAATTTTAATACAGATAGCTTCAAATTATACTAATGATAGGAAAATTAGTTTCAACTCAAGGAACAAAATTTATTTGAACAAAGTTTCTCTTTCGTATTTTCCTTTACTTTATAGTAGTATAAATTTTACTTTGTCCTTCTCAAAACTGTTAATTTATTTCGAAAATATGCATTTAATTAAATACTCATTAAGTATATGCATATAGGATTCAAGTTATTAACATATTATCAATAAAACTGTTAAACTGTAACTTTATTAGTATATAAGTGTTGAAATTTATGACATAAAACTCTCTCACAAACAAAACATGCTTATTAAATTAAAACACAAATAATAGATTTGAATATTGATTAAATAGTTTTTAAATAAAATTTTCAAACTCACAAATTGCGTTTCAACAGGCTTTTTCGAAATTTTTTCTCTAAAATTGCAGGGAATATTCTTTACTGAAATATGAAAAAAAATTATATTTTTCCTGTCATACTGTTTTTAAAAGAAGTTTTAAATGTTTTAATTCATTGTAAGTATTGCTCTCACTCAAAATCTTAAGTCAAAATTTGGTTATAACATTCCTTGTTTTTTTCCTGTTATATTTTACTAATTTAAACTATAAATATATTAATAAAACCGTAGGATGTTAAAAGGAAGAATTAGACATAATATTTAATTAATAAAATGTAATACTAGATTTCGGGGATTATATATATATATATATATATATATATATATATATATATATATATATATATATATATATATATATATATATATATATATATATATTAAGAGAGAGAGAGATCTGTATATTTTTTGTTTTGCAAATTTTATTTACTCTCAAATTTTGATGCTAATGAATACAGGGTGGTCCAAAATTATTGAGCGCATTTCATGTTTGTAAAAAAAGAACAAAATGAGGAACGTGCATGTTTATTGTTTTCTTAGAAAGGCAATTTAGAACAGTTTTACACAACAAAATTTCAAACATTAAGCAATTTTCACAAAAGCACAACATTTCGTAAGAAAAATATACTAATTGAGTCAGACTGAAAATGGAGGCCATGTAGAGGAAAGCGCAATGTGCGTTTTGTTGTTCCATGAAAGCAGAACCGTTTTAACTCATTTTGTTCTTTTAACGTAGGATTACGTTCCTCAATAACGGTCGCTCGGAAGGCAAAATTTCAGGGTCATCGCGAGTTATAATTTTGTCAGCGTTTTCCTGTACGGTAGCCATTTGCAGACTGACGCAATTAGTAAATTTTACTTGCGAAATGCTGTCGCGCCATCTACCGAATTATGTAGAAGTTATTTAACGTTTAAATTTATGATGTAGAAAACTGTTTTAAATTGTCTTTCCAAGAAAACAGTGAACATGTATGTGCCTCATTTTGTTCTTTTTTTTTCAAACATGAAATGCGGTCAATTTTGGGCCACCCTGTATAGGGTTTTATTACTTTAAAAAAAATCTGCGAATGTGTTCGTAGACATCGTGTTTGTGAAAAGAAAATAGTTCGTTGCTTTAAAAGTAAGTTAAATAATAATTATTAAAAGGAATTGTAAGAAAATTTATTCACGGAGTCAAAAATCAATCTCTTTTAAAGATATTCTTCAGTACTGATTTAATATGTGAAGTTTTCACACCATGATATTAGAGAAAATTTAAAGAGCCACTGTGCATTGACAACGGTTTTGTCAACATTGAAATATTGTTGAAAAGTTTTCTAAACACTGCTAAAAAGAGAACTGGGCAAAAAAAAATTCTACACATTATGAATAATATTTACAAAAGCAAATCTTCGCTGAAGAAAAGTAATTCACGCTTCTAAAATTTGCATACAGGCATTTAGTTATTAAATTTAGAATCAAATACAGGGGAGGTTTTTCTTTACATTTCTCATTTTGACGTCAAAAGAAAGTATTCAAGGGTAAAAAGAAGTTCTCCTTTATAAAGACTTTGATGAATGAAGAAAAGTAAGCTGGTTTTGTTTAGGGCTTCAAGCCCAAAATTAACTTGGTTTTATACTCGAGGTTGGTTATTTTGCTTTTTTGCCATTTTCGGTGAAAACAAAACACTTTTTTGCATTCCAGAGTGGATTGCGCGCAGTAAAGCTGGATGTATTAACTTCATTCTCGAAATAAATAATGCAAACAATTTTAAAAACTTATATCTAGCGCAGGTACTGTTAATCGATGATTGTATGTAAGAGACGTGTTTATACAAATTTTATTCCAAAATAAATAACGTCAGGAAGATATTTTGATGAAATTTAGGAATATTTTTAGGAATGATAGTACATTGTTTATGTTTCAATATCACTTTTCTTTCAATGCTTTGAACCTCGAATTCAAATCATAACTACTGGAAATTCAGGGTTAATCGAAATACCGGGCTAAAGTTATCCAAAGTCATGACTTCTCTTTACGGAAATGCCCATTAGAATTTTAAAGAAAACATTATTTAAATAGAAAGAACTTCTCACCAAATTTTAGTATCAATCACAGACTTCGATCATAGTAACATAGATTTCGATGTGTGCACCTTTTGTAGCACGACAAACGTCTAAATGGTAATTCAGTTCTCTCCAAGTGTCTCGTAGCATATCAGGAGTTATTACTCGAATTGCTTGAATGATACACTTCTTCAACTCATCCACAGTTTCAATTTTTTGTTTATACACAACATATTTAATGAATCTCCGAGCAAAAAAGTCCAATAACGCCTGATATGCTACGAAACACTTACTGAACTGGATTTCCATTTGGACGTTAGTCATGCTACAAAAGGTGCACGCATCGAAATCTATGATACTATGATAAAAATCTATGACTGATATTAAAGCTTGATGAGATGTTCTTTTCATTTAAATAATTTTTTTGTGAATTCTAATGGGTAGTTCCGTAAAAAATAAGTCATGACTTTTGGATATCTTTAGCCCGGATACCCTGCATAATAACTTAAAGGAATACTGAAAATCATACCAGAATATACAATATATTGTAGCTTATAGAGTTTTTATCTAGGTATTGTTATTGACCAAGTCATAAGACAGTAATCAAATTTTAAATATATTGGATGTTAAAGCAAATGATAACAGTAAAAGATAATAGTAAAAGTAATTTCTCTATTTCAGAATTAACAGGTCTAGATTTTGACATCGAGGGTAAATATTCTATGGATATTTATTCCTGAGTAAGTTCATAGTTTCTATAAATTGAGGATTATCTTTTCATAAGAGTTTTTAATATTTTTTTTCGAAAGCTCATGCAAGTGGTAATTATCAATACAGTGCGGGCGTGAGCTCTAACGGAGTGTTCTAGAAAGACGAGATATAAGAGCTATTTATTAATTAAATGCCCCTTAATTACCGCAAAATCATGAGTGTAATAAGCACTTTTTTTTCACATTTCAGTCCTCGAAAATGAGGGCGCGTATTATACTAGTATATAAAAAATGTAGTTTTAAACATTGAATAAACGACAAACAATAAATGAGTTGTATTCTACTGAAAGTGATTACGACTGATAATACGACAGTGTTTTTTGTTACGAATTTTTTACGAAGTTTGTTACGAAGTTTGTTTTTTTTTGCTACCGAGTTTGACGTTTTCATATATTTTTATTGTAAATTTTATTTATGTTAATAAATATTTGTGCAATTTTTAAATAAAATATTGAAAAGTTATGTGTGCGTATTATAGTCGAATTTTAATTTTTTCCGAAAATTTTGAGCAAAATCAAACATGCGTATTATACACGTGTGTGTATTATAGTCCAGATCTTACGGTATGTTATTGTTTTTCTGAATGCCGGAAGTTCCAGACCAGGTCCGTATAGACGGGCTGAGTATTGTGGCTCCGGTTTTTAATAGCACCACAATGGTCGGAGTCCGACTTGGCTAGGTGCCACCACAATTTTGACCGAGCGTCCCCAGGGGTGACATCTGAGGGGATCGTACCTTCCCCATCAACTGAAGTCATAGAATGACTTTCCAGTCTACGAATTTAAAATGCCCATGTCCGGCCTAGACACGAATGTATTTAACGGCACTTGTCGGGATTCGATCCGAGCATCCTCAGTACCGAAAGCCAGCGCGCTACCGAGAGGCTACCTCGGGCCTACCCTTATGTATTTCCACGTGAAATGAATTTCCAAAAGAGAATATAACAAATATTCACCCTTCATTTTGTGTCGTTCTTGTCAGAGACGGGAGTAATATTTTATATCTGTCATTGATTAGTCAATGTTAGATGTTTTGCATACAGATACCGAAAGTCCAAATTTCCGGTTTTAACTTCTAAATGAATAGTTTTACTATCTTCGTATTCATTTACCCCTTAACGATCGCATAATTTCAAGAAAACGGTATTAAAAGTTCCTATTTTTTCCGGAGGATTCCATTTATTTCTTGATCTGCCACATCTAGTTTAAAACAATCTGTAATTACATTATAAATGGTCTGCTGCTGCCATCTGGTATGTAAAATAATAAATAAAAAAATTTCAAGGTAAATGAAATGAATTAATCTTTTGGGTGCGTTACTTTTAGACACTCCAGTTCAGAAATATCACGGGCATAATAAATAGAAGGCGAAACCTCACCCCGTAATATTGACGGGAGCGAAAAGGAAGGGGTTAACGTACCCTTGCTAAGAATAATGAAGGTATACTTTTTCGAATGCCTCGTAATATTGCTTAAGGGAGCACATGGTCTTGAAGATCGACGAAATTACTATAAATATGATATAATTCTAACCACAAAAACTCAGATAATATTGGCAAAAGAAATTTTCTCTCTTTATACATATAAAGTAAATATCATTATGTCACCTATAAAAATGGAAATTATAAATCTATAAATAATTTTCAAATTAGCAGTTTAGAATTTCATATGATTAACTGCTAATGTTGAGTTTGTGTGCAGCATTACTTTTAAACTATCAATAGGAAACAGATAAAACTACACTCATGTATATATTTCATAGTGGTTTACGTTTTAAAACCAGAAAAATGTGCGATTCTGGAATACTTTTTTTTTTACTGGGAAAATTATGCAAATATTTGTGATAATTTTTGAAGTTTTCTAATTTTATGCTCAATTTTTATTGCATAATATATATTGCAATTTATTTGAATTTACATTACAGGTAAATATATTATTACAAGTGTATTCCGACCATTGGTTATTTTTTGTAAGCATATATCTCAATTTTATGATGCGTGCAGCACATTATGATTTTTAATCACCAGTTAATCATATAAAATTCTAAACTGCTAATTTGAAAATTATTTATAGATTTATAATTTCTATTTTTATATACGACATTTTCAAATATATGTACTTTATATGTATAGAGAAAGAAAATGTCTTTTTCTAATATTATTTCAGATTTTGTGGTTAGAATTAGACCATATTTATAGTCATTTCGTCGAGCTTTCGAATGCCTCCAAATGACACTTGCCTTAGTGTCGAAAAGGTCCTTTGCCTTAGTGCCTTTGCCTTAGTGTCCTTTGCCTTAGTGTTCTTTATGATTAAATTATTTATAGATGATTATAAATTATTTATGAATAAAATAACGAGTAATATAATAATATAATTAAATTATTTATAGATGATTATAAAATATTTATGAATAATATAATTATTATAAATTATTTATGATTAAATTATTTATAGATTTATAATTTCCATTTTTATATATGACATTTTCAAAGATATGTTATATATGAAAGTTATGGAAATATTTGTGATAATTTTTGAAGTTTTCTAATTTTATGCTCAATTTTTATTATATAATATATATTTCTTTCTCTATACATGTACTTTATATGTATTGAGAAAGAAAATGTCTTTATCTAATATTATTTCAGTTTTTGTGTTTAGAATTAGACCATATTTATAGTCATTTCGTCGAGCTTTCGAATGCCTCCAAATGACACTTGCCTTAGTGTCGAAAAGGTCCTTTGCCTTAGTGCCTTTGCCTTAGTGTACTTTATGATTAAATTATTTATAGATGATTATAAATTATTTATGAATAATTTAATAGATAATATAATAATATAATTAAATTATTTATAGATGATTATAAATTATTTATGAGTAATATAATTATTATAAATTATTTATGATTAAATTATTTACAGATTTATAATTTCCATTTTTATATATGACATTTTCAAAGATATGTACTTTATATGTATATAGAAAGAAAATGTCTTTTTCTAATATCATTTCACTTTTTGTGGTTAGAATTAGACCATATTTATTGTCATTTCGTCGAGCTTTCGAATGCCTCGAAATGAAACTTGCCTTAGTGTCGAAAAGGTCCTTTGCCTTTGTGTCCTTTGCCTTAGTGTGCTTTATGCCGTTGCTCGAAATGACTTTAAGGTCCTGTGCCCCCTTACAAAATTACATTTTATGTATTAGTACATTATTTATAAGTACATCTTACTAAAAAGATACTCTACAAACGTGCTAGCAAATAAAACCTCGAAAGCTAGTCTAAAATTTTAAATCAAGTTTAAATATAACGTGAAGAGCTTTTGACTGGGATATACAAAAATCCTTCTCTTTGAAAATGACTTTCACGAGAGGCTCTTTTGTAGTAACCACTGAAAGTTCCTGCGGATTAAAAATGTGTTTTGATGACGTCATGTACGAACGGAAAAAAAAATTTCTCAGACTGCCTCTTGTAATCACTTTATGAAGCGAGAATTTACGAGAGCGTTTAAAATTAAGTACTTAGTCTTAATACAATGAGATCACTTCGACGTATTTCGAATGTAATCGAATTTAACATTATTACTTTTCGCGTTATGTCTGTTCAAAAAATATCTCCGAGATGGAAAGTAAAAGAACATGAAGTGAAATCCCTGAGATTTCAATTTCTTTTCGGTGCTTCCTTTTTTGGTGTTTGTGACGCACGTAAATCCATTCAACAGATAAAAACCAGTCAGTATTTTACTAAACACAATTCTGTTTGCTTTTCAAGTGCAGCGAAGTGCAAATTTTAAAAGCAACACGTCTTTTCCGGAATTTTCGAAATTCAGAATAAATAACATTTTTTTTTTTATCTTTCTCGCTATAAAAAATGTATACAGTTTTGGGAAGAAAACTGAATTTACAAAAGAATGCTTTTTCAGAGGGATATCTGCAGTTGGAATGTATCACTTCTATATGTGTTTAGCATGAGACTGGTTACAAACTGAGTATAAATCAAACAAACGCGTGGGATATGAAACATTGATGATAAGAGAACTAGATTTTATGGTAGGGCATTACTGGGAATACCAAGTGATTAGTCAGAGTTCTGACATAAAGTGTTGCACACTTTATGTCAGAAATAACATCTTTTATTCTGTTTTCCAGCAAAGTGCTTTAGAATTGCTAGTGGCATATTCATTACTTTCAGCTCTGCTTTAAAATTCCAAATAGAGTCCCTTTTGTCTAAAAATATAAAATAATACAGTAAAATCTTGTTTATCTGGACTAACTGGAACCATAGGCAATTCGGAAAATCTTGGTAATAGGAGTAATAAGCAAAGAAAAATCCTTAACTAAGGAGACTTACCGCTTATTACGATAAAAAACTGTTTTGGAACAAAATTACATAGTGTTGTTTACAAGACATTAAAAAATATCGAAATAACTTTTCACATCATTTCTTAACAAAGAAATGGTAAGTCTGGCAAACTTTCTTAACCCGTTTAATACTGGCTTTGCGAAAACGCAACATTAATTTCTGTATTTTTTAAAGGCGTGTTCTAAGTTTTGTACGTCTGAAGTAACATTTTTATTTTATTCCCTATACTGTAATTGTTCATAATAATTTTTTTGTTTCCACATTTGCCAGCTTTTAGCACTTGCAAAAAATTGTTTTTTTTCTAGTGTTTTGAAATGGAAAAAAAATTACTAATTTCAAATAATAACCTTAGATAGCAGCACATGTTAAATTTCCGATTTGATGCTTGTTCCGAGTTTACTAGAGACTAAAGAACAAAATGGCTTCAATAGGTAAGGCATAATTTTTGTTTTTATGTTCCTCAATTCATATTTTTAAAAATGTTGCGAAAACGCAACATCAGTCCAATGTGTATTACTTAATTTCAATGTGTATTATTAGTGCTGCCTAGTTTTTATGTAGTAGATTGGTATTTTTTTCAAGTTTGTCTCTAGAAAAAAGCGATTTTTGACATTGGAAGAGACATTGGAGTATTTTCATGGGCTAGATGATGATGATATTTCAGAATCGTCTTCAACAGAAGCTAATGATGAACCATAATTCGTCATTATCCCTCCAGATCCGGGTGATTTGACGGATGAAGAAGCTATTGATGATAATATTTTATGTGAAAATGTCGAATCACCTAAAGACATTACAGGTGAAATGGACATTTTTTTCTAATAAATGTAAAAGTAAGCAATATAATAAGAAAAAGCATATTGTATGGGAAAAATGGATACTCTACATGGATGTAATGAATTCTAAAAAAAGTTTATTAGAGTTTCAGAGATCTATATCTTTGAGAGAGCCATATCTTTGATAAAAAGGCTTGCAGAAATGCAGATGAATTATGTTTTACCTGAAACTTCACATATTATAAGACCATCTTCAATTCAAAATCTAATTCTCAACGAAACTCGGAAAGACTGTTTGGGCCATATTATTACTAAAAATAGTGAAAATAAACAAAAAAATGCAAACACTGCAAAAGTGAAACAATTACTGTATGTACTAAGTGTAATGTACCTCTTCATGCGAAATGCTTCAAAGACTTTCAAATTTTATTAAAAAAATTATAATTTTAAATTTTTATATTTTTAAAATGTTTATACCGCTTTGGACTGATGTTGCGAAAACGCAACATTTTGTAACTCTCGTAAAAATAAATTTTATTTTATGGAAACAACTTATTTGTGTAATTAATGTTCTAAGAAGTGTTAAAAAACTGTTCGGTGCATTTCCAATAAAGGAAACATAGAGCGGTCCTAAATGGGTTAAACTCAACAAAAAGCGTTTTATTACTATAATTTATTGTACAATCTATGCAAGGAACTGCACATTGAATCAAACTAAAAAATCAAACATTTGGCGTATTTGTGGTTAATCATACTTAACAATGATTATCTAATGCGGACTTTAAATAAAAATAATATCAACAAATTGGATTTTAATCTGAATTTTTAGGTGGACAATCTGGATTTTTAGGTGAGAACATTGAAGTGGGCGTACCAGATTTGGATAATATTGATCAAGTAAATCTCAATAAAAGGTTACGACGACAACAACAATTGAGGGAAACTCTTCGAAGACGATTTAGAAGCGAGTATCTAAGTCAACTAGTTCAACGCCCTTCGAAAGTTGAAAGGGGTCGTGATGTGAAAGTTGGGGATGTTGTTTGTCATCGAAAATGAAGGAAAGCGAAGAATATTGTGGATCAATGGCCAGGGTGATTAAAGTGTATCCAGGTAAAGATGGCAATATCAGAGTAGCTCGTCTTAAGGTGACTGCCTACGTTGAAAATGCCATTTTTTGACTATTTTGGTCAACTTCATATTTTGCAAGAATCTTGTAAATCAATGTTTTCTCTTTTCAAAACAGTCTTAATTTTTATTCTAGATCAATTAGAAGCAGAGTTATAGCTATTTTAATAAACATCGTCTAATACAAAATTGAAGTGACAAACAATTTAAAGGCTTTTTTGTCAGAATTATGTTTTTTAGCACAAATCTCTATCGTTATCATGATATTTCACATAATAATGCATATAATTTGATAAAATTTTCAGGAAATGTTTTAGATGCTATTGTTAATGAGATGACGCAGAATAATTGATGTATAATAAATAGTTTTTGGTTTGGGGCTGTTTTTATAAGGAAAGGAATGACGAATTGGGGAAAATTTTCATATTGGAACATAAAATTGGCTGTATTATTTTTGCATTTTAAAATTTCTCTTAGATTGTAGGTCATTTTGAAGATAACTGTTATATGTATCATGTGTAAGAAGGAAATTAAAATAGTAGCATTAGAATTTTGTTCAGAGTGATAGGCGTTTTAGCTAAATTTCATTAAAAATGACTACAAATTGACCAATTTATAAAAAAGTATGGTATTTACAGGAAAGTTTTTTTTTATTTTTCATTTTTAAATGCTGTTTTACCATAAGAGACCAAAAAATCCTTAAAAAAAACAATTTTTTAAAAAATTGGCTGCGAACGTAGGCAGTCACCTTAAAACAACTTCAACTTCTGGGGAAATGGTTCGACCCATTCAAAGAATTTTTCCTCTTGAAATACGTATGTCCTCTCCACTCCATTCTAAAACAGATGAACAGGAAAATTCTACTGATGTAACGGGTCTCGTCCCTGATTTTCCAGTTAAAGGTATTGTGACAAGATTTGGTAGAACTGTTAAGATTCCTTCACAACTTGAAGTCCGAACTGTTTAGTTAGAACTTTTCCATCTTTTGAACTTTTCCACTTATTGTGATATGTTTGTTTTGATTATTTTATGTTTTAATCAAAAGGTGGGATAATTGTGACGTCATATCTTGTTTTAATTCTCATCTCACTTGTTATGACGTCATATCTAGTTTTAATTCTTATCTCACTAGTTGTGACGTTATATCTTGTTTTAATTTTGTAATTGCACGTTGAACGCAGAAGTTTCTCTGTCGTTGGTGGAATCATCGATGTTTGATGATCTTTTTAGGGTATAAAGTGGGTGTGTTCGTGTAATAAAGTTGGTTAGAGGAAAAAGGAGAATGCGTGGTTCTTTCGAATCTCAACATATATATATATATATATATATATATATATATATATATATATATATATATATATATATATATATATATACAGGGTGTCCCTAAACGACCGCATAAACTCTGCACAGCTAGATTCCTCATTGGGAGTACATAAAAACTGCCCAAAGAAGTTTTCCTGTACGATCCATAGTTTACGAAAAAAATACGAAAAACAAAGTATGACGTCACTGCCGGTTCAAGAAAAAACACTTTATTGGACATATGAACAACAATATTTGCATATCTTTCCAGACGATAAAGTTTAAAACGTTCGTCTCGCATATCGCGTCATGCATACGCGCGCGCCATGGAATGACGTTAAGCCGCCGTTGAACTGGTATTTAAAAGGCTGCATCTTGCAGCTACCGATAGTCTTCGTATGGTGGCCATGTACTCCGTGACTACCGCGACATGTACTTGATGTACGGCCGATGTAATGGAAATGCCTTACGAACTGTTAGGGAGTATGCCCGTCGATATCTGTCCCGCCGTCCTCCCGATGTCAACGTCATCCGTAGGCTGGACGACAGACTGCGAAATACGGGAAGCGTCTTGCCAACAGACAATCTTCACGATACTGGAAGACCGCGGAGCGGGCTGACGGTAGCACAGGCGGATGCAATACTGCAGCGGGTAGAAGAGACGCCCGAGGTAAGCACACGTGCATTAGCCCGTGAGATGACTTCGAGTAAAACTACTGTGCATAGGCTTTTACGGTCTCAGAGGCTACACCCATTTCGTTACACAACCGTGCAAGGTCTGAAACCAGATGACTTTCAGAAACGCGTGGCCTTCTGTGAATGGCTGTTGCAGCAACAGAACACAGATAATGGTTTCATTGCACATATCCTGTGGACTGATGAATCATGTTTCACTCGTGATGGGGTATTCAACCATCACGACAGCCATATGTGGTCCCAGGTCATTCCGCATGCAATCCGGCCGCAGAAACATCAGACACGTTGGTCTCTTAACGTGTGGGCCGGGATACTCGAGGATCGCCTGCTTGGACCATATCTGTTGCCTGAACGGCTCTCGGGACAGTCGTACTTGGTATTTCTCAATGAGGTCTTAACCGAATTCCTCGATGACATACCGTTAGCGGCAATACAGGGACTTTCGTTCCAGCATGATGGGACTCCGGCGTATTTCTGTGCTCCTGTACGTGGTTGGCTGGATATGGAATACCCCGGCCGCTGGATCGGACGTGGGGGTCCTGCTCTATGGCCGCCACGTTCGCCATATCTTACACCGTTGGATTTTTCCCTATGGGGCCATCTCAAGGAACTGGTGTATCGAGACGTAGTGACAACACAAATGAACTTAGTTGCTCGACTGCATGCTGCTTGTACTTCGGTGGACCCCGCGATGCTGCAACGTGTGATGACAGCCATTCCACGGCGTGCTCAAACCTGCCTCGACATGCACGGCGGACACTTTGAACATCTGCTTTATATTGTGCATGCTGTTGATATGTTCAATAAAGTGTTTTTCTTGCACTGGCAGTGACGTCATACTTTGTTTTTCGTATTTTTCTCGTAAACTATGGATCGTACAGGAACGCTTCTTTGGGCAGTTTTTATGTACTCCCAACGAGGAATCTGGCTGAGCAGAGTTTATGCGGTCGTTTAGGGACACCCTGTATATATATATATATATATATATATATATATATATATATATATATATATATATATATATATATATATATATATATATATATATATATATATATATATATATATATATATATATATGTCAATCAATCAGCGTACAGAATATCCTATAATATATATATATATGTGGATTCTTGTGAAACTATAATATATTTTAAAGCCAAAACTCAGAGACTATTAATCAAAATTTATTGTACAATCTATACAAGAGCTGTACATTGAATCAAACTGAAAAGCGAATATTTGGCGTGCTTGTAGTTACGTTCTTGCTATCGTAGTTAAAAATTATTATCTAATGTGAACATTAAATAAAACACATTAAACAAATGTGATTCGGAATATCCGGAGATCCGGATAAACGAGGTTTTACTGTCCTTGAAAGTATAATGAAAAAATGTTCAGTCTTGTGATTATATTCGTTTATTTAAGCATTATTTAACATTTCAATTATTTGCTGTTCGGACTTAAATGAAAAAGTTTTCTTTATTTTGTTGCTTCGTTTTATAGTTTTTTTTATCATTATTGACCTTCTATAACATAGGAAAAGGTTTGGAGACTAAAAGTAAAAAGCAAAAGTGCTCTAAGTTCATTTTATTTGCTGCAACGGCACGTAATTGAAACATTTTCTTAAAGAAAATCGAGAATAACTACTTTTTACTGTTAGAAGAGCTGTTGTCATAATGAATCGCTCTTAATTTCTAAAGACCAGTTGAGTAGTTTATGACCAGTGACGTAGATGGAAATATTTAGCCCTTGCGCAGTATATATATATATATATATATATATATATATATATATTATATATATATATATATATATATATATATATATATATATATATATATATATATTATACACACTCACTTCCAAAACGTAAGCACGGAGAGGAAAATGTTAATTTCCGTAAGTCAATCTGAATTAAAGAAGCTGAAATTTGCTGCAAAGGTAGAAGGGAGTATGCAAATATGTCAGGTAACAGCCAATCAAGGTTTCGCTTCGAGAAATATGAAAAACAGGCAGTCGTATAAGAACCCGGCATTGTGAAGGGTTACAGGAGTTGCATGTAAGTGCTGATGAAAGGTGTTCAGAACATTCGTACGATTTGTTTTCAAGCTAGACGTGTTTCTGTGGCTTCCAGAAGACGAATGGAAGATTCTGAACGCTGTCGGGCTGTCGGACGCATTGAAGCAGGGCAGTTTATCACAGATGTTGCTCTTTTCTTCGGCGTTCATCATTCCGCCATTTCACGATTATGGATACAATTTCAAACCAGCCAAACAGTTGTCCAAAGATCTGTAGCCGGTCGTCCAAGGGTTACGACCCCCCTCGGAAGATGTATATATTGCTCTTGTAGCCAAGCGGAATCGAAGATCGACCTCCACACGTGTGACATCTATGATTGCAGCGGCCATTGGTTCTTACCAATGGCCGATATCTGCCACTACTGTTCGTCGAAGGCTACACATGAATGGTCTGTACACCCGGATACCACAAGTTTGTGTTCCTTTATCCGTCCAATCCAGAGGGGCACGATTAAAGTGGTGCCGCCAGCATGTGAATTGGAGTGTGTCTGATTGGGGCAACGTTATGTTCACAAATGAGTCCATATTTGCCCTACAACCCGATAATAAGCGTGTAAGGGTCTGGAGGGAACACGGCACACGCAATCGGCCCGAGAACATCATCGAACATCAAGCATTCCGCGGTGGAAGCATCATGGTCTGGGCAGGGATTTCATTGGGATATCGCACCGACCTGCATATCTACAGGCGAGGTTCTGTGACGGCTGGACGTTATCGAGATGAAGTCCTAGATCCCCCTGTGAAAATGTACGCTGCAGCAGTTGGTCCTTCTTTTGTTTTAATGGACGATAATGCCCGTATCCATAGAGCTGCCATTGTTGACTACTTACTGGAGAGGAAGGGGATTGCGCGTATGAAGTGGCCGGCTTACTCGTCCGACCCTAATCCAATTGAAAATCTTTGGGATGCCCTTGGCCGTTCTGTATGTAGACGTTTCCCACCTCCAGCCATTCTCAGACAATTAGAAACTGCCCTACAGGAGGAATAGAGATTACTGGACTCTGCGGGGGTTGATCACCTTATAACAATCATTATCACACGCTGTACACTTTGTATGAAGGTGAAGGGTGCTAACATACCCTACTGATGTCGGGTTTTGTTGTTTGTTTTGCATTTAAACATCATTTTGTTAATGGCGCAAATGTGACGTTATCTTATCAATATTTTTTTATCTCTGTATGTAATTGCTTGTTTTATTTCATGAATAAACATAGAGCTACTTACTTGCAGCATTTCATGTCAATCAAAGCATTACTTGTCCATTTTTTCGCATTTTACCGCTCCGTGCTTAACTTTTGGAAGTGAGTGTATATATATATATATATATATATATATATATATATATATATATATATATATAATGCTAGGAACGTAAACTATATTTGTCTATATTAATTAGAATTGAAATTAGGCAAATTAGTGGTTAGCGGTAATTTAATATTAGAAAATTCACTAGTTATTAACGAAAATGCCAACAGATGGCGGTACGCTATCTACCTTCTCCGGTTAAGAGAAATATTGAGGTGACTAGCGCAGGATAGAACGTCAAAAAGAAGTACATATAGAAAGAGCGCGAGAACGTGAGTCAGCCATCACAAGACTATGATATCACCTGATCACCGGTCTTTACTCGCTTTTGGGTAACGCTACGCGATTGAAAAAAGCAGATTAGGGATTCTATTCGGAGAGGCTGGTCGCACGTCGCGGGGTTTGAGTATGATGGAAATGGCGAATTAGCTGGATTGATTTGGTATTTAATTACTGTTAATAAAGAAGTCCATAAATGATATTTAAATAGTCTTCCTTCGCCACAGGCATTTGTTTAATGACTACCATTAAGTGTTAATTAGTAGATAAAAGGTACGGAGATTATTTCCCCGGTTATTAGTAGATAAAATACCCTGTAAACACCGTTTCTCACACACACACACAGATATATATATATATATATATATATATATATATATATATATATATATATATATTATAACTGAAAATAAATATCGTGCTATATTAGACCTTGTACTTAATGAAACAATACTATATAATGGTAGAAACTTCTATAAGCAAATACATGGAATACCAATGAGTGGAGGATGCTCATCTGCTTTAGCAGATATATACCTTCACTTTTACGAAAGAGGTGTTATGGTTCTTAATGAACTTATGTTTTTTCCGATATGTAGATGATATACTCATATATTTTAATGAAACCTTAAATGCAATAGATATTAATTTTTACCCTAAAATCTTAAATTGGTGGAGACAGATAAAGATAACGATGGCAATTTGGTATTTTTGGACTTGAGTTTAAATGTTAATCTAAATCTAATATCATACACTCTATATGATAAACGCGAATTTTACAACTTTAAAACTGTTAGGATTATGAATTGGAATAATGCTCTACATTTAAATATTAAACGCAGTTACTAACCAGTTAATACGTTGCTAACGTTTACATTCAAACACAAAAGCTATGGACGTCAGTATAAATAAATTCATAACTATAGCTATTGACGAGGATTTTCCTGTCAATTTCCTCGTATCAATTCTAACCCAGTTTTTTAATTTAGATAATAAAGATTGCGAGAATCGTTTTAACATATGTTGGCAACACCAAAAATTTCAATAATACGGCAATATTTATCTCTACTATGTCTATAAACGTGAGTGTGCTTGAGTTTCGTGTCTCTTGTTTGGTGTGGAGTTAAGTATTTTTGTATCTTATTTTTTGTAGTGTATTAATTAATGTGTAATTATTTAATTGATTAGTATTATTGTACTTCTGTTTCTTAGTATTAAAATTTTTTCTATATTAAAAAACTTAAAACACTATTCATCTTGAAATTATGTTTTAGTTTACTTTATAAGTAAAAATATATAGTTTAACTTATCTGTTTCATTCAAAAAAAGTTTTTCTTCTTCATAATTGTTTATAACGGTTTTGGTGTTATAGAAAACATCCGGGAGTGTTGCCTGGCATCAAACATATTTAACCTGAGTTGGGGTGTCACAACCCCCCCCCCCCCCCAGTCATCAACTATACACCTCTACATCCGTTTTTGCTTATTTTTATATGTCTATCTTATTTTAGGTTATAGGAGTATTAAATGGTCGCATCTGCACTTTTAGTCATCTTAATTTTAAATATCTATTTATCGTAAATATTTTTGTGAGCAGCTTAGCGCCTAAAATTTATTTACTCATTTTTGTTTCCTATTAAGTAATTTACATTTGTAAACTATATATATATATGTGTGTGTGTGTGTGTGTGTGTGTGTGTGTGTGTATGTATATATATATATATATATACAGTGGTATCTCGACTTACGAGTGTCTCGATTTACGAGTTTTTCGAGATAAAAGCATTCTCTCGGCAGACTTGATTTAAAAATGTCACTGAGCATGCGCAAAAAGCAATTTTTTTAAAATTGTAAATTATCGCTTATTAAACAATTCCCATCAGGTTTAATCTTATGTTTCACAAACATAATTATCATAAAAATGGCAGAGAAAGATCTAGAGACTCCTCGAAATAAACGTGTCATTAAGACATGTCACTGAAAATGAGCAGAAACACTGAGTTTCTAAAGACAGATTTAAAAATGCCACTTAGCATGCCCAGAAATCAATTTTTAATTGTAAATTATTGCTCATTTATAGAAATTGTTGTTACAAAAACCAAATTTGACAAATCTACAGATTATAATAGTCTTTCGTTTAAGACCAAAATGAAGTAAATTGATGCAGTAGTTTTCTCTCACAGACTGCCCAAAAAGTCGGCTTAGCAACTTAAATATATAGATTTTGCTAATATTTATTTTCTGCTCAGTTTTGAATATTTTTAAGGCCACAAAAAATTGTCAAAAGGTTAAAAAATTTATTTGAATCAAAATCTTAAAACAATAGTTTTAACGTAGGATTACGTTCCTCCATAATGGTCCTCCGGAAAGGAAAATTTCAGACGCAAAAACCGTCCGTTCGTACCTCGAGAGTTACAATTTTGGTAGCTCACCAAATCCATTCTGTATCGCTTGGACAAGCAGTAAACATTTAAACAGAAAAGTACCAAAATGCACCAAAATTTTGACATTCATATATGTATATACATACATACGTATATATATATTTATATATATATATATATATATATATATATATATATGTATATATATATATATATATATATATATATATGTGCATAACACGTACATGCATATAATATACAAATGAGGTAAGCAACGATAAGTATTCCTACATTAATAACCCGCGGTAGTTTCGTTAGAAGAGATTATCTGAAATATTTTTAATGTTTTTCTACGATGATGTTATTTTATCTTTCTAATTAATTTGACTTCATATAAAAGACTTTTAAGTTACTGGCGTATCTCCAATCATCTTTTCACTGCCATTTATGTTTTTATAGTTAACAATAAAATTATAGCTTAGTACTAATTTTATACAATTTATTTCCTTCCTAATAATGCTTATTCCTTCGTTTAAAATGTGACTTAAATAACGTCAGATACTTCTTATTCATGATTAATAAAAATAAAGCCGTGATTATAAAACCAGCACATTGAAGGAAATAAAAAAGCAAATATTCTAACACTCTACATTAGCTCTCTTTCAGGGAAGTAACACCAAAACAATTTTCAGAAAATCACAGTTTCTTTTTTTTTAATAAGTCTGTCATTTACCATAAAATAATTAATCGAAATGAAAACATTAATGCTCCATCTTCACTTCATGTCATTAAATGTTTCATAACACGTAAACTGAGAAAATAAATTTCTAATTATAAAAGAACTAAATTTTACATTTCTAATATTCTAAGATAAAAATTCGAGTATAAGCAATGGGATTCCAAAGGTAATTAAATGCTAAATTCCTAACATGTTACACAAAGAATTTAAAATAATTTGTTCAATAATTTCTGTAGGTGCTTTGAATTAATTAAGTGTAAACTGCTTTGTGTCAATTTTTTTTTTTTTACGAAGCACTTCTATGAAAAAAAAATATTAAATTATAAGTTTAACGTATGCGAAATCGAATTTCATATTTCAAGCATATTAAATTGTCTCCAAGGATAAACAGTCAGAAATTCAAAGAACTCTTAAACAATTAAATCTTAATTATGTCTTTTATTCGAGGCAAAGGGACATAACTGCAAGATATTTTGCTTTATTTATTTTAGAAAATAGGATTCTAATTTTTCAATTGTATTTCACATTCGTAATCAAATTTGAATATTGCAATTAACATACGTACTTTCTAATGTAAGAGTAATTTCCAAATAAATAATTTCAGGAATAAACAGAATAATAGACTTTTTTGTATTGAAATGAGAATTTGTGAGGCTGTGAGATGGAAATAATCATTAAATTTTGATACACTTTTTATAAACTTAAAAAAATTACAATTTAAGAAATCAAATTTAATGAATATAGCATTAAATGAGCATTATTGAGTAAATATATATATATATATATATATATATATATATATATATATATATATATATATATATAAATTTCTCAGTAATTTTCTTTAGCGCAGGGGTTCCCAAACTTTTTCCAACATCGACCCTTCTTAAAAGAATGATTTTATTCTTCGACCCCCCCCGCACATTTTTCTGTATAATATGCAGCCTACAACATAATTACAATACTAATAATGGCACATAAAACACTTAAAGATAACAACTTGACTAAGAATATGAACAGAAAATTCTAAAAAGTGGTTCATTGGGTTTATGTTTAATTATTTTCGCACTAACCCAAATATAAACAAGATTAATTTCACAAATATAAACAAGATTTCAGAAACAAAGATTGTAATCGCACAAAAGTTCGATTTCAATTAATGTAGTGGTTGTGCTTGATGCATCTATACAATATTTTTAATGTTAGGCCTGAAATTGCTTATCATCGTATACAGGACCGCCCAGAGGGGAGGCAACTGGGGCACTTTGCCCCAGGCACCCAACTGCCGCAGGGGCCCCAAAAAATTTTTAAAAATTTATTAGATTTCCTCCGAAAGAAAATTCTGAAACTTGTACCACATTTCAAAATTCAAAATAATCTCCTGAAAAAAGGGCCCCCCCCCCAAAAAAAAAAAAAAAAAAAATTTTTTTTAATTATTCGATTAATCAGATTTCTTGGGGCCCCCAACAGAAGTTTGCCCCAGGACCCGTAAAGTCTCTGGGCGGCCCTGATCATATAGTCACAATAACTAACGTAACGAATATAAATATATATGTTACTAAACAATTTTGATGACTTATATGAATAATATAATATAATTTGATAATATAATTAATATAATTGATAATATAATTTTCTTTGACACATATAAAAAGCGTCATGGCAATCGACTTTAGATGGGTGGATCACACCGCCCTATGAAAATCTGTATTTATACACATTAAAACGGATATTATTATCTAATAACAACATTCCTAAAAAATTAAATTAAATTTAAAAAAAAGAAAAATTTATCATAGACCCCCAATAGACACTTGGAATACTATAGACCCTTTTTAAACTTCCATCGACCTCCAAGGGTTCCACGAGGACCCCGTGGGTAATCCCTGCTTTAGATGCAAAGATGGACAAAATATGGTTCAATGCTCTCAATCATTTGCATTCAAAAGATTATTTAGTTTCTAAAATATGTCTATCATAGGTATTTGGTATACTTTACGTGGAGAAAACAATCAAACCATTCCTTCATAGAATCATAACTTCAATAAATCAGATATACATAATGTGCTGTCAAAAGTGATCGGGAGTCTGTAATATGCAGATATATGAAATTTTGCATGTGCGAATGAGAATTTTTAGTGCGTATTAGTTGTATGTAAGAATATGATCGCCAAACAAAACTGTAAACTTTACTGAATTTTGCTATGGCGTCCGACGCCGAACTTGCAGATTTCCAAAGAGGTATGATCATAGGTTGCTAGTTAATGAAATAGTCTTTACGTGGTATTGCTAGGTTTATAGGTATCCCGAAATCAACTGTGGCAGAAGTCATCCGAACGTGGAAGGCTGATGGCACTACTGGAGCGATACCCTAACATAGGAAGCTGACAAAATGGACGATTGTGGCAAGAAATGTTTAGCAAAAACTCTAAAGAGGAATTTGTCTTCTGCATTGGCTTAAGAGGCATCCCGAACCAAAGGAACTTATACCAGGACCCGTATAATTCATTGGGAACCGCATAGTACTTGATACCATGTAAACTCGACAGTACACTAGCCCAACATTAACCACAAAGAGACTGCAGTGGTGTATAACACGTCGTTCGTGGACAATAGAAAAGTGGGAAAAGGTTTTGAGTAGTGGTAAATCATTCTTCAAACTTTTCGAAAAGGAGAGATGTATTTGGATATGATGCTTACCAGGGAAGAACTTTGTTTGCTACTGTATTATCACAACTGTTAAATTTAGAAGGAGTTCTGTTATGGCTTAGGCCTGCTTCTAAAGAGAAGAAGTGAGTGTTTGGATAACTTTGATGAATTCTGAGAGGTACATTATCATTTTACACTTTAGATAAATTCACACTTCCTAAAATATTAAAGTACTTTGGAAGATACTATTGCTTCTTTCAGCATGACTCTGGCCCTATGCAACTCTTGGATTTCTGTCGAAGCCTGATTTGAAGAACAAAACATACAAAAATGTGAATGCCTGTTTCAGTCAAATCTCAGCCCTGTCTAACGCATAAGACGACCTATAACACCGGCTGGCATTACTCTTCATTAAGTGCTCTCTTGCGGAGACTTTAATTGAGGAACGGATGCAATCCCAGCGGACACATACGAGGAGTTAATCGAAAGCCTGCCTATATGAGTGAGTCAGTAGGCTGCAACGAGGCAGCCGTTGCAGCCAAAGGGGGGTTCAACAATCTACTGTTTTTTTTTTGTTTTTTTTTTTTTTTTTGGGGGGGGGGGGGTTCCTCCATAACGGTCCTACGGAAAGCAAAATTTTGTTAGCTAAAACCGTCCGTCCGTCCGTCCTCGCGAATTATAATTTTGGCAGCGTGCCAACCGCAGACTGTACCACTTGGGCAAGCGTTAAGCAGAAAAGTACCAAAATGCGTCAAAATTTTGACATATATATGTATGTAATGATAACGCCCCATCATTATTAACTGTTTCGCCCCACCTTATTTTCTTAACGCGTATTCTAAATTATTCCCTTTTCAATAAAGGACAGTCCCTTTTTGCAAATTGCCCTTGCAGATTGGGATCCATCCTGGATGGTTAGATTGGTGTTCGTCAGGTGCACTAGAGTCTTCAAATATTGTGGGGTTTTTTAAAGATCTAATGTAGTCGTTCGTGTTTCACCTGACACTTGTGATTTTTTTTCTCGAAAGGAGAATACTCTGAATCTGGGAGCCGTACATGTATATGTACCATATGAAGATACTGTGTGTTTATCAAATTTCGAAGTGCCTTCGCTGGTATCTCGCTTTATATAACTTCTAACAACTACTGACTTTTGGAGTTAACGTATCAAGGTATATCAAGGGGGTCCGGGACACATTTAAATTTTTTTTTATTTATTGAGTTAAAATTTTGAATTTTTTTGTGATGGTCAACCATATAATTTGTAAACAAATCACATCATAAAATTTCTCAAAAATGTTTTTCAAAATTTCAAAATTTAAAATTTTTAATAAAAGTTGAGTAATTTAAAATCTTTATTACTCGAAATATTATTCGTAGAAATTCAAAATTTTTTCATGTAATTAAATAGAAATATATAAGTTTTAATTTTGGATCAGCAATTTTTGAAATATTAATTTTTAAAGAAATTAAAAATATTTAGATTAAAAATTGCAAAAAAAAATTATGTAACTTATTTTTAAAAAATCATATTTTCAAAAGTAAATATATTTTTCAAATTTGCTGAATTAAAATTAAAGTAAAATACTTGAAAAAGACATTATCCAAGTTTCAACCATTTATCTTTAACGGTTCTTGACTTATAGCAATTTAAAGACGAGAAATGGGGAAAAAAACCAGCATGCAGAAAAACGCACTTACAGGTTTAAACAACGATTGGCTACAATTAGAATGTTGCAAAAAAATAATAATATATCCTGCTCTAATTAAGAAAGAAACATCCTTTAGACGTCATTTTAAGCGTAAAAGAACAAAAAAAAGTTAATGCATTTAAACTTTTTCGAAAATTCGAACAATTTTGTGTCCTGGACCCCCTCAAGGTAACATCCCAGTCGTAAGACTCATTACAAGGATGGACAGTGTATCTTTTGTTTGTATAAGGCAACATTGATTGATGTATTGTTAGTGGAGTCATCACCTTTGAATCTTCAAAAAATCGAATTTTACTCTTTTGCCTTTATAGAATATTTGAGCATTTCTGAATCATTTAAGGCAAACCCCGTTAAAATATTCCAACCAGAACATTAAAAACTGTTGACATGAGAAAAGTAGTTCCAATGGAAGCATTACCAGTGTGAGAACTTAAAAAGCCTTTCTCTCGTAATGGTTATTTCCATGCTTGCGCGCTGTGTATAAAGGAAACTACTGCAGGTATTGCTTTCATATTTTTAGGATAGGTGTATAATGATGCTACCAAAAATGTGCATCTAATTTTTTTTAATTAATATACTATGAATTTATAGCATTTAACTTGTAATTTTAATAAGCTTTTTTCTGATTTTTAATGGGCGAATCTGATTGCCCTGGAGTAAATAATTTTAAGTGTTTTAAAATTTAAATAGGTGTAGAAATATACCAAATGTTTCAGCATTACAAAAACGCAAAAGTTATTATTGAAACTTAACTACTGTTGTTGTAAGTCGGCGCGCAGTGTATCAGTATAAATTTGAAATTTTCAGAAAATACACTCACTTCTTACTTCATAAATAAAATTCTTATTTTCTTGTAATAAAATTAATTGAGGGAACACAATCCATAAAGTTTAGAGAACTAATTCTGAAAATTTCATATATAATGGCCAATAACAAAAGAAAATTATAGAAGTTCCAAGAAACTGCAAAAATTCTGTCTTTTTAACATGCGTAAAGGCGGTGATTCCCCTTTTAAGCGAAGATACATTAGCCAATGTTTTCAGCTCATGGACAAAAAAATTAGAGCACCAAGAAATAATTGCGGGATCGTAACGAAACTTGCAATGAAGGTACATGTCGGGAAGATATGCAAATGATTAGAAATGCAGCGTGATTTCGCATTACGGATAGCCGGTAGAGGGCGTTGAACATCGTACTCTGTGGAGTATAAAACAGGTAACCAAAGCTTGTTTGAGTGTGCTGAATCATTTACAAAGGAAGAGCTGAGATAGACATGCCGTTACGCCGTGTTCGAAGACAATATAAGCAGTTGTCGCAGTTTGAGAGGGGGAGAATCGTCGGGATGATGGAAGCTAGGTGGTCAGCTAGGCGAGTATCTCGTCAATTAGGCCGCTCTGATTGTGTTGTGAGGAGGTGTTGGGACCAGTGGACCCAAGAGATGTCATGTACACGAAGACCAGGCTCAGGACGCCCTCGACAGACCAGTCGTCGAGAAGACCGCCACATCGTAAGAAATGCACGCGTACAGCCAACTGCTTCATCGGCCGACATCCAGGCACAGGTAGCACCTTCACTAGGGGCCTCTGTGTCTTCTCGAACCATACGAAGGTGCCTGGCTGAAGGACAGTTGGTATCGCGGCGCCCATTACGCGTGCTGCCCTTGACGCCCACCCATCGACGCCTCCGTTTGAAGTTTTGCGGCGCACGAGGAAACTGGACTGCAGCGGAATGGAACCAGGTCGTCTTTAGCGACGAATCCAGATTCAATCACGGCAGTGATAACAATCGTGTTCGTGTGTGCAGAGCCCGTGGTGAACGCTTCAATCCTGCCGTTGCTGTACAGCGACACATCGCTCCCACAGCTGGTGTGATGGTATGGGGTGCCATTGCCTACAATACACGGTCACCCCTAGTATTGTTCCGTGGCACCATGAAAGCCCAGCGGTATGTTCATGAAATCCTGCAACCACTTGTGTTGCCACTCATGCAACGGCTCCCAGGAGCCATTTTTCAACAAGACAATGTTCAGCCTCATACGGCAAGGGTGTGACAAGACTGTCTCCGCACTGTTACTACCCTTCCTTGGCCTGCCCGATCCCCAGATTTGTCTCCAATCGAGCATATCTGGGATCATTTAGAACGACGAGTTGGGCATCCCACTAGTTTGAACGAACTAGAGGCAAGGTTACAGCAAATATGGAACGAAATGTCTCAAGACATCATACAGAACTTGTATGACTCAATGCCCGATCGTATCGCATCGTGCATTCGCGCTAGAGGGGGTCCAACGGAGTATTAACTCCTCCGTTCTTTTGCCTTTTTCTCTGAAATAAATTATCCTTTTTCTTTGATTTTCTTATCATTTACTTATATCAAAGTAGTCATTACGTATGTAAAATGTCATTTCATTTTGACGACTCCTTCTTGGTGCGCTAATTTTTTTGTCCATGAGTGTATATATATATATAAATTGTAATTATTTTGGAAACTACTTTCTTGTGTTTCTTACTTCATATTCTATTTAGAAGAACTGTTTTAATATGTTACTATTACCTAATTTTAATACTTTTTTTTTTAATTTCAGCAACTTCATTCGATTGTCAATTGTATATAAGTTTAAAAAAAGTTCTTTCCAAACATAAATTTTTGCTTGCAATACGTAGGTCTTAAAAAACAATTTATTGAATGGAATCTATAAACTCTTTTTTTAAAAGATTTTCTTTAAAAAGATTTATTTTTCAGTTTCCG
The DNA here is from genome assembly GCA_907164885.2 of Dolomedes plantarius. Lineage (NCBI taxonomy): Eukaryota > Metazoa > Arthropoda > Arachnida > Araneae > Dolomedidae > Dolomedes > Dolomedes plantarius. Next base: position 136,989,812 of record OU015500.1, read on the forward strand.
ATGTACATATTTTAGTCCAAAGTTTACTTCAAAAGTAATCAATCACTGAAAGTTAAATTTATTCCCCATTTCATATTGTTTCAAAACTCCTTTAGATAACAACGCATTCGACTGACTTTTTGAAGAATTATAATACTTCACAATGTATCTTCAGAAACGTTTAAGAATGTAACGCATTCTTTATTAATAACGAAGGAGAAATTTAAATATTAGATGATAATAACTGCGTGGGGAAATTTAAAATTAATTTCTTTTACAAAAGCCTCCTCTCTGATATCGAGGGTAATTATCGTTAACAGTGTGAATAAGAAAGCCAAATAAATTTATACAATGAATGAAAAAGCTAAAAAAAATAATCGAAACTTTGCCAGAAAGCCTAAGATTTGAATAAAGTCCCCAGCCATGCATATGAATGACTGAAAAGATAGAATCGATCATGGAGAAAAATTATTCTTCTCGTAGAAAGCAATTTGCATGTGGCGACGAAGTAATTAAATTAAGGCTTAGATGTAGAAAAGATTTTTCAAGAGTCCTTTGTTGACTTTCTGAGGAGAAAATAATTTAAGAGGTACATGAATTAAACTCCTCGCATCTTTCTGTAACATTGAATGTATTTTTTAAGTTTTTCTTTTCCTTTTTAGATATATTTATTGAATTATTATTTCTTAAGAAGTGCATTAAGCACATACATACTTATATAAAAGTAGTTTAACTCAAGATTGATAGACGGTGCTGGGTAAAAAGGGAATCTGATATATACTGAAACTGTAATTCTTAACGATTCTGGTTGAGGACATTTAGTTACATTGAAGTATGTATAACAGCTGTGAACATTAAAGAATTAAGACTTGGGACAGTCTCATAAATAGTTTTTCCTTTAAGGGAGCACGGGACCTTGAAGCTCGACGAAATCACTATAAATATGGTCTAATTCTAACCAGAAAATGCTTTATACATATATTTTCTTGCTTTATACATATAAAGTACATATCTTTAAATATGTCATATTTAAAAAATGGAAATTATAAATCTATAAATAATTTTCAAATTAGCAGTTTAGAATTTTACATGCTTACAGAAAATAATTAATGGTCAGAATATACTTGCAATATATTTACTTGTAATGTAAAACCAAATAAATTATAATAAATATTATTTAAAATAAAAATTGATAAAATGGGAAAACTTCAAAAATTATCACAATTATTTGCATAATTTTCCTCACATAAAAAAAGTATTCCAGAATTGCACATTTTTTGGGGGGTTTTAAAATTTAGAGTACCATGAAATATATATATGAGTGTAGTTTTATCAGTTTCCTATTGATAGTTTAAAAGTAATGCTGCACGCAAACTCCAATTAGCAGTCAATCATGTAAAATTCTAAACTGCTAATTTGAAAATTATTTATAGATTTATAATTTCCATTTTTATATATGACATATTTAAAGATATGTACTTTATATGTATAAAGAAAGAAAATTTCTTTTTCTAATAATATTTGAGTTTTTGTGGTTAGAATTAGACCATATTTATAGTCATTTCGTGGATCTTCAATGTTCTGTCTCCCATTAATGTGTATATACGATGGGCTTTACGTCTCATTCAACAATCCTAATTGAAAATCATTTTAACCCTTTCACTCCCAGTGATGCCAATTGGAATCATGATATTCAGAATTTTTTTTCTCAGCCGCCAGAACTGCCACTGATATCAAATAAATTTTATTGAAATATTTGTGCATTTTTCTATTCAAAATTATTTTTTCCTTTACCCTATAGATGGCAGCACTATTCCAGTAAAGGAAGAAATATTTGATGTTTGAGTGTCAACTGAAATCTAAAAACACGTTAAAATCAATTTAATTTTTGATGTAATTAAAAAAATAATAATGTTTAAATTAGCCTCTTATCATTTTTAAATAAGTGTAAAAATCATATTTTGGCAATTTTTTTAAATAAATTATCTGAAATATTTGTTGCATATTTTTTCAAAAACGAGTGATTCCAAATGGCATCACTGGGAGTTATCAATGGGGTGCGCAACTCAACACCTCCAAACGTTTATTTACGATTGCTAGCGGTTGTAGCACATGGTTGTACCAAATTTGAATACTTGAATAGTATTAATTGAATATAAGTATACTTCTACTGATTTGCTTCAAAATCTTTTAACATGCCAAAAAGAAAATCGGAATTTTTATCGATAGATTGCCCATTGCTGATGTCAGATCGCCCATTGCTGATGTCAGATTTGACAATTTAGGCCACTGGCCTCTTCCTATAGAAGGAAAAAGAAGATGTAAATTGTGTATCAAATCGTACACCAGAACAATGTGTGAAAAATGCAATGTGTCACTTTGCCTTAACAAAATTAATAATTGTTTTAAAAAATTTCATGTAAAATAAATTAAAATAATTATTAAAATGCATTGTTAAAATTCATTAAAATATATTTTTTATTCATTAAAATATATTATTTGCTTCAGATACATGTATAGATCAAAATACATTAAAATATTTAATTTTTTCCACCTACCATCAACTCCCAATGATTCCAAATGGCATCAACTCTATTTTTAACTCAAGCACTACTTAATTCCCAATGATGCCATTTGGAATCATTTAAAATTTTGATTAAATAATTTAAAAAAATTTTTTTTTCTTTCTGTTCTTTTATACTGGACATAAAATGAGTTCATTTCAGGAATTTCATATTTTTAGAATGAGTAATAAACTTTTGGGACTGAAAGGGTTAAATGTACTTTATTATTCAATGCATATTATTACAACAAATCTTTGAAAAAATTTGGAGCTATATTTAATTTTAAAATTTCATTTCGTTGTATGAAAATTTATATTTTTTCTAAAAATCTACTTTGAAAATTGTAAACAAGCAGTAAAAAAATCATTGAATGAAAAAGTAGATTGTAGAAGGTTTATTTTACTACAAAATGCGATTTATATTTGTCTGTATAAATTATTGCTTAAAAAACTGCTTTAACGAAATGCCCAAATTGTTTCATAAAACATGTGAATTTTTTAATTTGGATTCATAAAACTATAATTTGATTTTCATTCTTTCATGAAATCGAATTATCCTGTGATATGTTGAAATATAATACATACTGATAATACTGATAACACTGATACAGTAAAACCTCGTTTATCCGGACTAATTGGGAACATAGGCAATCCGGATAATCCAGATAATATGATTTATAAGCAAAACAAAATCCTTAACTCAGAAAAACAAAATCCTTACCGTTTATTCCGATAAAAAAATATGTTATGTCACAAAATTGTATAGTATTGTTTACAAGACATTAAAGAATATTATAGTATTGTTTACAAGACATTAAAGAATACAAGACATTAAAGAATACTGATAATACTAATACAGTAAAACCTCGTTTATCCGGACTAATTGGGAACATAGGCAATCCAGATAATCCAGATAATATGATTTATAAGCAAAACAAAATCCTTAACTCAGAAAAACAAAATCCTTACCGTTTATTCCGATAAAAAAATATGTTATGTCACAAAATTGTATAGTATTGTTTACAAGACATTAAAGAATACAAGACATTAAAGAATATTGATAATACTAATACAGTAAAACCTCGTTTATCCGGACTAATTGGGAACATAGGCAATCCGGAAAATCCAGATAATATAATTTATAAGCAAAACAAAATCCTTAACTCAGAAAAACAAATTCCTTACCGTTTATTCCGATAAAAAACTATGTTATGTCACAAAATTGTATAGTATTGTTTACAAGATATTAAAGATTATTATAGTATAGTTTACAAGACATTAAAGAATACTGATAATACTAATACAGTAAAACCTCGTTTATCCGGACTAATTGGGAACATAGGCAATCCGGATATTCCAGATAATATGATTTATAAGCAAAACAAAATCCTTAACTCAGAAAAACAAAATCTTTACCGTTTATTCCGACAAAAAACTATGTTATGTCACAAAATTGTATAGTATTGTTTACAAGACATTAAAGAATATTATAGTATTGTTTACAAGACATAAAAGAATACTGATAATACTAATACAGTAAAACCTCGTTTATCCGGACTAATTGGGAACATAGGCAATCCGGAAAATCCAGATAATATAATTTATAAGCAAAACAAAATCCTTAACTCAGAAAAACAAATTCCTTACCGTTTATTCCGATAAAAAACTATGTTATGTCACAAAATTGTATAGTATTGTTTACAAGATATTAAAGATTATTATAGTATTGTTTACAAGACATTAAATAATACAAGACATTAAAGAATATTGATAATACTAATACATTAAAATCTCGTTTATCCGGACTAATTGGGAACATAGACAATCCGGATAATCCAGATTATGTGATTTATAAGCAGAACAAAATCCTTAACTCAGAAAAACAAAATCCTTACCGTTTATTCCGATAAAAAACTATGTTATGTCACAAAATTGTATAGTATTGTTTACAAGACATTAAAGAATACAAGACATTAAAGAATACTGATAATACTAATACAGTAAAACCTCGTTTATCCGGACTAATTGGGAACATAGGCAATCCGGATAATCCAGATAATATGATTTATAAGCAAAGCAAAATCCTTAACTCAGAAAAACAAAATCCTTACCGTTTATTCCATTAAAAAACTATGTTATGTCACAAAATTGTATAGTATTGTTTACAAGACATTAAAGAATATTATAGTATTGTTTACAAGACATTAAAGAATACTGATAATACTAATACTGTAAAACCTCGTTCATGCGGACTAATTGGGAACATAGGCAATCCGGATAATCCAGATAATATGATTTATAAGCAAAACAAAATCCTTAAATCAGAAAAACAAAATCCTTACCGTTTATTCTGATAAAAAACTATGTTATGTCACAAAATTGTATAGTATTGTTTACAAGACATTAATGAATATTATAGTATTGTTTACAAGACATTAAAGAATACAAGACATTAAAGAATACTGATAATACTAATGCAGTAAAACCTCGTTTATCCGGACTAATTGGGAACATAGGCAATCCGGATAATCCAGATAATATGATTTATAAGCAAAACAAAATCCTTAACTCAGAAACACAAAATCTTTACCTTTCATTCCAACAAAAAACTGTCTTATGTCTCAAAATTGCATAGTATTGTTTACAAGACATTAAAGAATATAAAAATAACTTTTCTGAGTCAATCCACGTCATCGCCCTATGACACTCTAGTAAAGCTTTCTCAAACTCAACAAAAAACATTTTATTATCATAATTTACTGCACAATCTATGCAGGAACTGAACATTGAATCAAACTAAAAAGAGAATATTTGGCGTACTTATAGTTACATTCTTGCTATCATGGTTAAAAATTATTATCTATTGTGAACATTAAATTTTAAAAAGAGTCAACAAATCTGATCGGGATAAACGAGGTTTTACTGTACTTAAATTTGACTTACCACAAGTCCAATCTCATATCAAAGATTATTTTGTTTTTGCCTAGTTTAATATTTTTTCTGGGGATAACAAGATACCCTGAAAAGAAATTCAGTTATTATGTAAGAATATCACGTTTTTTAGGCTTCAAGAATTGGCAAATTAAAATCTATTTTATAGAACCATATAAATAGAAGGACTGTGAAACACTTGCTTTAAATTGAGAAAAATAAGTATTTATAGGTAATGGTACAATTTAATACTTACTATTTTTAAGCCATTGATGCTATAGTGTTACGTGTCCTCTCCTCTTTATCTTAGTTTTAAAAAAAAATTCGTTTCTATTTCATACGCTCGAACCTTTTCAGGTATTGTATTTTTTGTGCAGGAAAAAGAGAAACCGTATTATTGTCTTCATAATGGTACGATTTTTCATCACATTATCTGCTCTAAAAAATAAGAATAACTTTCCTACTTTTTCTTCCTGCTTCGGAATTTTCTGAGCTTTACATAATTTTTGGTGTAATTATATTATGTGGCTATTTTAATCAGTAGATCAATCATTAATCCTTGTGCTTTGAGATCAGAAATAATTAGACTCATATTCGCCACATAGGCATTTTTTATATTAAATTCTGTATTTTTTGTAAAATAAACTATTCCACAAAGAAAATTTACTCCATTCGAGAAATTTATCTCTATTATCGGATATTCGTTGTTTTACCGTCAGTAATGTCACTATATTGGGTGGTACCTCTTTTTTTTCTTTGCGTCAATTTTTGGAACACTAGCAAGCAAGCGCGGCACAAAGTGCAACGTCTCTTTTAACCTTGATTATTCCTTTTGTAATAAACTATTTTTTAAAATTGGGAAAAATAATTCTGCATTTTATGACAAGATATAAAATGTTGAAAATATTGAGATATGTTTATAATTAAAGGTCAAAGAATGCAGATACAATCGCCTTATTTCAAAACAGTCCGGTTTGTTGGATCTAAGAACAACTTGAGAATGAATTCCTATTATGTCAAAAATCTAAAAAACTATGATATGGTCCGTCTGGGGGATATGCGGGATACCGTGTAATAGCTGCACATTTGATCGACTACATCACCTCCTGCTTTTGTCGTATTGTAATCCAGTATAACCGCTGGTTTACCATGGTCAGGGCCCGATTATGAACGCTGGGGCCCCTGAGCAGATGCTATTTGCCCCCCCCCTTACGTACTTTTATAAAAATACATACTATTAGAAGTACTAGTTGCATACACCAAGGGGTTTTGGAGCCCCCTAGCATCAGGGGCCCCTGGGATTCCCGATTTGCCCATGCGATAAAAGGCCCTGACCATGGTTAAATCATGACCTACAATGAATGAAAAGGCATAAAAGTGTCAGAAAACCAGAACCGCATTAGAAAGGCTGTAGCTATAAATAGAAACTGCTTAGAACATTCAAACCTTTCATGTAAAAACAAACCATTCAAAATTACGAAACTGTTGCACTTTGTACACGGGCGCGCTCTCTGAAGGGTTAAAAGTTCACTTTCCAAAAATTCAAAGCATTTTCAATAGAATATAAATAGAAATAATGCTATTCTATTTAACAATAATATCATTATCTCTTGCATTATAAGCGATCATTTTCTTTGTAAAAGCCCATTCTGTTTGCTACCAGCGTCTTGAAATAAAAAAGACTTCTTTGCAAGACTATTTTTGGAATTTAATTTTCCTAATTCTTGTATTGAAAACCGAATTGGTTTTCAGTAACTGTAGAAAATAAACTCATTACCTACTCTGTGATTTATAATGGAAATGAGTTATTTATTTGATTCACTCAAATGGTGTGAAGTGTTATTTTCTCTAATCTTTTACTACATTTAAATATCAGTAGTTTTAAGGTAGCACATATATATCTATGACCTTTTAACATATGTTCTGCAATCGCTTTTTTATCCCGCTTTCGTAATAAAAGTCTCTTCATTAAGTATTAGTCATATGTATATGCAATTAACCACCTAAATATTGTATAGCATCGTGTGTATAGGAATGTTTCATCTCAGGTTAAAATTACCACTCTAAAAATTACGTCTTCAGTAACTCTTTAGAATGGATTTGAGGCATTTCAGAGTAATTCTGCAGCTGCGCACTCCCAAAAGATTAACTGAATATCCGAGAACCGGAGCAAAATTACTATGTTACTGAACAAAGATTTCTTTGTGTAGAGAAGAAAACTTCGAGACTGTTGTAAACAGATAACTTATTAAAATATTATACAAAAAGGATTTTTGTTGACTTAAGGGGATAATACATCAATAGCTAAGCCCAAAAAGAATGTGATGCGGAAGCTTCTATCTGGTCAAGAGAAGTTTGTATGTCACAGGGAACAGAAATTCAGAACTACAGTCTGTGGGTTTGAAACTCACTGACTGCAATTATGTTTGTAACCTTTAAAAAAATCAGCTTTAAACCAAGGTCCCTGTCTAAATAGTTCTTGTGCAGCATAGGATGACAATAGCATTCTCAATCAATCGTCAATCAACCAATCCTGTCCAAGGAACTACAGTTGATAAAGTTGATTTTAAGTATGATGTTGTTTTCGAATTAGTTCAAGACTGGTATTGTAAGTACTTTTAGGGAATTCTGAGGTGGACAAAGTTATTAAGACATTACACTCATACGTATTCGTGTTTGCGGGAAGTTGTAAGGAATACATAAGCTTCGATTCACAAGAATCGAACTTTTGAGTGAATGAATTAAAGAAGCTGCTTGAGATATGCTAATTTCGGTATACGCGCTTGGTATAAATACCAAGCAGCTTGATTAATACAGGGGGTGGTGAAAAAAGGTTGTTAAGGTTGATAGATAAGCGAGTTAAGGGAGCTACGAGGAAAGCAGCTCCAGGTGCTATCCTGCGCTAGTGCTTAGGGGGCCCAAAGTTTACGTGGCAGTACTGCTGGTTTGTGAGTATTTTGCAAAGTGTATTTCTGTTGAATGTTAATATATATTCCGTACAAGTAGTACGTATGCTTATTGCTGTAAAAGCAAATTCTATATGTGCAACGAATTCAATAAACATTGTTTCATGTATAAACTGTGTTTGTATCAAATTCATTTCGAGTGCCACTTCAAATTATATACACCCAAGTGCGGGTAGAAGTGACCTATACTCTACAAAGTATAAGTATGTATACACTAGATAAAATAATTCAAAATTTTAAACGGTTTGATTGTAAAATTTTCATTTTGTTTACTTAGCTTCTTTCTTTTCAGACGGCAAAATAAAGAAAACGTTTTTTTTTTTGTTTTTTTAAGTCGATACAAAAGTCATATTGGGAATTCAATACCTAATCTGATAAAGGAGAAGAAAACTGCTTTTTATAGGGATAAATAGTACGATATGATAATTACCTTACAATTCCTCCTGGATAAAATTCTAAATTTCTAGGATGTTGAAGAAAAATGTTTAAACATCCGAGATAAATAAAAAAAAATTATAGACTAAACTAATCACTGTTTTCCTTACCGGTAAACAATGTTCTGCACATTTTTTATGTAAAAAAATTCTTTCTTACGCATTTCATTTAAATTTAATTAGAAAAGAACTAATGTAACGGAAACACTTCTTTTATATTTTTACAACTGTAATTTGAGATACCGAATAGGTTGACCTTTCCTGATTCTTTGGAAAGATTTGAATGTTTAAAAAGCATACATTTGATGTTCCGAAATAATTAAATCCACTGCATCAAAAATCTGATTTTCGGGAACTAAATGAGTAAATTAAATTAATTTTCAAAGCTGAAGTTTTCTCATTCACTCATTACTCGAATTTCTGTGAATGTAATATTAAACACGATAATACCTATGTAGAAAAGGGAAAAAAGACGTTTTTTTTTTAAGAAAAACGTGAGAGTCATTTGTAGCTACAGAACTGAAGCAAAAACTAGTTTAATTACGACAAATTTTTAAACTAAGGTAACAAAGAATCTGATCTTATTGTGTCCAAATTAAATTTGTTCATTTTTTAAAATACAGTTGCAAGAGTAAATAATATTGTCATTATACAATGAAGCTCCAATATAAAACTATCTTCTAGCTCTTTGTATGGTTTAGTTCATAATAGTTTCATTAATTTAGATCATTTAAAAACTAAATTAAACCTCTGAGTCTGACTTTCGGTTGTTGTCATGTGGTTTATAACGCAGAAATAAACACCATTTACATTTATCTGACTTAACTATCGGGTTGCTAAAAAACAATTTCCTAAAAATGATTTTCAGAAAAATTAACTTCAAAAAGGATATATTTGCAGTTCTTTAACCCTTAAAATGAATGTTTCAAAAACTTAATTAAAGTAAGTCATATATAAACGTTCAATGAAGTCGATAATTAAAAAAAATTGTTATACGGTTTGTTACATATTCTACTCTCTTTTATCTTTCCATCTAAAATCCTTAACTCAATCACTTTGATATATTTTATAATATAAGTAATGAGTAAACAATAGATTTTTACATACAGGGTTCCCAACTACATCCGTTACACCCCCTCAACTTCTAAACGGTGACAGTTTAGGCCATAAAGTTGGTGTCTAAGTATAGTTAAAAGGCTATGCGATAATCGATGAGACAACTTAGAACGCCATCTATCGGCAAATTTTGGAATTAGCGTTTTTATATCAAAAACGGTACGAGATACTGGAAAAAGGCCAATTACAAAGTTGTTCAGCATCATTGATTTACTAAGAAAACCTTACGCACATTAATACTTAAAACAGAATGTAGAAAATGAACATTTATTTGGTCACGATTTCTAAAATTGTCATGTCATAAAGAGTGGAAGAAAAAAACTGAGACACGATCATTTATTTATGTTGCTGTATATGCTCTCCATTAGCCACTATACACATTTGCACTCTGGACTGGTTTTCTCACTGCACATTGTGCAACATGGCAGGTGTTACGGACGCACAAGCATCAGTAATGTTCAACAAGCATCAAAGAAATGTTCAAAAAGCATCAAACAAATGTTAATTTCTTACATTCTGTTTTGAGTATTTATGTGCGCAAGGTGTCTTTTCTTACTAAATCGATGATGTTGAATGTCGTAGTTAGGGACGACATGTTTCTTATGCTGCTTCCACACACATGCAGACAAGCTACACCCCCCCCCCCGACTCCGCTTGACACATTTGGGGGTCGATTATTCACGCTCCTCCCGCAAGCAACGTGTGAAGGAACACTAAACTGTCTTCCAGACATTCCCCCATTTAGAACACCCCCCAAGGTCCCTCGTGTCTCTTTGATGATCTGTGCAAAAACCGTTCGATCGATAGATCGCTGCAGCTCCATAAATCGCTGCTCCTCCCCCCCAGAATTCTGTGCAGTGCAGATGTGTGTAGACGCAGTATTGAAAAAGAGGAGTTAGGGGCGACATATGTATTAGAAAAGAGGGAGAGCCAAGTCGCAGATGCAGAAAGCGGCATTATTAAGAGGGGAATAGAGAAAACAAGTAACATGTGTGTAGTAAGGAAAACAGGTAACGAGTCTTGACCAGCTGCAGTTAATAGAGCTTCCCAAGTGAAAGTGGAGATGGAGATATCCGGAGTGTAAGGAAAATAAGTAGCTAAATGGCCAAGAAGATAGAGCTTCCCAAGTGAAAGTGGAGATGGAGATATCCGGAGTGTAAGGAAAATAAGTAGCTAAAGGGCCAAGAAGATAGAGCTTCCCAAGTGAAAGTGGAGATGGAGATATCCGGAGTGTAAGGAAAATAAGTAGCTAAAGGGCCAAGAAGATAGAGCTTTCCAAGTGAAAGTGGAGATGGAGATATCCGGAGTGTAAGGAAAATAAGTAGCTAAATGGCCAAGAAGATACAGCTTCCCAAGTGAAAGTGGAAATGGAGATATCCGGAGTGTAACGAAAATAAGTAGCCAAAGGGCCAAGAAGATAGAGCTTCCCAAGTGAAAGTGGAGATGGAGATATCCGGAGTGTAAGGAAAATAAGTAGCTAAGGGGCCAAGAAGATAGCAGGGGACCGTTAATGGAAACAGCGGGGTGCCCTTGCACCATGAGAAGTTCCAGCGGGGGGAAAAGAGGGCGTCGGAAACAAGGCTGCTGCCTCCTCGGTTTTAGATTCGAAAAAAAGGAAAGGAAATGTTTATAGGGCACCCAATGATAAAAGCTCAGGGGGTTCATTCGTTAGAGAGGGTCACCAATGATAGCCAAGAGCGAGAAGGTATTAATGAAGTAAGAGAGGAAATTGATAGAGAGAGTAGTAACAGTTGTGTCAAAGAGACTGAGATACTCGAAAGCTGAGATTGAAAGTGACAGTATGATATGCAGATGGTGATGTTAAAATGCCCAGCGGACGGACCCAAGCAGATGATTAGAAACTCGTAAGAGGTAGCCCGTGAAACCCAGGCGAGGTCCGAGTACCGAATACAATTGTTCGCCGGCAGATTTGGATGGTTCATGAACCAGCCCGCGACAAAGAATATTCACGGCCACCGCTTCTCCAAGGCCGGAGATGACCAGATGAGGAAAGACCGAACGACAGTAGAGCTTCCCTACTAGCTTGTTCCAGCGAAACAGGAATGACCCTCCTCCAAAGCGAAGGATGACCAGCTCCCGTCTTCAATGATTTGTGCCACCGTAGCAAGTCTTAACCTTTAGCTTACGGGGAGATCTTTAGCATTTTTCCAATTCCCTCTTTGGAAAGGAAAATTTCATACCCCCTTTGTAAGAACAGCCATTAAGGATTTTATATATATATATATATATATATATATATATATATATATATATTTATTTATTTATTTATATATTTATTTATTTATTTATTCTTGGGATACATGCTATCCCACCCCGTAAGGAAAAGGTTAAAGCTTAAGCCGCACCCGCACCGTAACATGCCCGCCACAAGGAGCAAGCTATGTCCGGGACCTATATGAACCAATCAGCGAGAGGCGCAAACCTTCCTGTTGATTCCCCAACGGAGAACCCCCCTTGTTATGCAGGCGAAGTCGTCCAAGGTAGGGAGAGAGTTTTATGTTTGTTTTCATGCCAATGCTCATCTCGTGTAATGCCCGAATTATTTGATAGGTGGTCAGGTTAATTTATGATTAACATTTATTCATATGGATATGTATCACCTCGAAGTATTGATTAAAAATTATATTTACATAAGGTATAATTAAGTATGAAATGTTTATATATGTGTATTGTGATGATTCTTAATAAACTGATTGATTGATGTACATTTGAGTAATTACTCTTAGTTTTTTCCAAGTACTGCCACTAATTACAAAGATCCCTGCCACATTGAACAACTTTGCAGTTTACTTTTTTCCCATATCTCATACCGTTTTTGAGATAAAAACGCTCATTCCAAAATTTCCCGATAGATGGGGTTGTAAGTTGCCTCATCCAGTAATGCATAGCCTTTTTACTATACCTAGACACCAACTTTATGGCCTAAGATGTCACCGTTTAAAAGTTAAGGGGGGTGTAACGGATATAAGTGGGAACCCTGTATATGATAAAAGATGTTGGTATGATAACGATGACGATTAGAAAAGAAAAAATAAATCAATATCACACAATATTCTTATAGAAATACACCTGTAATTTGGGAATATTCATGACACCAATTAAAAGGAATAACGTATGCGGCAATAAATAATCTAAGAAAGCCCAAATAACACTAAAAAAATCAAACTTTGTCAATCATCTCGTATATATAGAATTTTGATAAGATTTCTACACTAATCTGTACATTTTTACAGATCATAACTGCTTGTATAAAGACTATATCCAATTAATATTTTCTTTAGTTCAAATTTAGCAGCCAATATGAAGTCGACTCTTGCCTTTTACTCACGTATTTATTTCACTGTATGCTCGCTTATTGACAAAAATTTGCCTATATTTTTAAGGAAAAAATCATTTTACAAACGAAGTATTAAATTTGCTTTTTTAATATTCTAAAGTAAAGGTTACATTTTCGTTCATGATGAAGCTTTTTAACCATCACATTGGATGATACGATCATTGGATGATAATTTATGGTCAATTTAATAGACCGAAAGTGATATTAAAAAGGACATTTTATAGAAACTAATTTTTCAGTTACTTGTCTAGCGACTAAGTGCCTCCGCATTAGGAAAAAAAATCAGTTATTTTTGTGAATGAGAGAGCTAATAATTTTAAATAATAATAAATGCATTTCAATGAATTTCAATTTCATCATTCTACAGGTACCTACACGTACAAAAAGATAATTTTTTAAAATCAGTTTTTTTTCACTGTTTTGGCATATTTCAGTGATTTTTCGAAAAACTGTAAAACTTTTACTTCAGAGCACAGGTAAGTGTCAAAGTATTATACAGTACTAGCTGAAAACCCGCGCTTCGCTACGGAGTACATTCAAAGTAAATTCAACGGTCAATGTATGCAATTAATGCCAAAAAAAAATAAATATGTATATTTATAATAAATGCGACGATCAATGTATACAATTGATGTAATATATATATATATATATATATATATATATATATTTATAAAAAAATCTTAAGGTATATTTATTTGTTTTGGATAATATCCAATCGTCTGCTGCATTAGAAAGAAAAAAATATATTTTTTTGTCTATTTAGTTGTTATGCACGTGACGATAAATTTATTTATAGTACCAGAAAAAGAAATCACGTGATCAGCATTTAATAAATTAAATTCTAAAAATTAATCTTTAAAAACTCACCAAAAATCAGAAAATGGAGGTAAAGGTTCGAAAAACATTTTCATTTTAAAGGAATTTTTATGATCTTTCTCGTGATATAAATTTTATAACCCTCAAATTATTATCTTAAATGCAAACTTTAAAAAAGTTACAAAAATAGACATTTAATTTAAAAAAATCTAAGAAGAATTTTCAAAAATCTCTCTTAGTGCACCCCTATACCATAAGGAGAATAGCCATGGAAAATTTCAGCCTTTTAGGTCCAGCGGTTTGGTCTGTGCGTTGTATGTCAGTGAGTCAGTCAGTTACGGAACTGTTTTATATATATAGATAAAGAAAATTTTAAAAAAAAGTAGTTTCATTGAGTGTAAGGTCTCCGGCATAAGCATGAAATTTTACTAAAAATTTCTAAAAAATTCTCTCTATTTTAAAATGTTAGGAAATAGTTACCAAATTAGATTTGTTTTCATGATTTTATATCACATTTGAATATGAATGAAGGCCTTATTTGAATAGTGGTCCAACTCCACTGTTTAAAAAAGTGGAGTTAGCCTCACTTTCATTTTCATACAAGTCATTTCTATCTTATTTTTAAACTGGTACACCTCCAGCTTATTTCTGCTGACAACAGAGGTAATTACAAATGAGACTTCAGCAGTAATTTCTCAGCACTCGTTAGACTTTAAGACTCTGTATCTCAAAATGAACAAGAATGGAGTTGGACCAATATTCAAATAAGGCCTTCAAATATATTTAATCAGTACAGTATATTTTTGAAATGTTTGAAATGTAGGCAGACACCTTAATACCCACTTCTTTATATTCAGCGAATTAAGGAGAAATGCCGGAAGCAAATCCACAATTGAAGATCATTCAACATGTTTGGGAGTGATAAAAGAAAATCTAAATTTTATCGATTATTATGTTAAGATATTGCACATGTCAAACTGAAAAGTTCCTACCTTTACCTAATAAGAGAATATTTCTCTGCGAATATAATATGAGAAAAGCGCTCGGAGAGAAATTTTCTATGCAACCTGTAAGGTTTACATAAGATTCGATTCACAATAATCGAAATTTTAAGTGAGTAAAGTTAAAGAATCCGCTTAAGATATGCAAATTGCCGCATACGCGGTTGCTATAAATACCAAGCAGCTATAATTAAATAAAAGGAAGCGAAACGAAGTGAGAGGAAGTGAAAGGAGGAGTAGTGCTGGCGAAACGAAGCATCTAGCTGGAGCTAGGCTTAGAGTCGGGTTTAATAATAGTTGAGTTTTGCGAGCAGCTGCTGGAGGCATAGCTAGGTTGCTTCAAACCTACGAGAGTTCTTGTTAGGCCCAAAGTTTACGTAGCAACACTGCTGGTCGACTTTCCGAAGAATTTGTGAGTATCTCAAGTTCTATTGTCATTGCATGAATGCTATATACAGTCAAACCCCGTTATAACGAACTCCAAGGGACCGAAGATTTTGTTCGCTATATCCGGTCGTTCGCTATATCCGAATCATTAAGAAAAATGTTAGACTCAAAATGTATAACTCATTAGTTGCTATGTATATTCAATAATGATGTACTGAAAGAATGATAAAATCTATTCAATATAATCATTAATGAATTAAATTGACTAGAATCGATTACATTAAACTGACACAATACTAATTAAATTAATTAAAAATGAAGGCAAATGGAAATAAATTCATTTTACCTTCAATTGTTGATCACTGTTTTGATACAGAAATAATCGGTAATCTTCTGCTGACGTGATGCAGATTTCAAAAACATTTTATGAATTTCTTTGTCCAATACATCGAATACTCCAGCACTCTTTCTTCCACTGTTTGTGTTGACAAATTGCACGCCACAATCTGAGAATGATGAAATTTTGTGCTTTTCTATCCACATCGTGATAGGTAAATATTCATCATCTTCTTCAACATTCTTTGCTTCTTCAACATTCGTTGTATCTTCAACATTCTTAAAAAGTTTAAAAATTAAAAAAAAAAATTCAGTTGTCGACTGAAAAATATGTTCGTTATAGCCGATTCTTAAGATTTCGGAGGTTCGCTATAAAACGATAAATTAGCATTAAAGGCAATAGGAAAACGGCGGGACCAAAATTTTCGTTCGTTATATCCGGGACTTCGTTATATACCAGGTTCGCTATAACGAGGTTCGACTGTATATATCGTACTCGTAGTACGAATGCTTTATGGTGAAAAGCAAATTGACCTATGCAAATATTTAAATAAAACATTGTTATTATTTAAGAACTGTGTTTGAATGAAATTATTTAGAGTGCCACTTCAAGATATACATATCCAAAGGTAGGGTAGAAGTGCAGATTCTCTATAAACCTTATGTCAGTATGGGAGACAGAAATGTGCGGTTAAAAAATTCTAACATGAAATTGGTTATCTTCTGAAATGAAATAAATGTCACACACAAAAAGAAACTATTTCATGGACGAGGATTCATGAGAACAATGAATGTGTGATTGCAAAAAAAAAAATGAGTAGTTTTATGAATAGATTACAATTATGTCAAGGTTGTTTAAAAAAAAACTTTAAAGTCCTGGCCAGTGTCATTTTGAGGAAATTTTACAATTCACTGGACTTAAAAGAAAATTACATCAATTATCTTAGTTTTCAGTAGTTGTGTTTGTCCCTGATATAAAAAAGAATAATTGAAGAATATTTTTTATAAATAATTCCCCACTTTAAGAGAATTATCACATGACTGCCCAAATTATAACTAAGTTAAATAAATTTTAGAAAAATGGTAAGTCTAACTAGTAAAACAATCTTCTTGAAAACCATTAGTAATGATAATCGTTTCAGTAATGATAACATTTTTTTTTTCAGAGCATGAAACGAAAAGGACATGAAAAGCATGAAAACGAATACTTAATTATGATAACAATAGATGTTTTTATAGTAAAATCTTAAAAATTTTTTTTTTACAGATTTCAAACATTTTATTTAATTAATCCAATGTCTTACTCAATGTTCAAAGAACTAAAACTTTTAGTGATTTATCAATAAAAATGCCTTGTATTTTTTTTAAATATGGATATTCTTTAGCTGAATTGGCTTTTATATAGAATTCGTTCTTTTTTAAAATACAAAGAGATTTTTATAACACATTACTGGAAAGTTTTACGTCTTTGGAATCCTATATGAATAATTTCTCACATCGTGCAATTGAAAATTAGATAATATGCTATTTTATGTTATACGTTTCTTAGATAACATGTTATTTAAGGGGAGAAGGGATCTTCAACATCTAATCTTTTAATTTCCAAATTTTAACTCTATATACAGAATGAAATAACTAATATTCTTTTTTACTAAATGAAGACCCTTAAAATTAAAAATAAGGATTTTTGGCAGAAGAATTCCTGTTTTACAAAAAAAATTCAAAACAGCTAGCAGTTTTCAAAATGCTACATGCGCATCCCATACCATTTAAGAACCTTCAAATTTTTAATATAGATTTACGATATATATATATATATATAAATATATATATATATATATATATATATATATATATATATATATATATATATATAGATAGATAAACATAACATTGCATTAAATTTTCTTGTGTGTAAATCGAAAGTTAAAAATGCTTTATTATAAGTCTGCCTGTTTTTTTTTATGTTTTTGCTTGTTTCTATCTTATTTCATGGTCTATAAATTTGAAATATATTTGTGATTTCAAAGAATGATGCACAGTTTCCTGACAAACACTGTAATTAACAGTGGTAAGAAATTTGGAAGAAATAGGAAGACAATTAAAGCACGCGGAGGAGTTTTAAAAATTCTAGCAATTTTGAAGAATTATTTAAAATAAACTGGTCTTTTTCGTTCACAAAATACGTATTTGTGAATTATAAATACATTCAATGTAGTAAAAAAGTATAATTAATTATTCTCATTTTGTATATTGAGTAAAATATTGAAAAATTTTACAGAACTATTTTTTTCTTATTGAAATTACCTTGATATGAAGCTCTCAAGATTCTAACAATAGGAATCTTTATTATGTCTCTGTATCAATATCACATGGATTTTAAATATTGTATATTTTTCAAATTAAACAGAATTAATTTCACAAGTTAGCCATTACAAAATATAAATCTACTTTATTTAATTCAGGCAAAGGGACGATGGAATAAAATACAAGAAAAGAGGAAGAAACACCTGGAATACGCAGTCTCTGAGGAATAGGCATTAAACGGATCACAGGGGGGGGGGGGTCGAAGCCTCCCTGAAAATATTAGGCAAATATTAGGCAGAATGTGTTTGTAAGTTATTTTAATAAGAATTATTACTCTTTTTAATTCTACCTATCCCCCTCAAGTCCTACTAGCTGCCTCACTCGGCGAAAAGGGCGAAGTACGTCGGGAGTTTGTTTGTTTTTCCTGATAGGGTCACCCTAGTCATGAAGGCCATTGTTGCAGGCCATTCCTTTACGTCCAGCTAAAGCTAGTAGGCGAAATCAGAGAGAATTGTCAGTCTTCTACCTATGTATGTTCCACGTCAATAGACGAACAGAAGCTGTACCTTTCTCCTTTCTAAGTGGTCACCTGAAGTGCCTTACATTTGATCAGGGCATTAAAATCTTCCCCATTTGTGGAAATTGTAGCATCAATCATTCCACCCCTGACTAGGCTTGAGCGATGTATCGATACATCGTGAAAAACCGGTGTGAAGCTGACATCGTCACACCGGTTTAATAATTTTCAAAACATCGTAACATCGCGATTTCCCGGTGTCACAAACCTAGTGGTGTGCGCATACGCTCGATTTCCCGATGTCACACAAACGGTTCCGATGTTTCTGTGTGCGCATGCGCGATGATACGATGTCGCATAGCTTGGTCGACGATTTCCCGGTGTCCGATGTTTGTACGCATGCGCGGTTTTTACGATATCACATCGCTTACCTTGAAGGGGCGATTTTCCGGTTACACATCGTCAATACTTAGACTGACAACTTAAAGTACTTGCTAGAAAATATTTGGCAATTCAAGGTTCAAGTGTACCTTCAGAGATAGTATTCAGCACAGGCGGGAGTGTTATTACTAGACAAAGAGCTGCATTGCTTCAAAAAAAAAAGCAGAAATGCAGATATTCTTGGCTCAAGATAAAATATATTAGAATGTTTAATTAGTTTCGTCTGTTGCAGGGCAACAACCTGGTCTCATTTTTATGTATGAATCTGTTACTTTTTTTAGAGAGGCACGCTGCCACCTGCTGGTTATGTTCGTGGTTAACACCGCGATTCATCGTCACATCGCGATTGTAGACTGGCGGTGTATCGCGATGTCAAAAATGTAACATCGCCCATGCCTACCCCTCACCATCTTCTTTCTTGTTTAGGGCTTGAAAAGGAGGATTCGAAGCAGACTCCCCTACTTGTCTTGGATTTTTTTCAATGTTTTTGGTCTCATGGATCTGGTCTATCCTATGGCTTGTTCAGATAGGATTATTAACCTTTTCCTTACGGGGTGGGATAGCATGTATCAAGAATACGGGCCCAAGAATGAATATATATATATATATATATATATATATATATATATATATACACACACACACACACACACACACACACATATATATATATATATATATATATATATATATTTATATTTATATACACACACACACACACACACACACACACATATATATATATATATATGTGTGTGTGTGTGTATGTATATATATATATACACACACACACACACCAATATATATATATATATATATATATATATATATATTCATTCTTGTGCCCGTATTCTTGATACATGCTATCCCACCCCGTAAGGAAAAGGTTAACAACAACAATAACAACAGTGCTACATATTACTACTGATTCATGTCTTCAGACATTTCCTGAATTCTCTGAGGATAGCGATAATTTTTAGTACACATTCTTCTCAAAACATACACATAAACGCATCTTTGATCCAAGGAGATATCAAATTCTCAGCAAAGGCGTGCATTTTAGCACATTTAGTAATCCGATAATAACTGATGCGGTACTGATGATTGCAAGAAGTTGATTTTTCGGCCAATACTAAAAATTTCCCGCGGATCCCTGATCAGTCCAGAACGTACTGCAGGTAGAAAACCGTTGCCATATACGGTACCCTATGATTAGGTAGCCAATAAAATCGAGGTTTGGATGGCCGTATATCCTCAGGAAAAAATTACTTACCGCAAACGGATAAAGCAGACTTCGGTTGGATTACCTAAGCCAGTACTGATAAAAATACTATTCAGTACAAAAGAACAATTGAGGACGGCTATTTAAACATAAGCACATAAATCGTGTTGAAAAAAATAGCATTAGTGGAAAATATGATCATTATATTAATAAAAAAGATATATATGGCGATTTTTTTTAAACTGACACTACTCATCTGTTACGCTATCTATCAGCCCGAATTCCAACAAAATTGATAGAGGAACTAAGGACGACATGGGAAAGATTTCCCGTGAAAAGAAATACAAAAGTAGACGATAGGGGACGATATGGCGCTGCTGTGGTCGGCGTCCCAAGATATTTGCATGAGAGGCATGTAAAACATAAAAATGCAAATTCATCACTATGTAGTCGTCAGCAGCGCCAGTATTTGGGCTATAATGATCGGTGCGGAATCTGTTGCTCCTTCGCTTTACAGAAGAAAGGGTCATCAGTCGCTTTTTTCCACTGGCATGGCCACCTCGCTCCCCGGACCTAACGGATGTTACATTTTTCTGTGGGGTTATTTAAAGTCCAAGGTGTATCTTGGTGGAGTATCGAACTTGGACAACTAAAGGACAACATATCCCGGACGGTGATGAAAATTCCTGGTGGCATGTTACGCTTGGCTGATGAGAGCGTAGTGTTCAGGATGCAATGTGTCGTCCACCAGGACTGTGGTCACAATGAAGGAGGGAGAAGTGAATTTGCTGCATAAAGTGGTGTTGCAGTGAAATTTCTTTGTTATTCATTTGTCTGCTTACAACATTTTCGGTATTCATCCCGAATCTTCATGGTCCGTTATCTTTATAGCCCGAAATACTGGCACTGCTGTCGAATTACATAGTCGTGAATTTGTATTTTAATGTTTTACTTGCCTTTTATGCAAATTCTCGGGTGCGCCAACAAAAGCGCCATATCTTCCCCTATCAGCGACTTTTGGAACTATTTTTTTTTTCGCAGAAAAACTTTCCCATGTTGTCCTTAATCCCTCTATCAATTTTGCGGAATTCCGGCTGATAGATCGTGCAACAGATAGTGCTTAGTAGTGTCAGTTTAAAAAAAAACATCACCCTGTAAGCCAATATTTTTTTAACCAGTCTGTTTTCTTTTTGCATGTTTTTATTATATATTATTATATTATAACTTTAAGTCTTTTCTATATATCTGTAATTAGAAAAGTTATTTTTTCTGGCATTTTTTGTCTTTCGGTAAAGTCCATTAAAATCAATTCAATTTTGAAAAGGATTATTTTCTAAATATATATATTTATCAGCGACATTAATATTCTTAATTTAGTTAATGTAACTGGAATTTCCAAATATATTTTTATATTTTATTCAATAACAATAACAGATATTTCAAAATATATTATTTTTTAATAATTACAGATGGATATACAATAGAAGAAATACAAATTCTAAAAGAGAAATTATTTTGTAAAAATAACACTTATTAGAAAGGAAATAAATAAATAGAATTTCATTTCACTCTCAGAATTGACTATGCTATATTTTTAAACAATTGTATTTTATTCTATAAAAGGAAATGGCAGCTAAAAATGTCGGTAATTATCAGACTTTCTTTGCGGTAATTTGAAACATTGTTATATTTTAATTGGCAGAAGATTGTTTAATCTTTACAAAAAAATAAAACAATTTTTTTTATAACACTGATAGGTAATTTTTTTGCTTTCGTAGCTTTGCATTATTCGACATAACTGGTTTGGACATGTAACCGACCTCTTTTAACGTAGGATTACGTTCCTTCATAATGGTCCTCTGGAAAGCAAAATTTCAGACGCCAAAACCGTCCGTCCGTACCTCACGAGTTATAATTTTTGCAGCTCTCCAAACCGGTCTGTATCGCTTTGACAAGCAGTAAACAGCTAAACAGAAAAGTACAAAAATGCGTCAAAATTTTGACTTACATATGTGTGTATATATATACATGCGTACATATATACACTCTGTCACAAAAAAGTATATGCACCCAGGAGAAAACGAGCTACTATCACGAAACTTAACATGTATGTAGTGTATGTGGAGATAAGCAAATGATTATAAATTCAGAAGAACAGACCGTTTTATTAAGAAGATATGGCATGAAAAGGGTTACAAATCAGTAAGTAGTAAATCCACCTCTGGCAGCTATACAAGCCGAAACACGGCGTGGCATCGAATCAATGAGGTCATCTATGACCTCCTGCGGAAGATCATGCAATTTTTTTTGCAAATGGGCAGTTAATTCACCAGTATTCCGGGACGGCTGCAGTTGCCTTCCAAGCACGTCCCAGACGTGTTCTATTGGCGAGAGGTCTAGTGACCTGGCAGGCCATGGGAGTACGTCACATCCTTGAAGACATTGTTGGGAGAGTCGCGCAGTATGTGGACGAGCGTTGTCTGGCTGATAAATGGCATCTGGGCGGCTTGATAGCATAGGCAGTACAACTGGCGTTAAAATCTCGTCCACGTAACTGCGTGCCGTCAATGTGCGTTGAAGGACGACTAGAGGTGATCCTGTTTCCCAACAAATAGCTCCCCACACTGTCACATCTTTTGTAATCGCCGTATGCTTCTCGACAACAAATGCTGGATTGGACCGGTGGTGTGGCCGCTTCCCCACGCGTGTGCGCTGGTCATCAGCATTGAGACTGAATCGGGATTCATCGCTGAAGATCACACGCGTCCAGTCGGTCACACTCCAGCTTGCCCGAGGTTGGCAAAAATCCAATCCACACTGCCTATAATGTGGGATCAGTGGTAGGCGTCTTAATGGACGTCGGATCCTTATACTTGCGTCGGCCAGTCGTATCCGAATGGTTTCCCTTGATACCACCAGATGTCTGGAAGGTGGTAAATGGTGTCGAACTGATTCTAGTGAAGTTGTTGGTGCGGAAGTGGCCTCTCTTATGATTGTGCGATCCTCGCGTGCATTTATGTTCCTGGAACGCCCTGACCCTCCGCAACGGTAGACTCTCTCTTCCGTGATGCATTGTTGCCAACACCGAGCAACTACCATATCGCTCCGACTGAGGTGGCGATCGATACGCCTGTCCGACCAACCTGATTCTCTGAGGCCTACTATACGCTTCCTATCAAAGTCCGACAATTGTTCGTACTGTCGCTGGTTACGTCTCATAGACAACTCTAGTCCATCAATACCGTCCATCCAAGTCGACAGATTTGTTTGAATAACCTTATGGCGCAAGCAATCGTGCTTTAAAACTCTCAAAGCTGTGCATCTCAAATGTGCATAGCGCGCTTACCCCCGTCTCATTGGCGTCGAAATTTTAAACATTTGCATATCTCTTACCAGACTACATTCCTGCCAAGTTTCGGGATAGTAACTCGATTTCTTCTGGGTGCATATATTGTTTTGGGACAGACTGTATATAGATACATGTACGTATCTATATACAGTCTGTCCCAAACGTACGTATCTATATACAGTCTGTCTTTCGTACGTATATATGTATGTATGTGTATATACATAACACATACATACATATATACGTACGAAAGAGACGATAAGTAATCCTACGTTAATAAACCTACGTTAATTAACTCGCGGTAGTTTCGTTAGATGAGACAACTTGATTTTTTTTCTTTAATTCTTGAAACCTATGTTGGGAGTTTACATCAAGGCATTAGTAATGTAGCCATCTCTATACTTACTTTTGCTCAAAACTTTTTGAAATATGATTGGCAATTTAAAACTCGCAAATATTATCAGTTAAAACAAATAAGTCAGCTATTAGAACTTTATATTACTCACAAATAGAAAATAATGGGATATGAAAACTTTGAATTTTATGACTGTGTTCACCGAGATTATATCAGCTTTCTTTCACGCAGACACTTATACCTCCCCAAAAATTTTGATGATGTTTTTGGAAAAGCCGCTCAGTAGTTTCTAGCCAAGTAGATATTATTCGGGTCAAAAGCAACCTGATTGTACTTAGTAGATCTTGCAGTGACAGCTGTAAATATCACAAACAGTTAAAAGATAGGAGAGTAACCTTTCTCGTAACCTGCTGTCCCCGTGGTTTTCCAATTAGTGGTGAAAACGACCATATTATCAGACGTACGATATGGTCGTTGATATCAGAAGATATAGCCAAACCAATGATCATAACAATGGTAAAAGGAAATGAGATGCTATTTCTCCTTATTGTTGAGGAATAGCATCTTTTACGTCAAAATATGACCTCACAGGACTATTATAATGAAACTAGCTGAAAACCCCCTCTTCGCTACGGAGTACATTCAAATTAAATACAATGGTCAATGTATGCAATTAATGCCAAAAAAAAAATAAATATATATATTTATAATAAATACGACGATCAATGTATACATTTGATGCAATATATATATACATATTTATAAAAAAATCGTAAGGGATATTTTTAAAGACAAAATAATGTAGAAGAAAATATTCAAATGAAATCTAATAGAACATACTAAAGAATATAGTACAGTTAATATAGTACAGCTTGAGGAACATATCTTTTACTGTATTTTAGAATTTTTTTGGATAATGTCCAATTGTCTGCCGCATTAGAAAGAGAAAAAAAATATTTTTTTATCTATTTCCTTGTTATGCAAGTGACGATAAATTTATTTAAAGTACCAGAAAAAGAAATCACGTGATCAGCATTTAATAAATTGAATTCTAAAAATTAATCTTTAAAAAACTCCTCAAAAATCAGAAAAGAGAGGTAAAGATTCGAAAAAGATTTCATTTTAAAGGGATTTTTATGATATTCCTCTTGATATAAATTTTATAACCCTCAAATTATTATTTTAAATGTAAACTTAAAAAAAGTTACTAAAACAGCTTAAAAATTTTATTTAAAAATATCTAAGCATAATTTTTCAAAAATCTTTCTTAGTGCACTCGTACACTATAAGAAGAATCGCCATGCAGAATTTCAGCCCTTTAGGTCCAGCGGTTTGGTCTGTGCGTTGTATGTCAGTCAGTTACGGAACTGTTTTATATAGTATATAGATTATGATAAGAAAAATCAATGATGTATAAGACAGAAAAGTCATGTAATAGCTCTCTATATCTTGAATCTTTTGACTGGTAACGATCGCATTTTCAAAGCTCAAAAGCGTTTGCTGAAATAGCTGAACTAGGCATCAAATGTTGAAGCTTAGTAGGCAGTAACCGTTTTTTAGCTGGAAACTATTAACAAATTCGAGATAGCTCGGATCTTCTGACCATTAAATTTTACATTTTCAGAGCATGAAAACAGTAGCTGAAATGTATCAAGTATACGACAGATGTCGGAGTTTAGAAGGCTGTAGCACTTATATCAGGGGAAAATCTTGCAAAAATTGTTTCAGCTCAAATCCTTCAACTATGCTATTTTTTTAAGCGTAAAAACCGTAAGTGAAACGTGCCAAATATGCATCATTTATTTTATTTTTGAAGTCAGTAAATCTTATCAAATTCAAAAGTCATATGCACCCTCTAAACAGAGTGGATCTTTTAAGCAGTGCATTTTAAGTTTTCAAAAAGTGAAAACAGCTGAAGCGTCGAGGCAAACTTACATATGGCGAACAGAATCTTGATATATATTTAACCGAACCCGAGCGACGGGTAGATATTCTAAAAAGTGGATTTTAAATACAGAAATAAATATGCCAGTTACCGCAAACTGAATAATATCAATTTATCTGACATTAAATCTTCAGTGCACTTTTTAACAACTTTCAGAAGAGTAGACAAAATGAAAAAGTTGAATCTTCGCTGGAAGCTAACAATTCCAGCACCTAAGAACTTTTCTTTAACATTTTGGGATTCAAAGACAATAATTAATTTCAATATGACAATTATTAACAAGTAGCATACGACCTTTAACTTCCTTCCCTCTAAGGACCTCGTCTTATACCAACCGAGAATAAAACTTTTTACAAGAAGAATATCACTTGTTGAAAAACCTCAGTCGATCGCATCCAATCCAACTTTAGAACTGAAATTTTTATTCCAGACTCTTATTCGCCTAAGAAACAAAACCCGTGTTACCACACCTCTCAACCAAACCATTTTCCAACAATAGACCCAAGAGCAGGATTTATTACTTACTCCATGGTAGACGCGGGAACGTGCTAAACCATTGTTTTATTTATCGTGGACTCCAAAACATCGCATGCTGGCGATAACACGCCAAGTTGGCCCCAAACTCGTAACAATATTCATATACCGCATAAAAAAATCGCACAAAATAAATCGCATAAAAAAACACCGCATAAATACAAGTTTGACTGTAAACGTTTGAAGACATTTAGGGTTTTGAGTTTTATTTTTCACATTATTATATTATGAGGTATGGCGTACTACGTTGAAGCCCGCGTAACGTAGCCGACAAATGCATGTTGCCCGAGAGATAAAAAGGATGATTATACGAAAGTCTTTATATCCAAAATTCGAATGCCAATGCATCTCAGAAAAAGTCTCTTGAAGCAGAATGAGAAAAAATAATTTTTTGTGTCCCGTTGATAGTTTTAATTACCTAAGTCAGGACACAAAACTAATTAAATTTTATACTTAATTTTTTTTTTCGTACAGCTAAGTGTGTTACTGTGTGCCATCATCAAACAATAACTAAGCACTATTCGTTTCATAAAACATTGTTTTCATTAATGACATTCTAACACTTCTACGAACGGAATTTCATATTTTTTTGTAAACGTGTTCGTCCATATTCAACGCTATGTATTCTGTTATTTAAATTAAATCTAGCACTTTCTCGCTCCAGTTAAAATATCTGAAGGAATACGGTACTTATACAGCTAAAAACTAAGGCGGACACTTGTAAGTAAAAATTTACTAAAAGATTATACTATACAAAATAAGGGTAATGATTTTTTTTTATGTTTTCTTGAGAAAGTTTTAAGTACCTATGAGAGATCCCAAAAGGAAAACAAAATTTATACTAAAATTGTTTATCTTTCCCGTTTATCTGTGAACTGACTGTAAATTTGTCATTTTTTTGCCCTAAATATATTAAGTTACGTTCATTTCTTTGTTCCGTTCAAAATTAATATTATTTTAAGGTGACTGCCTACGTTCGGAGCCAATTTTTAAAAAATTGTTTTTTATGGATTTTTTGGTCTTATATGGTAAAATAGCATTTAAAAATAAAAAAATTAAAAAAAAACTTGCCTGTAAATACCATACTTTTTTATAAATTGGTCAATTTGAAGTAATTTTTAATGAAATTTAGCTAAAACGCTTATCAATCCGCACAAAATCCTAATGCTACTATTTTAATTTCCTTCTCACACATGATACATATAACAGTTATCTTCAAAATGACCCTCAATCTAAGCGAAATTTTAAAATGCAAAAATAATACAGACAATTTTATGTTCCAATATGAAAATTTTGCCCAATTCGTCATTCCTTTCCTTATAAAAACAGCTCCAAACAAAAAATATTTATAATACATCAATTATTGTGCGTCATTTCATTAACAATAGCATCTAAAACATTTCCTGAAAATTTTATCAAATTATATGCATTATTATGTGAGATATCATGATAACAGTAGAGATTTGTGCTAAAAAAAAATTCTGAGAAAAACGCATTTAAAGTTGTTTGTCTTTTTAATTTTGTATCAGACGATGTTTTTAAAAATAGCTGTAACTCTGCTTCTAATTAATGTAGAATGAAAATCGAAACGGTTTTGAAAAGAGAAAAGATTGAATTACACGAATCTTGCAAAAAATAAAATTGACCAAAATAGTCAAAAAATGGAATTTTCAACGTAGGCAGTCACCTTAGTTAGTGTATTTTTGCAAGATATACATTAATTGTTATCTAAAATCTCTAATTTCCTGTATAGATGTTTGTTCTTCATTTTAGAATTGAATAGGAGAAATCCAAATATTTAGTATAACAGTGTTGTAAACAATGATTAGTAATATTTGCATTTGCTATCGAAAAGTAGATGTAAATTTTCACCGATTTAAAAGATCCTTTGAAGTAGATATTTTTTCATTATACAAATATATTTTACGTTTTATTTATTACAAATGCCCATAATATGGGCTATGTCGCCATTAGTTCTCAAATAAAGGGTAATACTGCTGGCCCTTCCTTTAAGGGGCCACCGTACAGGTGGCCAGCATTACCCCCCCCCCTACAAGCAGGTCCCGTAATTTAGAACTGAGTCAAGTGACGAGACTGGAACACTTGACCCCGAACCTCCAAAGGTGAATTTGAAAACTTGGAAGACATTGCAACCGCTACAGATTTCGCGTGCACCTGCCACCATTAGTGAACACGACGGCGGATTTTATCAGCACCGAGCCAGCGATATTCAGATCACTGGCTCGCTGCTTTTGCCAACTGGGCCACAGATGCCCTACAGATACATTCATTTCGCATTATAATTTTAATTGCAGGAAAAAATTTATGTTCACAAAAAAGAAATTCCAATTAGTTAAGGTTAGCCTACGTTCAGCGCACTTTTTTCATAGATTCAACTAAAAATACAGTACTTATTAAATACATACATTTTTAGTTCCAATGGGATATAAAATCATGACCACAAATATAATTTTGGCAAAAGTGTCATAACATTTTAAAATATAAGGATTTTAACATAGGATTACTGTCCTCCATAATAGTTCTCCGGATAGCAAAAGTTCAGACGCTAAAACCGTCCGTCCGTACCTCAAGAGTTATAATTTTGGCAGAGTGCCAAACCCAGTCTGTATCGCTTCGACAAGCAGTAAACAGTTAAACTTAAAAATACCACAATGCGTCAAAATTTTGTATATACGTCAAAATTTTGTATATGTCAAAATATATATATATATATATATATATATATATACAGTGGAATCTCGATCGATCGTTTTCCGAATCATCCTTTTCCCGCATGTGTCGTTCATTTCTTCCAGTCCCAGCGATTATATTGCTTTGTTATGTTCCCGCATCTATCGTTTTTCCGCATTTATCGTTCATTTCAGTCGGTCCCTTGAAAAACGATAGATCGAGATTCCACTTTATATATATATATAGAGAGAGAGAGAAAGAGAGATGCATATATACATAACACATACATGCATATATACATATAAAAGAGCTCAACAACGGTAAGCAATCCTATGTTAATAACCTGCTGGAGTTTCGTTAGAAGAGACTACCCGAATTTTTTTTTAGAAAATTTAAGAACAGTTTAGTGCTTACGTCAGAATCCAACACTCTATTCAGCATTTTGCACCTGTAAGGTATACACAAGATTCGATTCACAAGAATCGAACTTTTGAGTGAATTAAAGAAGCTGCTTTAGATATGCTAATTTCGGCATACGCGCTTAGTATAAATACCACGCAGCGTCATTAATGAAAAGGGGAGGTTGTTAAGGTTGAGAAGGTGTTATCCTGCGCTAGTGCTTAGCGGGCCAGAAGTTTACATGGCAGTACTGCTGGTTTGACTTACTGTTCGTGAGTATAAAAATATCTTGTTCTTGAAAGCTGTGTTTATACATTCCGTACAAGTAGTACGCATGCTTATTGCTGTAAAAGCCAATTATATGTACAACGAATTCAATAAACATTGTTTCATGTATAAACTGTGTTTGCTTCAAATTCAAATAGAGTGCCACTTCAAATTATATACACCCAAGTCTGGGTAGAAGTGAGCAAAGATTCTCTATACTGGCGCCCGAAATTATATATACCCTGGTAGTTAGCGTTACATTTGTAACGAATAAACATAATTGAAATTAAAAACTGTGTACTGTGAACTTATATTGATAAAATTGTTGCAAGTACTTATATACTATTTAAAAATGAGTGTTGTAGAACAAAATCCTGCTGGAAATTTTCCTCGGGTAATTATGGTTCAGCAAATTGCGCCATTCGAAGCCACCTTCAATGGCGGCCCCTCAAGCCAATTCCTAAAGAAAATTGAGCATTACTTTCAGCAACAATGCACCCCAGAGGGGGATAAACTTAAAATTGTGCTAGCCGCTTTAAGAGGTAGTGCATTTCAGTGGTACACATGCATGCAAAGCAGTAATCTGATTTTTGACTATTTGTCATTCAAGCAACAGTTTCTTAGTGTTTTTCCAAAGACCTTTAATCAAAGTGAAATTGAAGCGGAAATTTATTCGCTAAGGCAACGTGAAGGTCAGTCTGCATTAGATTTTGCTATGGAAAAGATTTCCAAGTGTGAGGAATATTTAGAAGGGGTGACGGAAGCGGTAATCTTAAAAATAGTTATCCAACGTTTGAAGCCAAGTGTTCAAGATTTTTTAGATAATCAAACAATTACAAGCAAGGTTACCCTCCTTCAAGCTTTAGCTAAACATGACAATAGGCATTTCTTCGCTACCCCGTACCGTCATTCAGGTACAAGAAGTTTTATACAACCGCGCCAAAATTTTTCGCGAGTTTCAAACCAGCAGCGTAAGCAGTACCGCAGGCAAAATAATAGAAGCGCAGGGCGTTACAATGAAATTAGTGCACTTAAAGTAAATAATATGCAAGCACCTTACTTGCACTGGCAAGTTGATGCACATGATATGGTTCAACCTGTTGAAACTGTGTGGTCAAATGTATTATTTTGTCCGAGTAGTAATCATTATTTTGAGAATAGTGAAAGTCAGGGTATTTTTGTGGCTTATAAAGAAAGTGAGTCTAGCTGGAATGATGCGGTAATTCCAGTACAAATTTCTGAAAATAGTGCCGATACTAATGCTAGTGGTTTAGAAAATAAATCATCTGACACTTCTATTAATGCTATACCTGGTATTTTAGATGATATTCACACATCTGTTAATGAAGGAAATTTAGTAGATGACGAAGTATGCGTTACGGAAGTTAGTGAATACTTATTAGTTGACGACAATAAAAATTCTTTAAACGATAGTAGGAACTCGCTAGGTAATGATGATATTATTTCAAGTTTCCATCCGAATGAGGATGCTGTAGGCCAGGTTGATAATATGGTTTTAAATAAAGTACATGAAAACCAGACTGAGAATCAGGATGAAAAGTTGACACAGAGTTATAATGTAAGTAGTTTAGCTGATGCTTCAGAAGTTATAGACTCAGGTTGTATTAAAACGCACCAGTACGAAAAGCTTAATCTTCCTAAAACTGAAGCAGTGTTAAAGAATTTAAATGATAGCGATTCTGAAGACGGACGTTTTAAAGATACTTTTTCGTCAAAAGAGGATAAAACTAAAGTTAAGGGAGATAAAAAACGTGAAAAAGCGCCTTCAGGTTCCAGCATTAAAACTGCTAATACTGAAGTAATTAAGGCGGTAAACAAGAAGTCGCATAAGCACCAATACCAAAAACAGAGTCAGTTTGTTGAAAAACATGACACAAGTAGAGAGATAAAGCCAGTAACTAAACACGTTGGTGCGGCGTATAAATTTGACAAAATAGAATCTGCATTAAAATTTAATACCGATACAAGCAAAAGTACGAAGAAAGGTAAAGTGTGCACTACAAAAACTCCATCAAAGGATGAATGCGTCGCTGATAAGGTACACAAGGTTATCAAAAGGAAGAATGACAATTTTAAAGTTCCTTTGCATAAGTACAGGAGACGGAAGATTTCTGCCGCCCAGCAAGGTTGGCCTCCTCCCAAGAGACTTCCTGTCCATCGTCAAGCCGGACCAGCGCCTCAGGACCAACGAACTGCTGCACGAAGGATGCCCACACGGTCAACGAACCCCTGTACTAGGTCTGCGACCATCAACAGAGGTTCCACGAAATGGACAGACTGGTGCAAGGAAGTTGCTGCATTCATGAGGAACAAGTCTTGTATAATTTTCTTATTCTAACTCCCACCCTTCAATAAAACCGAACCAAATTGGTTTGAAATTCCCCAGTGTATATACTGTGTAAACATTTTGAGGGGAAGGGGTGAGCCACTGAAAAAAAATACGGCATACTGTTGTTTTATAAATTTTTGAAGGGGACATGTAGTGACTAGAAAAAAAAATACATACTGCATAATATAATAATTAACTAACATACATACTAACTTCACAAAACATGACACATGTGCATTATAAATTGGGGGAGAGCAGATACAGTCAAGAAATGTCATGCTGTGCAATTGTGTTGTCACTTTTAATTAAAATAGATATTCTAGGGCGCAGTTGGCCATCCCAGTATCCGCAACTCTGCAAATCCACTGTTTGATGGTGTCACCTGGACCCTTCGGGGTTAGTTTTGTAAAATGGTAGTGGCGTTTTTCCCCCACACAACGTGTGGAAGGTTTTTTGGCTTTGCCACCCATTATGTAAAAAGTCAGACCAGCACGCGTTTTCAATTAGTTAACTGAAGCCGTTCAGACCTCAGTTACCTAATTTTTTTTTTTCGAGGGAGGCCAGTGTAAGGTATACACAAGATTCGATTCACAAGAATCGAACTTTTGAGTGAATTAAAGAAGCTGCTTTAGATATGCTAATTTCGGCATACGCGCTTAGTATAAATACCACGCAGCGTCATTAATGAAAAGGGGAGGTTGTTAAGGTTGAAATGGTGTTATCCTGCGCTAGTGCTTAGCGGGCCAGAAGTTTACATGGCAGTACTGCTGGTTTGACTTACTGTTCGTGAGTATAAAAATATATTGTTCTTGAAAGCTGTGTTTATACATTACGTACAAGTAGTACGCATGCTTATTGCTGTAAAAGCCAATTATATGTGCAACGAATTCAATAAACATTGTTTCATGTATAAACTGTGTTTGCTTCAAATTCAAATAGAGTGCCACTTCAAATTATATACACCCAAGTCTGGGTAGAAGTGAGCAGTAGAAACTCTATACACCACTCGTCAATTTGCTCCACAACGGCCATTTCAACATAAGCGATACCCTTAAAACCCTTTCTTATACGTTATTCAACACCCTAATCCTCTCGTGCCAACTTATAATAATATATTATTTTTCCTGTGTGTATTATCCCATACTGCTGTGTATAATTAATTCATTATTTTCACTTATACGTGTTTCATTCTCGTCATAATACTTTTGATGTATTATTTAAAAATTATTGTATGATACTCATTTTTATCAAATATCAGCAACGAAATCAAATAACACAAAAGAAAATATATTAAATAAGATTGAATTAAGTAACGAACACGCGACAAAGCTTTCTGAGTTATCAAATAGAGATGTTAGCGCTATTTCTCTCGGCTATTTTTATTATGTTGGCCATCTGCCATGTCCATTCGGCAAAAAGAAGTGCCCGAGTTTCATACAAAGGAATCTGAATCTCAAAGGAATGTATTGTTATATACGCCTGAACATATTTCTCACCATGAATCTCTTTCCCATTACAAAATGTTTATTCATATGCAAAAGTTAATAGGAGTAAATAAACATCAGGGTGGCAAATGCTGCTTTAAATCCCTGAAACATTTTATCTGTCTGCGCGTGTGCATATTTTCTCGATCTGTCGCTCAGTATGGGACTTTACAACAGGCTAGCAAGGGGGGATTTAATATGACATACTCAGTTAAAAGGAGGGGTAATTTTTAAACTCTTATGCATGCAAACCGGTTTAGAAGTTTTTCCAAGGTCAAGGTCAAACTGGGTGTATTCGCGGAGTACTTAGCTGCTCGAAACGGCGCTTTAATCTCCGAACGGAAAGAGAAATTAAATCATTTATTGGATTAACGGATTAAGAATGCCGAAGCTTCATTTTTTAACTAGATTTTTTCCATTTTTCAAATAGTCAATATAGCTCTGTTACGAACCCAAGTAAATTCAGTCAAAGAGGCGCGCATGCGTGAATGCGCGCCGTGTGTGCGTTAAGGCTGCAGTCTACTAACCCTATTGGATTCTCTTGCCTCAATGTTAACCTATAGAGAAAAAATGTCTACCATTGACAGCTACAGAAATGCCGATAATCCAATAAAAATAAAATTTTCACATAGCCCGAACTTTTCTGCAACAGGTTTAAATTTATAAGGTTTCTATTTATATCTTAGTTGTCTAATGCAGTTGAAGCCACATTCAAGTACTGTTATTAGCTGGCGTATAGGAAGCAGCGGCGTGTACGACGGACCCCTTTTTAACGTAGGATTACGTTCCTCCATAACGGTCCTCCGGAAAGCAATTTCAGATGGTCTGCGTCGCGAGTTATAATTTTAGCACCGCACCAAACCCAGTCTGTATCGTTTGGGCAAGCAGTAAACAGTTAAACTTAAAAATACCAAAATACGTCAAAATTTATATATATATATATATATATATATATATATATATATATATATATATATATATATATATATATATATGAAACAAAAAATCTTTTCCTTCATTAACTTTGTCTTACCGCAATAGAACATTATCCCTCAATTTGATTTTGATCTAAATTCTCCAAAGTAATCCATTAGTTTTCCCCTTAAACAAGCCACGCGCCTACATATTATATAACAAGGCAAGTTCTAGAAGCTGACACAAACTCGTCCGATGCGGCGTGATGAGGTCAGGTGTCACTTTTCAACCAATTAAAATTTAACGTGCCTGTACTTTTCGGAAAAGTCAGCGTTCCTCGGCGTCTTTCTCTGGATCTTTTGTGTTCACTCCCAAACCATTAGCATGCAGTGTTTTTAGCTCTCCGTCCATATAGTCGCAGCGTTGCGCTGCCGGGGTTTTTCCCCGATACCGCGATGTCCGTCCAAATCCTATTGATGTTAATGGAAACTGTCAAACAAGAAAGTACCTTTTAATAAATATTAGAAATTTGATTGACTCTTCGTCTCTGGATTTGATTGAGTTGGTTCTTACTTTCGCCTGCCCCGGTTGCATGACTACAAGACTACGGATAAACCTGATGTTCCCCGGATTTCATTACTTACACACACACACACACACACATATATATATATACAAGCTGAAAACCCAACTTCTCTACGGAGTAAATTCAAATTAAATACAACGGTCAATGTATGCAATTAATGCAAAACAATTAAATTTATATATATTTATATTTATAATAAATGGACGATCAATGTATACATTCGATGTAGAAAAAAATATATTTATTTATAAAAAAATTGTAAGGGATATTTTTATAGACAAAATAATGTCCAATCGTCTGCCGCATTAGCAAGAAAAAAATATTTTTTTGTCTATTTAGTTGTTACGCACGTGACGATAAATTTATTGAAAGTACCAGAAAAAGAAATCACGTGATCAGCATTTAATAAATTAAATTCTAAAAATTAATCTTCAAAAATTCACCAAAAATCAGAAAATAGAGGTAAAAATTCGAAAAAAATTTCATTTTGAAGGAATTTTTATGATCTTACTCGTGATATTAATTTTATAACCCTCAATGTATTATTTTAAATGCAAACGTAAAAACAGTTTAAAAAACAGCTTAAAAATTTAATTTAAAAAAATCTAAGAAGAATTTTTGAAAAATCTTTCTTAGTGCACCCCTACACTATTTGAAGAATCGCCATGCAAAATTTCAGCCCTTTAGGTCCAGCGGTTTGGTATGTGCGTTGTATGTCAGTCAGTCAGTGAATGAATGAATGAGTCAGTTACGGAACTGTTATATATATATATATATATATATATATATACAGTATGCCCACTAAAGTCTCTTGCCACCCTCTTAACTTCGGAATGGCTGCCGCTATATTCATAAAAGTGGTGTCTAGGTATAGTAAAGTAGCCATGCGCTACTGAATGAAACCACCTACTGCGCCACTTGGTGGAAAACTGCGGAGTTAGCATTCTTATCTCAAAAACGGAACGAGATAGGAAAAAAAGTGATTTATAAATTTGTAGATAATCATCTCATTAGTACGAAAAGATACCTTGTGGACATTAATAAGAAGAACACAACGGTTAAAACGTGAATTTTTTTTGTGATTTCCTACACTGTGACGTGACAAAACGATCTGAGAAAAAAAAACTAGATATAACAATACACCTTTATTTGAGATGTTCAAACTTCTCACCGTCAGCTGCAATGCATATTTGGATCCCCTTTTGAATGTCGCGTTGCACACATTGGAGCATAGAGCGTGATACGTTGGCACAATCGTCCGTAATGCGTCGTTTAAGGTCCTGCAATGTTTGTGGAGGGGTCGCATACACCCGCTGTTTCATGTATGACCATGAGCATCAGCCATGAGCTCAGCCATGACCATGAGCACCAACATACTAAAACCCCAAGATGTCTCTTTTATAGTTGTCTCGGGTGTACAGGCGTGACGTTTCTTACGTATTTGCATACTGGAAAAATTTCGAACATCAAGCGCAAATTGCGTTGAGTTAAAGTGACACTATTTTACACGATCTACGTATTGTCTACTCGGTATATAAAGACAATCAGTACAAGGATGCAACCCTCGGGGTGGGTTTGAACCGCGGTCCTTTTGATTGGGGAT
The DNA here is from genome assembly GCA_907164885.2 of Dolomedes plantarius. Classification (NCBI taxonomy): domain Eukaryota; kingdom Metazoa; phylum Arthropoda; class Arachnida; order Araneae; family Dolomedidae; genus Dolomedes; species Dolomedes plantarius. Next base: position 137,026,667 of record OU015500.1, read on the forward strand.
CACAAATCATAACCCCTGTGTACATTGCGGTGCGTCGTGTTTTGCCCGAAAATAATCATTTCTCCTTCCGTTGAAGTTTCGTGACGTCACAGTGTTGGAAATCACGAAAAAAGAAATGCGCGTTTTAACTGTTGTGTTCTTCGCATTAATGTCCACAAAGTGTCTTTTCCTACTAAATCAATGATACTCTACAACTTTGTAGATCACTTTTTTAACTATTTCATTCCGTTTTCGAGATAGGAATGCTAACTCCGCTGTTTTCCACCAGGAGGCACCGTAGGCGGTTTCATTCAGTAGCGTATGGCTACTTTACTGTACCTGGACACCACTTTTATGAATTTAGCAGCAGCCGTTCCGAATTTAAGAGGGTGGCAAGGGACTTTAGTGGGCATACTGTATATATATATATATATATATATATATATATATATGTTTCGTTAGAACAGACTACCTGAATTTTTTATAGACATTTATAACTGAAAAGAATCTGAATTTGTTTCGTGAATTTCCATAGTGATTTACTGTACTGATTTTGTGGTTATTTATGTCCATTAAAAATGTAACTAGGGAACCTTGTAGTTAGGTACCTTTTAATCAGAATTCTCAAACCCCAAAAAATTCCTCTCCGGAGCTTAATGGAGAATCCCTTTAAGACCTCTTCTTCAGAAACTGAGACTTCGTGTACGAAATCACCCTCTGTTCCATCAAATGTGTTACTAGTTTCACATTCCTTAAATGATCGGTTCTCATCCAGGGGGGGCGTAGAAGTATTTCAAGGGAGGCGTGAGTTTAAAAAAAAAGTAAAATAAAAAGTAAAACTAACTGTAATTTGCTGTATTCAATTTTGTGGTCACAATGCCTAAGGTGTGCTTTGTCACAGTTGCAACCTAATGTTCTAACAGTTACAACCTAATATTCAAAAATATGTCAAGGACAAAAAGTGCAAGCAATCTTATTAATGTTGTGAAAGTGACTGGTATCACATGCCAGCCTCACCTAGATCCTTGATTACCTCAAATATATTTGATATGTATTTAATTCTTTGGTTCCATATGTTCTAATAATAATATGTTCCAAATTAAGATATGTGTAGTAATATTAAATTTTGTGTATTAAATTATCTATTCTATATTTTCATTTAACAACCAGCTTCAGTTTCAAATTCCGATTGTACTACTTGTATTGAACACATGTGGTGGTGGTGGGGGAGGGGGGAGGGGCCTGACCTCACATCGGTGTTCAAAGGGGGGCACAGAGCTTGAAAAGTTGAGAATCCCTGCCTTAAATGATTTTTAAAATGTCTAATATTTCACAGCATTCCGAAAAAATGTAATAGAATACTTATACATGCATATTGATATAAACCAGAAGTTTTAGACTGACTGAAATTTCAAATCATAATTTTGATTACCGGCACATTTTTCAGGCTTATTTCGACGGGAATAAAAGCTCGTCATATAACAAAAAGATTATACTACGTCTTCATTAACTTTGATTACACAATTAGTTAAGTGAACAACAAAGATCAGCGAACTTTAAAGTGCGAAACTGACAACTATGA
>OU015500.1:137028727-137086227 GCA_907164885.2 Dolomedes plantarius
GAAAGAGCATAAATGTAGCCTTCGAACCACTGCTTTATTAAAAACGCTATTTTGAATAAAAACAAATCTTTCAAGCCGCAGACGATAATGTTGACATTTATAATCATAGTACAATTGCAATTTCTTCTTTTGCTGCAAAAGGTTTTTTATTAACGCTTACCAAAATCGTCTAAAAAATGTGCGAACAGCCTCTGTGCATATATATATATATATATATATATATATATATATATATATATATATATACCTACATACATACATATATATATATATATATATATATATATATATATATATATACACTCATGGACAAAAAAATTAGCGCACCAAGAAATCATTGCGGGATCGTAGCGAAACTTCCTATGAAGGTACATGTCGGGGAGATATGCAAATGATTAATAATGCAGCGTGATTGCGCATTACGTATAGCCGGTAGAGGGAGTTGAACATCGTACTCTGTGGAGTATAAAACAGGTAACCAAAGCTTGTTTGAGTGTGCTGAATCATTTCCAAAGGAAGAGCAGAGATACACATGCCATTACGCCGTGTTCGAAGACAATATAAGCAGTTGTCGCAGTTTGAGAGGGGGAGAATCGTCGGGATGATGGAAGCTGGGTGGTCAGCTAGGCGAGTAGCTCTTCAATTTGGCCGCTCTGATTGTGTTGTGAGGAGGTGTTGGGACCAGTGGACCAGAGAGATGTCATGTACACGAAGACCAGGCTCAGGACGCCCTCGACAGACCAGTCGTCGAGAAGACCGCCACATCGTAAGAAATGCACGCGTACAGCCAACTGCTTCATCGGCCGCTATCCAGGCACAGGTAGCACCTTCACTAGGGGCCTCTGTGTCTTCTCGAACCATACGAAGGCGCCTGGCTGAAGGACAGTTGGTATCGCGGCGCCCATTACGTGTGCTGCCCTTGACGCCCATTCATCGACGCCTCCGTTTGGAGTTTTGCCGCGCACGAGGAAACTGGACTGCAGCGGAATGGAACCAGGTCGTCTTTAGCGACGAATCCAGATTCAATCTCGGCAGTGATGACAATCGTGTTCGTGTGTGGAGAGCCCGTGGTGAACGCTTCAATCCTGCCTTTGCTGTACAGCGACACATCGCTCCCACAGCTGGTGTGATGGTATGGGGTGCCATTGCCTACAATACACGGTCAACCCTAGTATTGTTCCGTGGCACCATGACAGCCCAGCGGTATGTTCATGAACTCCTGCAACCACATGTGTTGCCACTCATGCAACGGCTCCCAGGAGCCATTTTTCAACAAGACAATGCTCGGCCTCATACGGCAATGGTGTCACAAGACTGTCTCCGCACTGTTACTACCCTTCCTTGGCCTGCCCGATCCCCAGATTTGTCTGCAATCGAGCATATCTGGGATCATTTGGGACGACGAGTTGGGCATCCCACGAGTTTGAACGAACGAGAGGCAAGGTTACAGCAAATATGGAACGAAATGTCTCAAGATATCATACAGAACTTGCATGACTCAATGCCTGATCGTATAGCATCGTGCATTCGCGCTAGAGGGGGTCCAACGGAGTATTAACTCCTCCGTTCTTTTGCATTTTTCTCTGAAATAAATTATCCCTTTTCTTTGATTTTCTTATCATTTACTTATATCAAAGTAGTCATTACGTATGTAAAATTTCGTTTCATTTTGACGACTCCTTGGTGCGCTAATTTTTTTGTCCATGAGTGTATATATATATGTATACATTACCCCGTTAATGGCCGTTTTTACAAAGGGGATCTGAAATTTCCCGTTCTAAATAGGGAATAGGAAAAATGTTCCCCATAAGCTACAGGTTAAAATACAAAACGCTATAGAATCATTCCAAAAATCTTTCTAGACTTTGGTTCTGCTACACTAGCGTTTAGGAATATAAACGTTTTCATAAATCCTCAACGCTTTGAGGAAACACTTTGAAGTTGTCTAATTTTTATAACTTAAATTTTCAATGTTGTGTGTTTTTAGAGGAACATTTTCGCAAACCATACGAAAATTGATTCAATCAAAGTAGATTTTATCACAAACTATCAATATAATTCAGCTTCCTCTGTGCATTAATTGATAGGCATATATTCATATTAACGTTGAAATAATATACTGATACATAGTTATTTAAACAGTCATTTTACGTGTAATATCAATGCTCTATTTCTGTATATAACCTCTGTTTTAACAAGAGCATTTTAAGAAGGTTTTCCAAAAGGGATATATCCGTATCCGAAATCCTTCCAATATTTACCGGATATCCGCAACTTAAATATTTTAATTCTCCGTATAAAAGCGGTGTTGAAATTTGAATTTTCACATATATTTTTTAATATAGCAAATATTTGTAAATTCAGTTTTCGAAATGTATTCGCGAAAACCCACTGTGAATTAAAGCAATGGTTAAAAACAAAAGTTTTGAATTTAATTCGTATAAAGTTGTAAAGATATGAAGGATGAAGCGTGAAGAATTCGCATCCCATGGTAAGCCGGAATAAAGAATTATATGAAGAAAAATTCATACATTTCAAACGCGTTCAACGTTAAACATGATAGGAATATCAACTGATAGCTGCACTTTGAAGCAGGCATTTAACGTCTTTAAGAGAACTCCTTGGAGACCAGAAAATCTTGAATTGCTGTATCAGGCTTTGAAAACAGCGCAACCAACTTTAACAGATTATAAGAGAGCTTTTTCCGTTTTTGGAAATTATTGTTCAAAAATTAGATCTAGGCTTTCTTGTGCATAGCTGAATGTATCAATATTTTTTAAATACTATTATTTACATTTTGAAAATTAATAAAGTTTAGTATTTCAAAATTAAAAAGTAATTAAAGTAATCTAAGTATTTAATTTGCTAAGCCGACTTTTTTGGCAGTCCGTGAGAGAAAACTGCTGCATCAATTTACTTCGTTTTGGTCTGAAACGGAAGATTATAATATGAAGATTTGTCAAATTTGGTTTTTGTAACCGTAATTTCTATTTAATAGCGATAATTTACAATTAAAAATTGATTGATTTCTGCGCATGGCCATTTATATGTTTTAATGATAAACACGTTTATTCCGAGGAGTCTCTCTTGATCTCTCTCTGCCATTTTTATTTTCATGATAATTATGTTTATGAAACATAAGATTAAACCTCATGGAAATTGTTTATTTAAAGCTGTCTAATTATTGATAATTTACACTTAAAAATTGTTTATTGCGCATGCTCAGTGACATAGTTTAATCTGGCTTTAAATACTTACTAAGCACGAAGCCGCATAATCACGTTGATTTGTTTATTCTGAAGAATCTCTCTAGCCCACTCTCTATGGCTGTCATTTTAATTTTTAACTAGCATTATTGCCCGGCGTTGCCCGGGTAGATATATAGATATAAAATTTTCCTTGCATTCCATCAAAAAAATACTGGGCTGCACCCCCGCTCTTCATGTTCATCTGGCCAGTTGTGTTTATTTGGGGAGCCAGGGCCAAAGGTCATTCCCAACCTTCTTCCTCCCGCGCATTGGAATTTCACCCCCCGTCACCCCCCCAAACCATCTCTCTTAACGCAGCTGGTTGAGGTGAAGGGGCTCCACAGGTGGTCGCGCACCTCTTAGAGGCAAACAATTAATATAGGCTCAAACAATTAATATATTTAGATGAACAGAAGGCTTCCAAAAACTGGCCATGGGACAAACTTAATTTTTATTTATTTTTTCTTCCTTTTTTCCCAAATTTTATTAAGTTCTATTAGTTTGAACGTCATTGTCTAAAATTGTCTAAGGCAAGCGGGTCTCAACCTTTTTAGACCCACGGCAACACTAAACGTAAGAAAATGAAATAAACATTTCGCCCTACGGCCCTCGTCACCCCGAGACCAACTCTCAAACCACCCCCAGATCACCCCTCAGAAAAACCCTCTTTTCCCCCGCGTATCGAATTTGACTGGTTTTGGTGAAGGGGGCTGTATCCACATTCAAGAAGTGCGCTTAGGGGCACAAACACCATTAAAAAATTAATTTTAAAAAAACTAATTGAGCCCCAAATTTCGTTTTTCCTGATTTAAGTTTCTTGGGTCCTAAACATTAACTGTGACGAATTTGGTCCCGGTGGGGGAAACAGTCTATGATTCTATAGCGGACAAACAAACAGACGAGCTCTTTTAAATATATAGAAGATTATGTTTGTGAGATACGGAATGAAACCTGGCGTATATTGTTTATTTCGCGCTGTTAAGTAACCATATTTCTTTTTATTGGGTGTCAATAATAATTTTTTAAAGGGCTTTTCGCTATTCTTAATATTATGATTTTCAACGTTTGGCAATGATGTGTTGACTATAATTTGCGTATTAGTACATTTATTTACTATCTAGCCGTCATGTTTTGACGGGTACAAAGTAGTACGTATAAAGTTCAGAAGTATTAAGTTATCCAGTATCCGTCGGATAATTTAAAAATTACCATCCGATAATCGAGCTTACAGAAAATCGGTATATTTGGAAACCCTAATTTTAAGGATGTTCGAAAACAAAAATATTTGAGATGATAGAAATTTTGCCCAAATTGTCTAACTTGATTGGCTCAGTGCGGTACCCTTTTAGGCTGTAGATTGATTTTAATATGAGAAGTGTGATTAGTTATATAATTAGTTATATAATTGTTGTGTAATTGTTGTATATATATATATATATATATATATATATATATATATATATGTATGTATGTATATATATATATATATATGTATGTATATATACATATATATGTATGTATATATATATATATATGTATGTATATATATATATATGTATGTATGTATATATATATATATATGTATGTATATATATATATATATATATATATATATATATATATATATATATATATATATATATGTATATATATAATTATATAACTAATCACACAATTATATAAACCATTATATAACTAATTATATAACTACAATAATTGAGAGGAAAAGGTATTTATAACTTTAATTAAAATTTTAGCAATCTTGATCGTAGCATTATTTATACACAATGTTAATAGCAGTACACGTATAAGATAAATTAGTTAATAGGAAAAAAACTCTCTAGATACTGATAAGAATTCATATTTATGAATTAATTCACTAAGAATCATTAATTCAGATGGGTTTTTTATTTTAAATAAATTGCTTCAAGTATTCTGAAGCGAAAAAGTCATTAACCTTCATTTATACTCTTCATTAAATCCTAACATAAATTTCACAAAGAATCAATATTGAAATAAAGGTTCCTCTTATATAAAATATTATCTTGAGGCTGAAATATAGCTAATGAGTGGAATAAAATACTGACATTTCGCAGGTTTTTCAAAACACAGAAACTTTTTTTATGAAAACAAATGATAGAAATTCCTTTTCTTTATATTTTTATACGTAAGATTTGTGAATGTTTATAATTAATTCGAATTAAAATCATTTTGTGTTTTATTAATCGAGTCATCAAATAAACAAGCTGCTTATTTTAACTTGCAGAAAAAGAAATTTTGAATAGCGCTCCCTGCTATGCAAATAAAAGTTTTCTTTGAATTGAAGAATCAGATGAAGTTCTCCTGTTGAATGTGATTTCCCCCGAGAGACTTCTTGATAATTAAATTAAGTCTACATCATTTCTTGGATGTCTCTTTTTCTTCTTTTCAAAACCAAAAGTTTTCTACGAAAGCTATCAAAGAGTTTCCTTGGAACTTTATTCTCTGCATAAAAATATCACATTTTTTTTCCTATATGCATAACTTATTCATAAACGTGGTTTGTATTTATTATTGTAATTGGTTTTTTCCGTTGTGTAATTATTTATGCACATTAAGAATAATGTCAGGAATGAATATTAAATGTTGAATGAATTTGCAAATAATTATTTTCTGAATTAAATTGTTATTTTCTGTCAGATTTAAGTAAACAAGCAATATGCAGAAAAATCAGACACGTATTTTGTTGTTCAACGTAATTATAATTATTTACTAAATGAAAGTCTGTAATACGGTACATATGAATTGGTAAATATCTCTATATTTATGTTGATAAGCCGACTTTTTGGGCAGTCCGTGAGAGAAAACGACTGCATCAATTTACTTCATTTTGGTCTTAAACGAAAGATTGTAATATGTAGATGTGTCAAATTTGGTTTGTGTAACCGCAATTTCTATTAATTAGCGATAATTTACAATTAAAAAATTGACTTCTACGCATGCTCAGTGAGATGTTTAAATCTGTCTTTAGAAACTCACTCTTTCTGCGCATGCTCAGTGACATGTTTTAGTGATAAACACGTTCATTCCGAGAACTCTCTCTAGATCTCTCTCTGCTATTTTTTATTTTTATGATAATTATGCTTGTGAAATGTAAGATTAAACCTGATGGAAATTGTTTATTTCGCGCTGTTTAATGAGCGATAATTTACAGTTAAAAAAATTTCTTTCCGTGCATGCTCATTGACATTTTTAAATCTGGCTTTAGATACTCACTAAGCACGAGGCCGCTTAAGGGGACAGTGGACCTTCAAACCTAACAATTTTTGCTTTCGATGGATTTGCTTGAAATTTAAATATGTGATTAGTACTATAGATATATAAAAGTGGTTAAAATTCAAAGATGAAATATTAATAATTTATGAATTATGAATTATATCAATAGTTGGCCTAATTAAAAATGTTCCATGCGCATTTCTTTTGCATACAATATGGTAATTTTTATTTACAGGATACCTTATAGAACTAACAATGAAACTTATTGCTCATTTTATGCATTCATTAAAAATATATAGAGAAAAAAATAATAATAGTGAAAACACCCTTTTTATTTCGCAAAAGACCTATAAATTTTCTTTCAAAGTACAGAATTTAGAAATTATGAGTTACGAAGCATAATTATTTTCAATAAGATTTATTTGATATGCAGTTAAGTATATAAAACTTAAATTTCAAAGCGATACGATAATTAGAAATGCGCCAGAAGCAGTTTAAATATTCGTATGACATAAAAATTTTTGTTTTGAGAAATACGCATTTAAAGTTATTGCTATTAGTAACCACATATCTAAATTAAATAAAATTGTCTATAACTAGGAAAGTAATCACAGAAATAAAAAAATATTTTTGCAACACATTCCTACTCGTCCGTAGTTTCACAATTCAATAAAATAAAAAAAATCGAATTTTCAGACAAATTTCTGTCCCCATAAACACATTAATTTTTTTCTGCGCATTATTATGATTTTTAACATTTGGGAATGATTTGCCGAGTATAATTTGTGTATCAGTACATTTATTTACTATCTAGCCGTCCTGTTTTGGTGGGCGCTAACTAGTTTATAATAAAGAAGCATTTTATAAAAATAACATGCGGAAAAGCTCTTAATTCAAGTCTAAGGAACCCTCTAAAGTAAAGCCCTGTGCTGCTTTATGTAAACAATCTTCTTCTGTTCATGACTCCCCCCGTTTTGCTGCGTCGCGTGTTTTAGACTTTTAACCGGCCAGGACTGTCTCCATTCATATCTTTTCAGGATTGGTTTGCCTGATTAGTCCGACTAGGTCTTGTACCATTCGGTCCAATCTAGGACTGCTTTACATCTTTACGTGTGCCCTGCACTTTTGAATTTTAAGTCCCTTGTCTTGAAGTATTGGAGAGCCCGTGGTCTAATGGCCTAGTGGCCAAATTACCGGCATTTGTAAAATAGAAAATAAATTAATATTTATAATTAAAAAGAAAACACGTTGTTGTGATTTCTACTGAAAATAATCCAAAACAACACCTTCAAGTTAAAACTTTATTAAAACTCCTCCTTTTCAGTTTCACTTAAAATTTGTGACACGATGTGTTAGGCCTGGGAATCGCATAGCAATGTTCCATGGTAATGTAAGAAAATCAAATTTCTCACTGCCGTTTCTCTTGCAGCTTCTGGCAATGTAATGAATTTCAACATAGATAAAGATAGGTGTAAAAAACTATTTTTCATGGCGTTAATTTTAATTTATTAAAATTACTTAAGGGAACGGTGGACATTAAAATTTACTTTTTTTTTACTTTTCATCATAGAGATACGAAATTTTGTACATATACACATTTCACTATAAATAAATAGAATACCTAAAAAGAAATTTCCAGTCTCATTGTAATTTTAAGATTTTTTAAAAAAATTTTAATTTATAAACAAGATTTTAAAATGCTCCTTGCTACTTAATTTTTGGGATATTTCGTCGATTTTGCATTTTAATCTCTTTAAACTGTATAACAAACAATTCTGGGTATCAATTATTTAATCCCTTGAATAGTTAATTTTTGAGAGACTTTTTTCTGAATTCCATCCAGATTTTCATCAAAATTTTGCCTTTTGAAAAGTTTTAAATTACCTTAATTACCTTAATGAAGTCGAAATTGTAAAATGCATGCCCAGTTTTTTTTTGTAAACAGCATCAGGATTCTTCCTTATCAATTTCATGAATTTTGAAGAAAAATTAAGTAGCATGGAGCATTTAAAAAAATCAAAAAACCTTGAAAAATCTGTTTTGAGAATAACATAGTTAAAATTTATTACTACACTTAGCCATTATAAATTACTTTGTAGAAGCTTCATAAATGATTTTTTACTTGAATAAAATTATTTTGGTACTAATAATCTACAGAAATATACAGTGGCTCCCAAAAGTATTCGTACACTCACGATTTTCAGTGAAATAGGGGTCTATCCATTGATTAAAATGAATATTTCATAATGGGTATTTAATAATAAGATCTATAATCTATTCTTAACAAAACTACATGAAATATTTTGAAAACATAGTAAAACTTTATTTTTAAGAAACCAATAATCCAAAAGTAACAAAAACTTTATCTCACAAAAGTCATCGTACACTTGTAAAAAATCTCTACATATTAGTAAATATTCTAATTTTTCGTTAAATTAATATTTATTAGGATATCCTTTAGCATTCACAACAGCTTTTAAACGTCTGGGAATAGGTTGCTTTAGTTCTTTTGTAATTTTTGCATCAATGTTCATCCATTCTTCCATCATAATTGTTTTTAGTTCGCTTTTCGTGTGAATGTCGTGTTTTCGTACTCGAACCTCCAGTTCTCTCCAAATATGTTCTATTGGGTTTAAATCTGGCGATTGAGGTGGTGTTTTCAAAACTTATTAATTAATTCACAGAATGATAATAAATGCAGATGATTTTAAAATTTAAAAGTTCAGTAAGCGAGAATGCGGAAAAAACCAAGAGTTCGCACGCCATCTAGCGGAAGAAATTTTTTATAATGTTTATACTTCGGTTTTTAAACAAACAATACAATGTGTAATTCTAAATTAACAATTCGTCAGAAGTGGATATCATAATCTTTAAAATGATACTTCATGAATCGATTTTTCTTAAGTATGAAGGGAGAAAAAGGGATTGTCAGAAAAAATCACCCTCTAGAAATAATATATATAGGTATATATGGTGTGAAATTTATAATTTTTAAATTATCTAAATAACTTCCTATTAACGTCTGTATGTTACGATGAATATTATTTAGGAGTTGAAAATCATTTGGTCGACAATATTGTAGGCTAGTTAGGATGGAAGTAAGTATATCAATGTTAACCTATGGAGACATCAATGTTACCTTTGCATCAATGTTAACCTATGGAGAAAATGCGTCTATAATTGACAGCTACATAAATGCTGGCAATCCAATAAAAATAGTATTTTCAGATAGCCAGAAATTTTCTGCGCTTTGCTAAAGAATTCATTTTATAAATTTCGCTGTATTTTTTGACAAAAATTCTACTTTTTGTTGTGCATATTCTTTTAAATGGAAGTTAACTGCTCATGATAATAAATCATTTGGGACATAATGATAGTCTGCATATCACATCGTTAAGAAATTTCTTAGTTGAAATATATTTCTTTGCATTTTTCTGGAAAATAAAATGTTACTAAATAAAACCTTTTTCCCTTAACTTTCTTAAAAAATTATAAATGAAAACTTCATTAACAGCTCTCCAGAATTTCTATCTCGTAAAATCATGGTCGTTGCTGGTAAAAATTCAGGAATAATTAATAAATAACTCAACCGAGTTTGTTTATCTGTAAATAAGTCTAAATAAAGTGATACACAAAAAACACCTTATCTATAAAAGTACGGTTACGATTAAAATCTGAATGACACAAGTTTTGTTATAACCGAGCCATGAATGGCGGAGTCACGGTAGATTCAAACACATTTTACATCTGTTATTAATTATATGGTTTAATTGAAAGTAACGTTTCAAATTTCCTTTTTCCCATCTGTCATCTGGATGAGAATTTTTTTGTGTAAACTTAAAAAACTATGCTAACTCGATAATATGGCTCTATCAGGCCATTAACTCAGGAAAAGCAGGAAAATCTTCAGTATGTTGAAACATGCTTAATCAACCAAAAATGTTACCATTAATGTATTTTTGCATAAATATTATGAGAAAAAAAATTAATTATGATGATGAGAAAAAGTAGTTACGATTCTTCAGTTATGAATAATGCGAATGCATTGGAATAAACCCCTGCATTTCATTGCAGTATTCTAATTATCATAAAATCTTCATAACCTTTGAATGTACGGGATCCATTAGGTTGCGGATGATTCAATTTCTTTCAAAATTAATTTCTCCGATGTAATATTAAGCAAAGTTAGTAATAAGTGTAACTGTGGTCAACAACCACAAAATATCTACAGAGTGTATATCGTAGTATTTTCTTTAAAAGAATCTTAAGTCTGTTAATCAACTAATTGCTTAAATAAATATGAAACATTTTATTTCAATGTATCTGAAAAATATGAAATCAGTCATAAAGGAAAAATTGGTCTCTGAGCAGAAAATTTATCAAAGTATCTTTCTACAGTAGTCACTGAATTTTCTAAGAAAGAAATAGGTATCGGAATATGATATTTATGTCCTCACTGTCTAGAAATCTGAATTTAGTGGAATCATTATTATACAATTGGCTCTCTGTATAACGACGCTCTACTTAACGACGATCTCTATTTAAAGACGATATTTCCCAGTCCCGCCCGCTCCGACGTTATGGGAAATGTTATTTTTTCACAAATTCTGTTTAAGGGCGATCTCTACTTAAGGACGATTTTTCACGGTCCCTTGAAAGTCGTTAAACAGAGAGCCAACTGTATTTTGATTTCACACTTACTGTATGCTTTATTAAAACTGGGTAAAAAAAATAAGATATTGGTGCAGTAACCTGAGAATAAAATACTACCTCATACACAGATGCTTAAAAACTTTAACATGTGAAAGCAAATAATAAAGTAAAATACTTACTGTTTAGCGCGCTGATAATCGACAAATATATGCAGTTTTACAGAACACTAGAGACTGTGCTTTTCAGTTGAAAATATATTGCAAATTATACAAACATTCCTATTCAAATGCATAATCCGCATATATTAAAGGACGTTAAATAAATTTACAGCAGTGTGTATGCAAATTAAATCTTGTAATGTATACCATGTCAAGAACCAACTGCGTGTTTAACACAGACGATAAAGCTAACCAATGTCACTCTTTTACACCTTTAAGCATGTCATATATACACCCTATATATAAAATATATCTTTTTGCATTAAATATATGCAACACAATTAATATGATCATTGCTCTAAATCAAAAGCATTTCTGATAAAAGAATTTTTGAACAGTGAAAAAAACATAAAAAGAATTAACTTTAATATACAGTTTAACGAAGTCGCTAAATCCCGAAAAAAAGTTCGTTATTTGAAAAATTCATTAAATAGATATTCACCTTTTATAATACTTTAAACTCCACAAAACATATTTTAAATTCATAAACACTAAATATTATTAAAAAAAAGTAATTAATCACACCTTTATTTTGTAAATTAATACCTATTTGTTTTATATATCTTACCCATCAAAAAGAAATCTGCATGGAAAATAAGAATAAAACAAAACATTGTCCGGGAATACACTGTATTTTCGATTTTAAAAAAAACATTAAAATTAATGAATTTTAATGACATTATCGCATTTATTATAACAAGTAATTTTAAGCATACATTGCCTCGTGTGTCCTTAAATTTAATTACTGATAAAGTCTCTCAATTTTGTCTAAGGTGTTTGTTTGAAAAAAATGTTTTCTCTCATAATACGTCTCGCATCTTTGCAATGTACTAAAAAGCTCTTCAGGCGTATTTTCTTCAAACTGTAATTCGCGTCGGAATGTGTTAATAGAGAGTTAATGTGTTAAATGTGTTAAAAGAAAGAATAAGTTTGAAATGTTCAGAAATATTTTGAGAAATATGGAGGAAAAAAAATATTGGATCACGAGGAAAAGTTCGTTAAATAGAGACTGCACTTCGCTATTTGGAGGTTATTTTACGAAGAAATTCGCAAAATGTTCTTGGTTCCAAGGAAAAGTTCGCAAAATAGAGAAATTCGCAAAATAGAGGTTCGTTAAATAGAGGTCCGACTGTAATTTATTTCTCACACTATATAATAATTGATAAGATTTCAATGAATGGTGATCTTTAAGTGACACAAATTTTAACATCTTAGTAAAATATTAAAACCACTTCAAAATACAAGTGTGTATGAAAATCTAACGTTATCGTAGAACTGATATAATAAGATCTTATATTTGATAATTCAAATTGTTTTGCATATGATTGATTTACGAATATATTTATTGTAACTTATAAATTTTCGATGTCTAGTCTACATAAATAAACTATTTTATAACCCCGCAACCATATTTAGTTTATGTAGATATGCATGGTTTCCACCTATATCCGTTACACACCCTGTAACTTGTAAACGGTGACTGCTTAGGCCATAAAGTTGGTGTCTAGGTATAGCGCTACTGGATGTTGCAAAATGTGCAGCAAGAAATCAAGTCCAGAGTGCAAATGTGTATAGTTGCTAATGGAGAGCATTTTCAGCAATATAAATAAACTAGCTGAAAACCCGCACTTCGCTACGGGGTACATTCAAATTGAATACAACGGTCAATGTATGCAATTAATGCCAAAAAAATATATATACAGTAGAGCCCCGATTATCCGCGAGCGGATGATCCGCGGTGCGGATTATCCGCGAGTGCGAGTGCTACGAAAAAAAAAATTAATTACGAACCTCAAAACTAATTTTAATTTTTATCAGTGTCTGAAAGTGCTTCTGTGATGAAAAAAGGAAAAACGATGAAGAAATCCATTTATAAGGAACTTGACTTTGCATTAGCGGAGTGGTTAGCTCAGGTGCGAAGTGAGGGCACCCCCGTGTCTGGTCCTACCATTCCAGCTAATGCGAAAATCTTTTTTGATTTGTTAGGCCTGGAAGGAAATTGTGATGCGTCGTCCGGTTAGTTACATCGTTTTAAGAAACGTCATGGAATTAGAGATAGTATTGGTCTACACGGAGAGAAGTTGAGTGGTGATCAACAAGCAGTTGATGATTTTCAACTTGAATTTCAAGAGTTTGTGTTGTCTGAGGATCTGTCATATGAAGAAATTTATAGCGCTGATGAATCAGGGCTTTTGTGGAAGTGTCTTCCCAAACGTACTTGAGCGTTTGAAAGGGAACATCAAGCAGCAAGGCACAAAAGTAGCAAGGGAAGAATTACAATCTTGCCATGCAGTAACGCTGCGGGTAGTCGCAAACTTAGGTTTCTTGTAATCGGTAAATCTAAGAAACCGAGGTCTTTTAAGGGGCCAAAAGTAGAAAATTTACCAGTTGATTATTTCAACCAAAAAAGATTGGATGAACCAGCAGATTTTTCAAGAATGGTTTGAAAAGATTTTTGTACCTCAAGTACGTAAACATTTTAACTCAAAATATTTGCCAAAGAAGGCTGTTTTGTTAATTGACAACGTGCCTTCACATCCAGCTGCAAGTGTGCTTAAATCTTCTGACAGGCCAATATTCGCAAAGTTTATGCCCCAAAATGTTACTGCGCTGATACAACCTATGGACCAGGGAGTCATTGCAACCATGAAGAGAACATACAGGACAAAGTTTTTACTGTGAAAAATCGAGGAAGGCTGCGATCTCAAAGAATTTTGGCGGAATTATACAATTTTGGATAGCATTTACGATATTGGTCTGCATGGGATTACATCAAACCCTCAACCCTTGTTAAATCATGGAGAAAACTCTTTCCGAGTATCGAAACAAATGTCAACCAAAACATTTGTGAAGAAGAGAATGAAATCATGCCGACCGCTATACTTGTTGACCTAGTGACATCCGTTCCGGGAGGTGAGAATGTTGACGAAGAGAACACAGAAGAGTGGCTGGAATGCGACGCAAGTGATTCGGGGTTTGAACGACTGACTGACATAGAGATAAGGAACAAAGCAATGGGAGTGAACGAGAATGAAGAACAAAATGAAAGTGAAGACGAGCGTATGACACACGAAACTGCTTTGCAGCACGTAGACGGATTGCTTCAATATTTAAAGGAACAAGACGACGATGCACATCTGGCAGAAAAAATCATGTTAAGGAAAGTACAATTTAGAATACAGAAAAGATGTTTTCAAAGAAAAGGTGTTTTCAAAGCAAGAAGAAAAAGCGAGTGACTGATTTTTTTAAAAAGATGTAACTGAACACTTTTTGTACATACTGTATGCATGTATTGTTTCCTGTTTACCGTTCTTAATTTTAGTGATTTAGACGTAGAGCAAATGTTTCTGCTGTACTGTACATATGTATGTATTTTAAAAGTTTTATTATGTTTTTTGTACAATAAAACATAGTTTTTAACGTGGAAATTTTTTTTCCGTGTTTGCACCTCATTTTTAGACATTTTCAGGTTATCCGCGATTTTTGTTATCCGCGGTGCCCTTGCCACCCAATTCCGCGGATAATCGGGGCTTTACTGTATATATATTTATAATAAATACGACGATCAATATATACAATTGATGTAGAAAAAAATATATATTTATAAAAAAATCGTAAGGGATATTTTTATAGACAAAATAACGTCCAATCGTCTGCCGTATTAGCAAGAAAAAAATTATTTTTTTTTCTATTTAGTTGTTATGCACGTGACGATAAATTTATTTAAAGTACCAGATAAAGAAATCACATGATCGGCATTTAAGAAATTAAATTCTAAAAATTAATCTTTAAAAATTCACCAAAAATCAGAAAATGAAGGTAAAGATCTCATTTTAAGGGAATATTTATGATCTTTCTCGTGGTATAAATTTTATAACGCTCAATTTATTATTCTAAATGCAAACTTAAAAATTTACTAAAACAGATTAAAAATTTAATTTTAAAAAATATAAGAAGAATTTTTCAAAAATCTCTCTTAGTGCACCTCTACACTATAAGAAGAATCGCCATGCAAAATTTCAGCCCTTTAGGTCCAGCGGTTTGGTCTGTGTGTTGTATGTCAGTCAGTGAGTCAGTTACGGAACTGTTTTATATATATAGATGATCCTGAAGATAGGGAAGTGTTTCAGTTTCTTTCTTCCTCTTTTTATGACATGACAATTTTCGATATCGTGACCAAACAAAAGTTTATTTTCTACATTCTATTTTAAATATTAATGTGCGCAAGGTGTATTTTCTTACTAAATCGATGATGCTGAACAACTTTGTAATTGACCTTTTTCCAGTATCTCGTATCGTTTTTGATATAAAAACGCTAATTCCAAAATTTGCCGATAGATGCCGGTGTAAGTTGTCTCATCGAGTATCGCATAGCCTTTTTACTATACCTAGACACCAACTTTATGGCCTAGGCTGCCACCGTTTAGAAGTTAAGGGGGGTGTAACGTATATAGGTGGGAATCCTGCATGCTTTTCACTAAATTTCAATATCTGTTGCTATTTTCGTAATGGCTTGGTAAGGAAAAATTACAAGATTCTGTAATGCTTACAAGGAACTTGTCGACAATATTAAAATATCAAATATAACCTTCTTGGATAAAACAATTTAGAATTTAAGAAATACGCCTTGTTTCGAACTAGTAAATATTGTCTTTTGTGAAGTAAGTCACGGGGCATTAAATAAGACCGTCTCTGAATTACGAATTTGTGACACACAGTTTCTGTGATTCGTCCCCTGAGACAATCCCATCTAATATTCGGAAACATTGGAAGGTCAGTATCTATCAGTTTAAAATTTGACGTCAGATCATGTGCTGTTTTTGATTTCAGATACTTTCATTTACGATTTTATTAGATACTACTTCTTAAGAGAGAAAAAAATAAAGAAATTTTGCAATTTTGGGTCTTCATACTTTATCTGAAATGTCAGAGATCAAATTGCAGAGTTGTTTTTTGAGCAATTTTATTTCATTTTAACCATTTTGAAGTGTAAGAGGTCTGAGCATTAAAGAAGAAACAAACGGAATACAAGAAAAATACACAGAGTAAATGTTTTAAATACCAAGATTGAAAAGGAAAAAAATACGTACATGTCAACTAAAGTACTACTTAAAAAAATGAATTGTTTTTTTTCTTTCAAATAATTCTAATGCATAATAAAACTACAGATGACAGGTATTTACCCTCTCACCGTAAGATATAAAGGTTCAAAATAAATTCCGTAGTCGCAACATCATCCCTTCAGCTCTGAAAAATGGAGAAGGACTTTATCTAGTCTAGGCAAAAGAGCCTACCCTCCGGCCTAAATCTATCCTGCAATATGACGAAAACACATGAGCAGCATTTTCACGACTTGTACCCATAAAGTAGTTCGGGGTACACCGAATGTATAGTCTTTTGTTACATTTTAATGTAATTATCGTTCAAGTTTTTATACACGCATAAAAAAACTCTAGGTATTATGGTCTTAAAAAGTGTAAAAATCCATTTGCAAATTCATACATACAAATATTTCTTTTTCATTAGTACAACAAACCTCAAAACATTTTAACTGCGAGCATTACTTCATAAGAAATATTTTGAAAGAATAATTGTTGTTTTCGTGTTAAATTTTAACACTATTCTTTAACTTTATTTCTTCAAGCGGTTACAAGAAACTCAATACAAAGACAGTTTTTAAGAAATCTGTATAAATATTTTAAGGGGACTCACGACCCTTAAGTCGAGGAAATAAGGCATATTTTCATACTTTTTGACTCATTGTAACTATTTCAATTTACTTCCAATTTTTGCAAATTTTATGTATATGATAAATTGATATATTTATTTTAATAAACAAATTTTTCAACTCTCAAAATAGTTTTAAATATTTTTTTAAATGCTTTAGATATACCTTATTTTTTAAGTATTTTTATTGTATACTGGCTTGCGCGCAGAACTATGAAATTAATTTTACACTTAAATGTATAATTCCTGTATTATATTTAAAAAAAATAAATCGAAATACAGTTGAACATAAAACATTCAACTTTAAAATATTTTTAAAATTTTTTAAAACTGCTCAAAATATACTTAAAATTTTCTTAAATTTTTGCATTAGTTTACCCTTGAAAAAATAACAAAATGGGCAGTGATTGCAGTAATTCTAGTTCAGACGCAATAAAATAATATGATTATGCAGTGATCAAAATTTCAGGGAATTATGTTTCAAAGTTTTTGAGATATCAGTTGCGGAATGATGCAAAATTACATTTTGAGAAAAATGAGTTTAAAATTTTTCTAACCATAAACTTGATCTGTAATTAAATCTTTAGAATATCAATATCTCCGGAACTAAGGGGAATATTTTCATGCAGTTTGCTTTTTTGTTCAGAAATGATCAGCCTTAAACATAATTTTTTTCCAAAAAATCGAATGTTTTAAAGATTTTAAGGTAGTGAGTCCCCTTAAATAAAAAATTTATGAATTCATCTTGTTACGCATAGTTCAGTAAGGCCCCCTTCATAACCATTTAATAAAACCAAAAAATGTTATGGGCTTGAACTACAAATTAATGCTGTGTAAGTATTAATTAATAATTGAAATAGAAAATAAATAAAAATTCATATTAGAAAAGAAATAAAAATTCTTAAAACATGATTCCATTTTTCTTTAATACTATTCCATAGATGTTACTGACGTAACAAAAAAAGGCATCTATGAGAACGTTGGTGAGTTTTTGATTTGCCTCTCTAAAACTAAAATCTGTAAAGAAAAAATTATTTTTTGCATTTACAATATTTTGAAACAATTTATTCTCATCAAAAATGTCTTTATACAGAGATAATTCAACAATTTGAAATTTTCTTCCGACAACAGTTGAAATTGAAACTTTAAAAGCATGATTAGATTTTAATTTATATGCTTCGCCTCTATTTACACACATTTTTAAATTTTGTACAACAGAAATATATTTTTTAAATTTCCCCTTCTGAATGTATAAAAAAATTTTATTTGTGAAATTTATTTGCAAAATTGAACTATTTTTAACTATAAAAATTTTAATCCCTTTTAAAAGTCGAAAAAAAAACCCTATGTTTATCAGGATAACTTGCATCATGAAAATAGTTCGAAAATTTTTAGTTTAAATTAAAATCCTGGAGCCCTTTTAATAAAACTAAAATAGAAGACAGCTGTTTAGAATTTCATAGAGATTCTTTAGGAAAAATTTTATCCATCTAAATACAGAAAATCAAGAAAAATTTCGTTCCGAGATAAACAGGCTTAACTTGTAAGGCAAGCAGAGATAGAGCTGATTAAAAACGGCGTTTCTAACTTTGCAACCTCCGTAGAAACATGTGGTTTGTATAATTTTAACCATAAACGTACGTAGGTTGTTTTAAGATAAGAAAATATATAAATGGGCTTATTTTTAAGAATTCTTAGCCCTCATTAAATCCGATCATTCGTAGAGGGTTTAAAGTATGCGACTTTATGTTGGCGCAGCTGCACGGTATAAACAATGGAAATCCTCAGTACACAAAATTAATGATAAAGTTATCACTAGTTTATATTATATCTATTATAAGATTATAAATGTGTATCAATAACATGTAGCAATACACATATCCAACATTTCGGTATGGGCATCCAAATCTGCTATGGGAAGTATTTGTTCTCGACATTCAGTACATATATGTGTATTTAAAGAAAGCAATCACTGATATTTCTTTATAAACCGTGAATAACGTAACAGAAAAAGACGGTGACATCGTTTTTAGCGTAGGATAACGTTCCTCCATAACGGTCCTCCGGAAAGCAAAATTTCAGATGTCCTGCGTCATGAGTTATAATTTTGGCAGAGCGCCAAAGTCTGTATCACTTGAAGCAGTAAACAGTTAAACAGAAAAGTACCAAAATGCGTCAAAATTTTGACATACACACACATATATATATATATATATATATGCGGGTTATATCTTGTACAGTTTAAGCTATCATCGAACTTAAGTAGATTATTTCATCAGGATAATAAGAATTAACAGGTTTAAAACATTATAATTTTTGTGCTATTAATCTGGAGTTACTTTAATCCATTTTGTTTACTACGCATTTACTGTTGCAAGCAGAGAACTCAAGAATTATATATATATATATATATATATATATATATATACATAACACATACATACATATATACATACAAAAGAGGTAAGCAACGATAAGTAATCCTACGTTAATAACCTGTGGTAGTTTCGTTAGAAGAGAATACCTGAATTTTTTCAGATAAGAACTTACCGTCACAGTTCAAGTTAACCTCGTCTTCCATTTCTATAAAAAATTGTTAATTGAATAGAAAATTTAATATACTTAAATTATCTAATAAACCTGCACTTTAACTGATATTAAAAGTATGAAAGGTGTCAGTTATTCGCATAAACTAAAATCACATAAATTATAAATAATTTATGACAGGGAAAGATTATAAAAGAAAATTACAATGCACATATCTTACTCGTTCTGAGTCCATTGCATACGTATTCTAAAAATATATAAGCAATAAAATAAACAGGTCGATGATAAATTGTATAAAATAAAAGTTTCAAATCTGCTAAGAGAATATATTCAACTCTATTCTTTTCCCTTTATTTTCGAAACCTGTAAATAATTTCAAAAAATAATTTGAACATTTTTTTTTTTTTTTGCAAAGCGTCTGGCTCATATAAGTGTTAATGCAGTTGTGAAGGTGGAAATGCCACGTCTACAACTTTTTCTACTTACAGCAATTCCATAGGATTATATACAAGGAAAGAAACCTCTTTATTAAGAACTTTTTTTTCTACTATAATCGTTAATATATATGTAAATGTCATTTAAATCAAGGTTCTGCAAAGAATTCTGTTATCGAAAAACTTCGTTAAATGGAAAATTTTTAGAAGGAATCTTCGCTATATTTTTGTATCTGAAAAACTCATCACGTATTTATATATGTTAAACTCATGAAGTTAAATTTGATTTTGAAAAATGTGTTTTTACTACTTCCCGCTTTTACACATTTTGTTGAAACATAATGAATTCCATTAGACAGTGTTATTAAAATGAATTCATTACAAGTGAAGTAGTTTGGAAAAAAAAATCTCCTTTCAAACACTTTATCAACAAAACCGAAAACGTTACTAGAATATTAAATTACAAATTTGAAATATTAAAAATACAAGTGTTATAAATTATTTTCTTCCTGCTTCTGTGAAATATTTCGTACTAACACACTTCATAAGCTATATTTTTGCATTTATCTTCTCAGAAATCTCATTATAAACTCCATTACAACAAATGCTATTAATTAAGGAAATGTTTTAGCTTTCCATTTTTTTTTAGTCAGGCGAATATATGTTATTTATGAAGCTCTGTTATTTCAGAATTGAGATGCGAAAACACTTGATTTCTTTCTCCTTTAAATTGAACTATGCAAAAATTTTCATTTTTAATTAATGGTTTTCAACTGTTACATTTTTATTAAATACGTTTTCTTATTTTAAGGTTAATATTAATGTATTTTACATGCTTTAGTTTTCTCTTTATTGCTTTGCTTGAAATATATCTTTTAACGAGAAAAAAAAAAACCTTTTAAATATTTTACCCAAACCCATAAGTTAAAACTCGAAAAAGAAATACATAATGTATGTCCTAGACGATAATTTTTCCTTTATTAAAACTTTATGTATCTTCATAAAGTGGTGTCATTATGAAAGAAAATTTACCGATAATTGTTGAATTTCAACTACGTTGCGTGTGCACGATGTAAAACAATATCCATGTAACATTCGTTATTTTTTATAAAGAATTTAAAATGAAGGAATTTATTAGCTCTAAATATTCGTAATCTGTTATTTGGAAAAAATGTATCTAATATCATTCATTATTATATAGTACTACTAGCTGAAAACTCGCACTTCGCTACGGAGTACATTCAAATTAAATGCAACGGTCAATGAATGCAATTAATGGCAAAAAAAAATAAATATATGTATATTTATAATAAATACGACGATGAATATATACAATTGATGTAGAAAAATATATATATATTTATAAAAAAATCGTAAAGGATATTTTTATAGACAAAATAATGTCCAATCGTCTGCCGCATTAGCAAGAAAAAAATATTTTTTTGTCTATTTAGTTGTTATGCACGTGACGATAAATTTATTTAAAGTACCAGAAAGAGAAATCACCTGATCAGCATTTAATAAATTAAATTCTAAAAATTAATCTTTAAAAATTCACGAAAAATCAGGAAATGGAGGTAAAAATTCCAAAAAAATTTCATTTTGAAGGAATTTTTATGATCTTTTTTGTGATATAAATTTTATAACCCTCAATGTATTATTTTAAATGCAAACGTAAAAAAAGTTTAAAAAACAGCTTAAAAATTTAATTTTAAAAAATCTAAGAAGAATTTTTGAAAAATCTTTCTTAGTGCACCCCTACACTATTAGAAGAATCGCCATGCAAAATTTCAGCCCTTTAGGTTCCGCGGTTTGGTCTGTGCGTTGTATGTCAGTCAGTCAGTCAGTCAGTCAGTGAATGAATGAGTCAGTTACGGAACTGTTTTATATACAGGTATATAGACAACATAATGTAAATTAAAGTAAAACTTCAAGATGTTAACATTGTGTATTAAAAATTAATTTACCTTTTCTGTATCACATATGATCGCGTTAATGTAAACAATCGGGAGGAATAAACCAGTTTAATTTCAGGTAGTCTCTTCTAACGAATCTACCATGGGTTATTGACGTAGGATTACTTATCATTGCTTACCTCTTTTTTTGACGCATTTTGGTACTTTTCTGTTTAACTGTTTACTGCTACTGGGTTTGGCGCGCTGCTAAAATTATAACTCGCGACCCAGGACGGACTCTCAATTTTTTCTTTCCGGAGGACCGTTATTGAGGAACGTAATCCTACGTTAAAAAACAATTACAAGAAGAGAAAATTTACAATTAGCATGCAATAAACAATTTCTACATTACAGTTTAATAGTTTTTCCTTGCTAATAATTCCTAATCTTATAAATAACTCTTTTCAAAAATTTCAAGTTCAACATCTTGCTCGAAACCTTTAAAATGCTATAAAATTAAATTAAAAACCTTTCTAAAACATATTTCAACGGAATAATAAAAAAATGACCGAACATTTAAACTTCTCAATACACTATAAGTAATATCTGAACAAAATCACTTGCATGTAAAAGAACGCCGACAACCATAACGTTTAAATTGAACGTTTGGAATCTACAAATGCTCAAATAAATAAATCATGATAAATAAATAAATAAATAAATCATATAAATAAATAAAGAAAAAAATTGAAGCATTCTTAACCCTCTGCCTATGCTAAATTTCTAGATATATTTTTTTCAAAACAGGTTTTAAATGTTTGTCCCTTCTGTTATGATCGTAATTTCATCTGCTTCCCCAGTAACATATAGATATTTTGATTGGAATTTAAGGGGACCGTGGACGTTTATTTGAGCAAATCGTTTTCATTGTAATATTGATTGTGTTATTGTAAAAAAATATTTCTGTAGGATATTAGTACCTGTTCAGTCTTCATAAAAAAACTTACTATTTTTATTTTTATTTTTAAATAATTCATTATAATAATTGTTTCATTTTATTCATCGTATTGTTTGCAATTTGTATTCTACAAGGTCTGACAATAAAGTTCGGTGAATTGTCCTGTAACATTAACGTGAGATGAAATATTAACGAAAGTTACCTTACTGTCCTTCGAAATAGTCACCTCCCATAACTATACACCACTGACATCTGCTATACATGTTCTGGAAACTTTGCAAAAAGTCTTCTTTTGGGATGGAGTTCAAAAGCCTCGTCAAGTTTCGTTGGATGTCAGGAATATCGTCAAATCTCTTTTCTTTGCAAAGCAAGTTTTAATGGAAAGAAGTCTGGAGGATTGAGATCTGGCGAGTATGGTGCATGTTCAATTTGCACCACCCCCTTTTTTGCCAGGAACTGTTTGACGATATTGGCTGTGTGAGGGCGAGCATTGTCGTGAACAAAAAACCATGAACCTTGCTGTGCGTACTGGGGTCGTACCCTGCGTAGACGTTTCATGAAACGGGTCAAAATTTCAATGTACCCTTCAGCATTCATCGTCGTACCCTCAGGTAGTAATTCATTGTGGATAATGCCTTGACTATCAAAAAAAGTGATGGCCATCGTTTTGAAGCGTGATTTTTCTGCTCTGACCTTTTTTTCCGACGAGGTGATGCAGGAGAACTCCATTCCATGGTTTGCCGTTTCGTTTCAGGGTCGTACCTGAGACACCAGGACTCATCCTCAGTGACAATATAGTTCAAGAAGTGTGGTGTCGCCGTTTCGACAAAATCCTGTGAAGCCTCTAAACGTGCCTGCTTGTGATCGTCATCCAAGTGATGTGGCACAAGACGACAACACGTTTTTCTCATCCCTAAATTCTGGGTAACGATTTGTCGCACGGAACAAACGCACTAAACAAGCACTTTGTAAAACAAGTCTTACACGGAACACAAACGACGCTCAACTGAACAACGGTGGGGGCAGATGGTCAACACCTACCGCTACGCAGGTGCAGAGTTTTGTTTCGCCAGTGTTGCCAGATCGACCGTTCTGACTTCATTCACCGAACTTTATTGTCAGAGGTTGTAATTGTGTTTCTGGTCAATAGATGGCATCACTGTGTAACTTTTTTTTTACTTCAAACTAAAATGTATATTTATTCTGTTGTTGTTGCACGTTCGATTCTGAGTAATTGAAAGAAAATGGCAAAGAAATGTTTAACCTGTTGTGGTGTATATACTATTCTAAGCAATGTCATGTAAGAATTCAAAAATCGCTATGCTCGATGCAATTCCATTTTTCTTTTTTTTCTTAAATTTTCCATACAGATTATTTTTAAAACTGTTGAAATTTTGCAGCCATTTATTCATTTTGTAAAACCTAATTCCGAAACGTTATTCAGTGTGTCATGAATTCAACAGTTTATGTGTTAAAATGAAGTCAATTATTAAATGCATTTTAAGGTTACATGCATGGAACTAAATTTTTTAGTGTTGATTTATTATTCCAGTATTATCCAGATGATGTTAAAGGTAAGTCATTACAGTATTATCTTTATTAAAAGAAATAAGAAGATTGATTAGTTGCACTCAAACAAGAACATTAAATATTATTTTAATGGATTCTTATATATTCCACTAAGATATAAAATTATATTAAGAAAATAGCTGACCCCACAGTACCAAAACAGTTTTTTTTTTCAAGTAAAAAATCATTTATGAAGCTTCTACTAAATAAGTAATAAAATTAAGTGTAGTAATAAACTTTAAATGTATTTTTCTCAAAACAGATTTTTCAAGGATTTTAGATTTTTTAAATGATCCATGCGATTTAATTTTTGTTCAAAACTCAAGAAATTGATAAGGCAGAATCCTGATATAATTTACGAGGAATTTGGGTAATCATTTTACAATTCAACTTCATTAAGGGGATTAAATTCGCTTTATAACTTATCAAAAGGCAAAATTTTGCTGAAATTCGGGATGGAATTCAGAAAAAAAATCTCAAAAAGTAACTATTGAAGGGATTAAATAATTGACACCAAAACTTCTTTGTAATACAATTTTAAGTGATTGAAATGCAAAATTGAGGAAATTTCTCAAAAATTAAATCGCAAGAAGCATTTTAATTTTTTTATAAATTTTTAATTTTTTGAAAAATCTTTTAAAATTATAATAAGATTGGAAATTTCTTTTAAGGTATTCTACATACTTATAGTTAATTGTATAAATGTACAAAATTTCATATCTCTATGATAAAAAGTAAAAAAAAAAATAATGTCCACCGTTCCCTTAACAAAGTATAAAAACCTGATTTGAGAGGAAAAAAGTTTCATTTATAATATTTAGACATTATTAGGGTTAGCACTCATTTCCAGAGATCGAAAATCCTTAAGGACACACGGAAGCATTTTTAAGATCTTAATATGATTCGAAATATTTTTTTATTTCGAAACTTTAAACATTTAAAAGTATCTGAATTTTAAGACCAAGTATAACTTTAGGATAATTTATCCTAAAATATTAACTTTATAAATTCGTAGTACTAAATATCGTACTTCAAAATTACTATTAGAAGTTACAATGTGTTTGCTCATTTCTGCATTAAACTTTATAAAATTGCATCGATAAGAAATGTCAAAGCGAGTCATTGGAGCAAACCCCTGCTTCGCTACGGAATACATTAGTACCACTAATTATGTAATTTGGTTAATTTAATTTCAATTAACTTTACTGCTTATGTGAGGTAATTCCTCAGAGGCGCTCCTCATATAATTTAAATACAGTGATCTGATATTAAATAAGGGGTTTTGGATTTTTACCATGTTTTTATTAACTTGCTTTCTTGTTTGTGTGTATGTTTGTCTAGTACAAATCTTGTAATCGATTTTTAACTAACTTCCTGACTAGCTAGACATTTGAAACTTTTAGAATAGCTCAGAACACGATGACAATGCATTATTTTAATACTTTCAGCCCTCTTTAAGTAGGATTAAATTCATTTTCAGTTAATTTTTTATTGTGGACTGGTGCAGCCATCTATCGGCCATGACGGGAATGAAAAGTTAAACGCAATTTAACTTCCAATTAACTTCATTTTCTTTCAATTTGATGGGATAATTCATCAAAAAGATTTCTAAAAAGTATTTATTAATACGTAGAATTGTCAAGTTTATATGATTCACCAGAAAATTTTAAAACATGGTATATAAAAAGTCCTTTTTATCTTGTAATTATTAATTTCTTTGGGTCCCGAAGTCCTATTTATAACCTTCATAGAGGCTGCGTTATTTTAAAAAGCTTTCTAAGTGAACACCAAGAGCCTTAGGGCCTGTTCACATAGGAGTCCGTTGCGTTGCGTTAAGGAAAAGATGACGTTGAGACGAAAATAAACCAATCATAGGCGTTAAAAATTTCATTGCTAATCGTTTGGAGGCATATGATTGGCTTACTTTCGTCTCAACGTCATGTTTTCTTTAACGCAACGCAACGCAACGGACTCCTATGTGAACAGGCCCTTAGAGGATCCATCATTCAAAATTTCATCTTCCGAGGTCTTATGGTTCCAGAGATACAGTACAGTAGAACCCCGTTATAGCGAACCCGTTATATAACGAACTCACGGATATAACGAACGAAAATTTTGGTCCCACCGTTTTTCTGTTGTTTTTAATGTTAATTTATCCTTTTATAGCAAACCTCCGAAATCTTAAGAATCGGCTTAATAACGAACCTTTTTTTCAGTCGACTACTGAATTTTTTTTTAAAAACTTTTTAAGAATGCTGAACATACAACGAATGAAGAAGAAGCAAAGTCTGTTGAAAAAGAGGATGATGAAGATTTATCTGTTGCGATGTTGATAGAAAAACACAAAATTTCAGATTCTCAGATTTTCACATGCAGTTGTTCGTAACATGTGATGACGAAGTCCTGACATGTGAAAATTCGACTGGTGAAGATATTGTGGAAGAAATTAAAATGAATCATTCTGAAATCGAGCAAAGAATGTTGCAAAGAATGTTGAAGAAGAAAATGATGAAGATTTACCTATCGCGATGTGGTTAGAAGAGCAAATTGTTCGAAACATGTGATGATGAAGTCATTACATGTGAAAATTCAACTGGTGAAGATATTATGGAAGAAATTAAAATGAATCATTCTGAAATCGAAAATTCTGCATCTGATGCTGATGGAGAGGAGCACATAAAACGACGAAATCCCCACTATCTCAGATGCTACAGCAGCGATGCTTGTAATTAATAAATTTTTGTCTGCACAAACAGTGGAAGAAAGAGTGATGGAGTCATTTGATATATTGGACAAAGAAATTCATAAAATATTTTTGAAGTCGGCATAACGTCAGCAGAAGATTACCGATTATTTCTGTATCAAAACAGTGAGCAATAATTGAAGGTAAACGGAATTCATTACCATTTGTCTTCATTTTTAGTTAACTTAATTAGTATTGTGTCAGTAAGGGGGCTCACAACCTTTGAAACTTCAAAAAATCGATTTTTGGTTTTTGCTATATTCTGATTTTTGGGACATTTCTGAACAATATGCAAAAAACCGCATAAAAAATTTTGCATTATTTCTCGAGTTATGAGAGTTTATGTAAAGCTCATTCTGTTGCCATAGCCATGTTATTCCAAATTTAACTTCAGTTTTCTCAAATATGTGAATTTTTGGATTGCGCGCACTGTTACTCCCAAACTATGCGTGCTAGACACACAAAATTTTTATCAGTTTTGTATTATAAGCTTCTTTACACACTAAAACCAGAAAAGTTAAAAAAAAATTGTAAAAAAATTTTTTACACTTGAAAATGTTTTAAAAAATTGCTAAATTTTAAATTTTTTTTAATTTTATGTAAATTTTTCATTTTAAACTATATTTTTTGTATATTTTTTGGTTTTACATTAAACTTGAGTGTATTATTAATTTAATTTGACCAAAAAATAGTTTCTGTATGCATATTTCTTAATTTTATGATGCGCGAAACATCCAATTATTTTATTTCCCTTTTTAGTAATGTGTACATTTAAAAATAAAATCTAAAAATTATTTATGGCTTTACAAGTTCTATTTTTGTATAAAATATGACTGAAGACTTGTAATTTTGATATAAAACAAAAAAATTATATATATATATTAATATTATTGGAGTTTCAGTAGCTCGATTTTGATCATGTTTAGGGTCATTTCCCAGTAGTCAAAGGTTGTGAGCCCCTTTAATGTAATCGATTTTAGTCAATTTAATTCATTAACGATCATTTTCAATAGATGTTATCATTTTTTTAATACATCATTATTGAGTATACATAGCAACTAATGAGTTATGCATTTTGTGAACTCTAACAATTTTCTTAATGGTTCGAATATAGCGAACCACCGGATATAGCGAACAAAACCTTTGGTCCCTTGAAGTTCGCTATAACGGGGTTCGGTTGTAATCAGTCAGTCAATGACTGAGTGGTATTTAGGTTTTACAGTGGCAAAGCGTAATATATTCCAAAACATTTGTGAAAAATCGAATATTCAGAAAATACTAGCTCCGTCTTTTTCGGGCTGATTGTGATGAAACTCGGCCTGTTTACGTTTCTCGAATCGAAATTTCATTAAAAATAACTCCAATTGAGATCCGACATTAAATAAAAGAACTATAAAAAGCATTAAATAACACATAATTCCGATATTAAATAAGGGTTTTAGATATTTATTTTTATTTTGAGGTTTTAAGCCCCTTTCAACCCCAAAAATAAGGAGATATTTCTCCCTTGCGTTTCTTGTAAAATAGTAAATCGCGTGACGCAGAGTTAAAAGTCGTAAAATACGTTGATGAATGTAAAATAGAAAAGCGAAAGATGCGTTTGCAAAATCATCAGTTTTATCAAAGCCTAAAGAACGATAAATACTTTTCGTGGTTACACCACCGTGATGTGTTTATTATCCCCGAACCCTAATTACGAGAATCGACTTTCCCGAGGAAGAAACCTTAAAGACACTCCAGGGCTCCTCTCTCTACAGGTGTACAATAATAGTAGTTTGTAATAGCATCATAAGAATGCTTTCTGTTCAGAAGAAAGTTTTCTGTGCCCTTAAATTTTAGATGAGAATTTGTTCCGCATTTCCTTAACTGCAAGCAAATATCTTGCATTTAAAATGGTAAATCTCAAATTATAAAAATTAATGCACAGCATTTGAAATGATTAATCACATTCTTTCATTTACTGTCTTGGGAATTTTTGTGGGCAAATGTTTCTGTTTCATGGGTGTACTTAAATGAGGGAATTTATTATGTTGTATTCATTCTGTTTCACATCCGATCTAGTAGTTGCGTTATGGTGTATTTTATGTGTCTACAATTTACAGCTACATAAATGCTAATAATCCAAAAAAAAGGGATTTTCTGATAACCCGAACTTTTCTGCACCAGTCAACGGGATTCATTTTATAAGTTTCGTCCACCAAAGATATTAAGGAGCGTTCAAAAGACAATATACCATATTTTTATCGAATAATTTAAATTTTAAAATATTATTTGCATTTCTAAAAAAAGCGAAAATGCCCGAAGGTGTAAAATTCCTTCTCTATTACGGATTACAATTTTTAAAAAAAAATCTTTCCAAGCCGGCAATCTTTGAACACATTTTCTCCATAGGTTAACATTGAGGTGAGCTAATCCAATAGGTTTATATATAATATATATATATATATATATATATATATATATATATATATATATATAAATGCCCCAACGTGTAAAATTCCTTCTCTATTATGGATTACAATACTTTTAAAAAGTCTTTCCAAGTCGGCAATCATTACACACTTTTTCTACATAGGTTAATATTGAGGTGAGCTAATCCAATAGGGTTATATATATATATATATATATATATATATATATATATATATAATTAACAAGGCTTTGAAATTGACCACACATTAGAGTATAGGCTTAAAAGCCAAAACATAGATGAACTTAAATCAATTAGTATTGGACATTAAAACAAATTACTTTCAAGTAAGGCGCTGAATGCTGCTCTTTTAATGAAATAAAATAAATGAATAAGAATAAGATGAAAGAGAAAACCAGTAATAGCTCTAAAGCTACTTGCAGCCAGGAACAAACAACATGTAAAGAAAAGTATGAATAAGGTTTTTGACAGCATTTCTTCATCAGCGGTGTCAATACTGTCTAAAAACCAATGGAGCGTTTCTGAATGTGGATTCTCAGTTAAGTAAGTCTGTAACTGAAAATCCACTACCTCAATGGTTGCAAGATTTATGACGTCAGTCATCTTGCGGTTACAAGTTCTTAACTTCCACTCTGACTAGCGCCAGGCTTGGTGTTCTTTGGTTAAGTACCTTTAATCAAACTTAATTCATTTATTAATCAATTCTTCTGTCAATAATGGATTGTACGGTGTCTGAGTGTGCTTATTTAATAGATCATACTCATCAGAAACAATCCATTGGTTTTTAGACAGCATTGACACCGCTGATGAAGAAATGCTGTCAAAAACCTTATTCATACTTTTCTTTACATGTTGTTTGTTCCTGGCTGCAAGTAGCTTTAGAGCTATTACTGGTTTTCTCTTTCATCTTATTCTTATTTATATATATATATATATATATATATATATATATATATATATATATATATATATATATGTGTGTGTGTGTGTGTGTGTGTATATGTTTGTATTCATTCTTGGGATACATGGTGTCCCACCCCATGAGGAAAAGGTTAAGTGCGTCAACAGGATCAGATCTAGTTTTTTGATACATGCAGCATCCTTATGTATAAACATTTTGACTCTTCGTTACTAGTTAAAACAAAAATTGATTGGTTTGAGAATATTGGAACAACATTGTTTCCCTAAATAATGAATTACGTTTGAAGTGTCTCATTTCTTCTCAAATTAGACAATATCTTAAACCATATTTGTTAAATTTTTATATCAATGGATTTTTGTAAATCCGAAATTTGTATTCAAACGTAGCGGGAAATTCCCTAATCGCTCGAAGGAGGTTTATTATACTGCTGTTGCTGATAACTGATAAAACTATAAATAAAATACCAGGATAAACACATATCCCTCTGTGATATACAATAGTGTTTGTCCTTTGGTAGTTTAGAAACCTTATTTTTAAATCCCCAGCCGCAAAAGAATACATCATCCGATTGCTTAAATTACTAAAACTGAAAATATTTTGGAAAATAATTATATATAATTAGCCTGCATATTTTTTCCGTTGAGCTCGGGAAAAAATATTAAATCTTGGCTGAAAGATTTAATACTTCATTATTTACAATTGGTTGAAAAATGCAAACAGTTCGCTTTCTTTCAACAACGGTAATTTCAGCGAAACGATATTCCTTGAAATTTTATTATCGGATTTAAGACATTTTGTTTGATTTCATATTCTAAAGAACCAATGCATAAGAAACTAATTATATAATTTTCATTCAGGGAGTAATTTTTATTTTAAATTATGTGGATTTGCTTAATTTCTGGAAAACTCACGAATGCTGAAAACATGTTTCGATTTGCATAAATAATTTAATTGTCTCTTTGTAGCATTGCCGCCATGTTGACTGAAATAATTTAATTACTTTTCTTTCAGGGAAATTTCTCATTTACTCTTATTCTCAATTTTTAAAGAACAAACTGTGATACATAATTACGACACCGAAAAATAAATTTTCTTTCAATGGAAATTACATACGTTTACCAGTCAGGGAATATTGAAAAAGTTAATTAAGTAATTTTTTTTTTCAAGTTGCGAAGCTCGAAACTTGGCCACTACTTCAATCATAGTAAAAATTACCTTCCTTCGTTAATTTTGTTTCTTTTTGTGCTGAATATTCTAGAACTCAAAAATACTTACAAGGAAATGTGAATGGAGTCCACCCTCCAACACTTGTCACTATGAGTAACGTTTAAATAAACAAAAGAATAATTTTTTTTACATAGTTCGTATAACTGAACATTACAGGCAGATTATCTTTATCTTGCATATTAGTATATTTTACATAATTTATATACGCACGATATTGTTGTACTTTATATTTAACTAGCTGAAAACCCAGTACTTCGCTACGGAGTACATTCAAATTAAATACAACGGTCAATGTATGCAATACATTTCAAATATATATATATATATATTAAATGATAAATTCGACGATCAATGTATACAATTGATGTAATATATATATAGATTTATAAAAAAATCGTAGAGGGTAATTTTATAGACAAAATAATGTATAAGAAAATATTCAAATTAAATCTAATATAAAAAATACTAAAGAATATAGTATAGTTTGTAGAACATTTCTTTTACTGTATTTTAATATTTTTTTTGGATAATGTCCAATCGTCTGCCGCATTAGCAAGGAAAAAAAATATTTTTTGTTTATTTTGTTGCTATGCACGTGACGATAAATTTATTGAAAGTACCAGAAAAAGAAATCACGTGATCGGCATTTAATAAATTAAATTCTAAAATTTAATCTTTAAAAATTCACCAAAAATCAGAAAATGGAGGTAAAAATTCGACAAAAATTTCATTTTGAAGGAATTTTTATGATCTTTCTCGTGATATAAATTTTATAACCCTCAATGTATTATTTCAAATGCAAACGTAAATAAAGTTTAAAAAACAGCTTAAAAATTTAATTTTAAAAAATCTAAGAAGAATTTTTGAAAAATCTTTCTTAGTGCACCCCTACACTATTAGAAGAATCGCCATGCAAAATTTCAGCCCTTTAGGTCCAGCGGTTTGGTCTGTGCGTTGTATGTCAGTCAGTCAGTCAGTCAGTGAATGAATGAGTCAGTTACAGAACTGTTTTATATATATAGATTAGCAAACTTACTACCTGTTTATCTGCATTTTCCTACCTATAATATTTTCAACACTTTTTTCTTTTCTTTTCGAAGTAGAAAACAATGAATAAATCAAAATAGCAGCATGTTATGTGCATTACAAAACATACAATAATTCTATATTTGAAGAATTTGAAGATTGTAAACTGTGACTGTCTTATAATGTAAACTTTCCCGATTAGGAAATTTTGCCATGAAATAAACAAACCCTATAGCAAACTAAAACATCTGGTGTATTTTCGTCGAAAGACGTGGCATAAAAATTTGAAACGTCTTAAAATGTTAAATATCTATGGGGGAAATGGGGAGAGTGAGTAATTGCACGGACCTGGGGGAAAACAATGAAAACGTAAAATTTAGCTTCTTTCCCAATGGATCAAAATGACAATTAGTTTCGAAGTAATAAATGTAATCAATCTTAAGGTAGATAGCGTGTGATTTGTTTGATGCTAGATGGCGGCATCTATTAGGCGGAAGCTCTTTGTTATTTTACGTTCTACCGATAATTTAAGGGGGCACACTACCTTTGACTACACTGAAATGACCGTAAACATGATCAAATTCGAGCTACTGAAACTCTAATAATATTAATATATATACAGGCGAACCTCCATATATCGAACTTCCCCACATCGAAATTTTCTATATATCGAACTCTTAGCAAATCTCCATGTTCATTACATAGAAAAACTGTTTCTATATATCGAAAAAATCTCTATATATCGAAATTTATTTTTAATGACTTATTGGGAGATTTTATTCCACTTTAGAATAAAATCTCCCAATTTTTGGCGTTTGAAACAATACTTCGTGGACTTCAATCCGCGGAAAATGTCCCTGATGAAGTTTTAGTGGACTGAATAAATGCGAGCATTTCTTTGAAGAACTTTCCGCAAAACTGGCTGTTCAGCAAGATATTCGTATTTTTTTTTTTTAAGAATGTAACTGTGATCACTGTAACCACTGTCTGGATTATTTGTTTTTTCAAAGGTATATAGTACTCAATCTTTCATATTAATTCATTTTTTAGTTATTAACTTTCATTTAATGTGATTCGCATGTAAATTAGAAATGGAGTTTCGTATACGAAAATTAGCTTTAATTTTAATGTTTTAGGAGAATTATGATAAAACTGAGATCAATTCTATATATCGAAATTTCTATATATCGAATTATTTTCCGGCATTTTGCTACTTCGATATATGGAGGTTCGACTGTATATATATATATATATATATATATATATATATATATATATATATATATATATATATATATATATAATTTTTTGTTTTATATCAAAATTACAAGTCTTCAGTTATATTTTATACAAAAATAGAACTTTTAAATCCATAAATAATTTTTAGATTTATTTTTAAATGTACACATTACTGAAAAGGGGGAAAAAATCATTGGATGTTTCGCGCATCATAAAATTATTAATATGCATACAAAAACTATTTTTTGGTCTGATTAAATTAATGATATACTCAAGTTTAATGTAAAACCAAAAAATATACAAAAAATATAGTTTAAATTGAAAAAATTACATAAAATTTAAGAAAAATTAAATTTAGCAATTTTTTAAAACATTTTCAAGTGTAAAAATTTTTTTACAAATTTATTTTTATTTTTTTTGGTTTTAGTATGTAAAGAAGCTTAAAATACAAATCTGATAAAAATTTTGTGTGTCTAGCACACATAGTTTGGGAGTAACAGTGCGCGTAATCCGAAAATTTACATATTTGAGAAAACTGAAGTTAAAGTTGGAACATACATGGCAACAGAGTGAGCTTTACATAAACTCTCATAACTCGTGAAATAATGCGAATTTTTTTATGCTTTTTTTGCATATTGTTCAGAAATTTCCTAAAAATTAGAATATTTAGCAAAAACCAAAAATCGATTTTTTGAAGTTTTAAAGGTGGTGTGCCCCCTTAAGCACTAATCTTTGGAGATTTATTTTCTTTTGTGTCCTTAAGGGGATGGTGGACCTTTCAAAACGATTTTTGAAATTTTTACCACAGAGATATGAAATTTTGTATATATATCCATTAAAGTATAATAATATTAAACACCTTATAAAGTTTTATAAATATTTTTAAAAAAATATTTTATAATTAAAAAATTTAAATTAAATTACCCTTCTTTAAAATGCTCCTTGCGACTCAATTTTAAACTTTTCCCCTTAATTTTGCCTTTATATTGCTTATAAATACTTTCTGAACAAAGGTATGTATTTTTTTGTACTTTCGTTGAATAGTTAATTTTTAGAAAATATTTTTATGCTTGTACTCTGAATTTTCGCGAAATTTTTGTACTTTTCTACACTAAAGTTAAACTTTTATAACCTAAATGACCTCGAATCCTAAAATGGATACATAACTTTATTTTGATGTATTACAGGAATCTTTATTATAAATTTCATAAAATTTCGTCAAAAATTATGACGCGAGGAGCATTTTAAAGACTTGCAAATCTGGAAATTTCTCATTTTGAGAAAAAGTCATTTAAAAGATAATTTTTTATCTACCTTTAATACTTACTACTCTAAAGCCACCAATTTTTAATTTTTCTTTTCACTACACGTTTTAAATGCATTTCATTCCAATATTTACATGCTTTTAAAATATTAATACACCCCCAAAAAAATTCCAATTTTTGCTCGATTTTTGGTAATTTGAAAGTCCACCATCCCCTTAAAAAACATGATTTTTATTCAATTTTTTCCAAACATGCGTTTTATGTCTATTCATATTATAAAATTTAGTGAAAATGAAAGTTTTTAACAAGTCATTTTCATAGTTTTCATGAGCGGTAAACTCAGGCTACGGTGAAAAAATATTTCAGGTGGTTTCTTCTATCGAAACTACCGCGGGTTATTAACGTAAGATTACTTATTGTTGCTTACCTCTCTTTTTTTTTCTTTTTTTGACGCATTTTGGTACTTTTGGTACTTTTAACTGTTTACTGCTACCGGGTTTGGTGAGCTGCCAAAATTATAACTTGCGACGACGCTGAAACTTTGCTTTCTGGAGGACCGTTATTGAGGAACGTAATCCTACGTTAAAAAAAAATTAAAGGACTGCATTTTTAATTTTCAAATTTATTTATTTTTTTTGGTTTTTGTTGTTTTTGCTTATGCAACTTGGCTGTAATGTATTCCAGACCAAGTATTTAAAGGCTTGGGGGCTGAAGGGCACGGCTTCGATTTATAATAACAGCACAAGGATTAGAGTCCGACTTAGCCAGGAAGAACGGAAATTTCAGGTAGTCTCTTCTAACGAAAATACCGCGGGTTATTAAAGTAGGATTACTTATCATTGATTACCTCTTTTGTATAGATATATGTATGTATGTGTTATGTATATGTGTATCTATATATGTATGTACGTATGTATATTATATACATATATGTATGTCAAAATTTTGACGCATTTTGGTACTTTTCTTTTTAACTGTTTAATGATTGCCAAAGCGATACAGACTGGATTTCGCGCGCTGCCAAAATTATAACTCGCGAGGTACGGACGGATGGCTTTAGCGCCTGGAATTTTCCTTTCCGGGGGACCTTTATGGAGGAACGTAATCCTACGTTAATATAAATAAATAAAATCGCGTAATATGTCATATTACCACCGTTGTTCACAATTGAAAATTGGTCTCTAGCTCAGAATTTTCAACCGCGAATGCTGAAATCTCTACAAATTCAATAGTCTCCACACTACTTATGCGACAGTACATTTTTTCAGATAATGCCCGAGGATTTTACCGATGTTATTCCTTACTTTGATCAAATCAAATTTCCTTTGCAAAGGGGGATAGGAACATAAAAATTCCTGTAATTTATTCATGCACATTTTTCTATAATATTTTCCCTCAAATATCCATTTATATTAAGAATATTGTAAACATAAAAATGCTTCAGCAATTTGAAATTTCGCTTTCAAAATATCTAAAATTCAAAATGCAAAGAATATATTTAGTTCTTCATATATCGGATGGCTATGCAATCTGTCTTCACATTTTTTTTTTCGCTTTTCTACATAGGAAACGTTTTGAAATAACTAGTCTCGGGGATTTTTGAAAATATCATTACTTAAGCCTTTAATCTCTTTAAAAAGTTTCAAAATTCGTTTCAAACATCCTTACTCGTAGTTTAAGGAAAATAGAACAAAAGAACCTTATACAAAATTTCATAACGATCACTAGCAAGAAAAATATTTATATATACCCGTTAAAAGATAGCAGATCAAGATATTTCCATTTCGAGGTGAATAGACAGATGGAAGAAGGGTACCCATATACTGTGCGACATGTAGCATCCAGCTTTGCAGCCATAATAGTAACATGTAATTTGTGTGATACTATTCTAAAAGTTATATAACATTTGTAAAGGCAAGAAAATTACAAGTGGTAAAAAAAAAGTCAAATAAGCAAACTTTTCAAAAATAAAAAGGAAATATGCATCCATATTTTTAAAAAAAATTCAGGTAGTCTCTTCTAACGAAGCTACCGCGTGTTATTAACGTAGGATTACTTATCGTTGCTTACCTCTTTTGTATGTGTATATGTAGGTATGTGTTATGTATACATGTATCTTTCTATATATATATATATATATATATATATACTAGAAGGTAACCCGCCATTTTGACGTCATAATACTAATGATGACGTCATAATGGAAAAAGTATATGAAAATTAAAAAATATCCCGAATTATCTAACAATATTGCATTTAATTCATACATTGTAAAAGCAAACCCTTTCATTATATTTTATTTATTTAGTTTTTCATGTGATTGGAGTAGTAGACTGCCATCCAGCTTTTTACAGCTCACTACGCGATATGAATACTTGAGCTATTTGATTCATTCACATTCAAGTTTGCTTACTTTCAGAATTCGTCGCAAAAGTAAACAGATTTTTAAAAACTGTTAAATAAACAGCTAAAAGCATCCAAATTTTTTTAGTTCTGAATGTTTTATAGAAAAATAGGCTGAACAAACGTGATTTGATGGAGAAGATATTAGTTTTTAGGTAAGAAAAAATTCTGATCCATATCGGAAATTGAAATTAAGCCTAACCGGCTGTTTGTTTACTGAGGGCTTCATTTGAAAGATGAGTACAGCCCGGAAGTGTTATACAGAGACAACGGCTATTATATAGATAATATATATATATATCAAAATTTCAACGCATTTTCGTACTTTTCTGTTTAACTTTTACTGATTGTCCAAGCGATACCGACTGC
Source organism: Dolomedes plantarius (assembly GCA_907164885.2). Taxonomy (NCBI): domain Eukaryota; kingdom Metazoa; phylum Arthropoda; class Arachnida; order Araneae; family Dolomedidae; genus Dolomedes; species Dolomedes plantarius. The sequence goes on from OU015500.1 coordinate 137,066,857, forward strand.
GTTGGGCACGCTGTCAAAATTATAAATAGCGAGGTACGGACGGATGGTTTTAGGGTCTGAAATTTTGCTTTGCAGAGGACCGTTATGGAGCAACGTAATCCTACGTTTAAAGAGTAATAAATCTTTAAAAGATTATTTTAAAGAGGATATAAAGCATATAAATAAAACAACATCTAAGGGATTCTAAGCGAAAATAGTGATTGAAATCTACAGTTTTAATTTTTTCTTTCGTGCTTCCAAAATGCAACATTATTCAGCTTTTCATCCGTTTGGATCCTTAATGTTGAAGTCTCTTTTAAAAATCATCAGCAAATAAGCTCTAACTCGTCGTTTAAAACTTGCAACTGTGCTCCCGACATTCTAATATTAATTCCAGCTAATGAACACTTAGTATTCAAGCTTACCATTTCTCCACAGTAAAACATACTCAGTAATGAATTCCAAATTTTACTATGAATATTTATGAGAATGTAAATCCCACATGCTCTGTGAAAATCCCGCTTGTATAGCTCTGACCATCTAGAAATGTGTAACTATGATGAATCTAGCTTGCGTTATGCCGGGTAACATATTCCACAGCTTTTAAATTACAGCCCCAGTAAAATTGACTGCATGTGTTATTATGGACTCACATCTCGCGTTACTAAATGTAACAGCATGTTATAAATATGATCAAAGGATAATGAGACTACTAAAGCTTACTTTCACGAAGCACAGTATTAAGGATTATTAACGCTGGCTTGGCGATATGCAGTGGGGGTAATCTTGGTAAATGTATCTTTCGCACAAAATATTCAAGGACAGCGTGTTCTTAAAAAAGAACGGGGAGTGTCCTTGTTGATAAAATGATTTATACTCTAAATAGATCGAAAATTAATATTAGATTGTTATGCCATAGATTTATCTAACTTTCGCCAATCATTGAATGTTTATTTTTTTTATAATCCTACATATCAAAAATCCCATTTCGCAAGCATTATAGGCGACGAATATAATGATAAAAAATTGTTTTTAGCCAATTTTTGACATCGAAAAATTGATGATGTTAAACATAAATATCTGTTTCATTTAATACGATGTTGCTCTTCTACATTTCACAAGCGGTGAAATCACAATTAAGGAATTTTCTCTGAAGCATGAGCATATATATACACTCATGGACAAAAAAATTAGCGCACCAAGAAAAAATTGCGGGATCGTAACGAAACTTGCAATGAAGGTACATGTCGGGGAGATGTGCAAATGATTAGAAATGCAGCTTGATTGCGCATTACGTATAGCCGGTAGAGGGCGTTGAACATCGTACTCTGTGGAGTATAAAACATGTAACCAAAGCTTGTTTGAGTGTGCTGAATCATTTACAAAGAAAGAGCTGAGATAGACATGCATTTACGCCGTGTTCGAAGACAATATAAGCAGTTGTCGCAGTTTGAGAGGGGGACAATCGTCGGGATGATGGAAGCTGGGTGGTCAGCTAGGCGAGTAGCTCGTCAATTAGGCCGCTCTGATTGTGTTGTGAGGAGGTGTTGGGACCAGTGGACCCGAGAGATGTCATGTACACGAAGACCAGGCTCAGGACGCCCTCGACAGACCAGTCGTCGAGAAGACCGCCACATCGTACGAAATGCACGCGTACAGCCAACTGCTTCATCGGCCGCCATCCAGGCACAGGTAGCACCTTCACTAGGGGCCTCTGTGTCTTCTCGAACCATACGAAGACGCCTGGCTGAAGGACAGTTGGTATCGGGGCGCCCATTACGTGTGCTGCCCTTGACGCCCACCCATTGACGCCTCCGTTTGGAGTTTTGCCGTGCACGAGGAAACTGGACTGCAGCGGAATGGAACCAGGTCGTCTTTAGCGACGAATCCAGATTCAATCTCGGCAGTGATGACAATCGTGTTCGTGTGTGGAGAGCCCGTGGTGAATGCTTCAATCCTGCCTTTGCTGTACAGCGACACATCGTTCCCACAGCTGGTGTGATGGTATGGGGTGCCATTGCCTACAATACACGGTCACCCCTAGTATTGTTCCGTGGCACCATGACAGCCCAGCGGTATGTTCATGAAATCCTGCAACCACATGTGTTGCCACTCATGCAACGGCTCCCAGGAGCCATTTTTCAACAAGACAATGTTCGGCCTTATACGGCAAGGGTGTCACAAGACTATTTCCGCGCTGTTACTACCCTTCCTTGGCCTGCCCGATCCCCAGATTTGTCTCCAATTGAGCATATCTGGGATCATTTGGGACGACGAGTTGGGCATCCCACGAGTTTGAACGAACTAGAGGTAAGGTTACAGCAAATATGGAACGAAATGTCTCAAGACATCATACAGAACTTGTATGACTCAATGCCCGATCGTATCGCATCGTGCATTCGCGCTAGAGGGGGTCCAACGGAGTATTAACTCCTCCGTTCTTTTGCCTTTTTCTCTGAAATAAATTATCCTTTTTCTTTGATTTTCTTATCATTTACTTATATCAAAGTAGTCATTGCGTATGTAAAATTTCTTTTCCTTTTGACGACTCCTTCTTGGTGCGCTAATTTTTTTGTCCATGTGTATATATATATATATATATATATATATATATAGTTAGTCAGAATTTTGATGAGCGAGAATACAAAAGAGTTTGTTTAATTAAGTCTTGGATATACAGGGACGACACACGTTACATCAATATTATTTACAAGGGAGGCTAATAAAAAATTACGTCTTTATTCAATACGTCTTAAGAGTAGTTTCTTTAATCAGTACATCATCGTTTTAACAGTATACACATAACAGATTTAGTTCGTCTTTCGATGGTGTACACTTCCGTCATTCTGACCGCAAAATGTCATAGCGCGCCCAGTTAGAGGCGAAAGCTTCTTTTCTGGAGTTTTGGCAATGCTTCGTCAGCATCTAGACGTCACACTGGCAAACAAGTGATTGAAATATGAGGTGGGAAAGGATAGTTTAATATATATATATATATATATATATATATATATATATATATATATATATATATATATATATATATATATATATATATGTATATATATATATATATATAATATATATATATATATATATATTTATTTATTTATTTATTTATGACATATTCAAGACATTTATGAATTTTGTACTTTAACATAGCAAAAATTTTGTTTATTGTAAACTTCCTTCATAAGGTGCTTTCATCACAATATATCCATAATATGTATATGCTGTTAAAAAAATTTCAACAGAATATTTTTTCCCAGTAACATTTAAAGCAAAAGATTTTCGCAGTATAAAAATACGTCATGACGAATTTTGATATTTATTTTTGCAGAATAAAAGAAACTAGTTGAAAACTTAAACGCTTTCAAACAGAGAAATAAAAGAATTTTCAATACATTCAAATTCAAAATAATTCAGAATATCTGCCTTTCAACTCCCTCTTTCGTCTTCTTTATTCGCACTTTTAAGGGAAGCATTTATCTATATGTTATTTAAGCTTTTATATTTTTTTTACGAAATTTATTATTCATATTTTAAGCCAATGACACAATTGAATTTCTCGTTTATCATAGATGTAATCACATTTACGTTTCTTTTTTTTTATATTTACTCACGAAGATATGAATATTTTTATACCCATCTTTAGGGTTCATAATACTATGTTGAATATATTATGATCTGTCATTTAAATTTTCGCCTTAGCTGTACTCTCTTTGCACGCAGCTAAAAAGTGGCATTTTCAATCTTTTATTAAGTATTTTACACATTTTTCATTTTTGTATTTTTGATGGAGATTGCGTCCATAATCCAAGATTTGATTGAACTCATGTTATCGGAAATCTGAAAGCGGTAGCACCTTTCCAAATGCACAGCTACTCAAAGTTTTACTCCTCAGGGTACGTATCCCGGTTTTTTTTTAACTACGCATCAACGGAAGGCACTGAATCTTCTATAAATTATAGGGGTAAAGACCTATGAAACATTAATGGCTTCACCGAAGTAGCTACAAGTAGAAGACACATATCTTGCTTATTAAATCAGTGGTAGTGAACTTTGGGACGTGTGTTGTTTACAATACATTTTTAATATAGGGGAACCCGGGGCACAACGGGGTACAGAGGTGGAATGAAGTTCGACGTTTTTCGGTGTAAAGGAAGTACTGACAACGAGTGGCAATAAGTAGAACTAGACGCACCTATTGCTGCTCAACTACGGCAGCCATTTTTAGTCTAGTTTTCTCGCGCGTTAGAGCGTGAATTTTTTGTTGTGTGATTTTTCGCTCCTGTATTGTAACTTCTGGTGATTTTGTAACCAAGGTAAAGTATACATACTTGTTTACATCACAACTATTTTTGGTACCTGTTTGAAGTACGTTTAATTGTCTTTAGTTTCATGTAGTTAAACTTTTGTTTGCGTATCTTTATCGAGGGACTTTACCTCCCTAACCTAAATCATGTTCCTGGGGCGGAACGGGTGGGGCGCAATGGGGTACATACCCATTAATGCCCCGCAAAGAGATCGTTTTTAGTACACCCTTAATTTTTTTTCATTCGATCTCAGATGGTTCGAGACTATAAGAAAAAAGCAAATTGGCAATCATGGTCTACTGAGGCAATTAAGGGGACAGTGGACCTTCAAACTTAACTTTTTTTGTTGTGAATGGAGTTGCTTGAAATTTGAATATGTTATTAGTACCATGATCTCTCATAGTACAGTATACACATAATGTTACATATATGTATATTTATATGTAAAAGTGGTTAAAATTTAAAGATGAAATAATAATAATTTGTGAATTATGAATTATTAATTATATAAAAAATTGGCCTAATTAAAAATGTTCCATGCGCATTTCTTTTGCATATAATATGGTAATTTTTATTTACAGGATACCTTATAGAACTAACAATGAAACTTATTGCTTATTTTAAGCATTCCTTAAAAATATAAAGAGAAAAAATAATAATAGTGAAAATGCCCTTTTTATTACGCAAAATACCTATAAATCATCTTTTCAAGTACAAAATTTCGAAATTCTGAGCTACGAAGGATAATTTTTTTCAATAAGATTTATTTGATATACAGTTAAGAATATAAAACTTAAATTTCAAAGCAACACGATAATTAGAAATGCGCCCGGAGCAGTTTGAATATTCGTACGACATGAAAATTTTTATTTTGAGAAAAACACATTTAAAGTTATTGCTATTAGTAACCACATAATATCTAAATTAAATACAAATGCCTATAACTAGGAAAGTAACCACAGAAATTAAAAATTATTTTTGCAACACATTCCTACTCGTCCGTAGTTTCACAATTCAATAAAATAAAAAAAATCGAATTTTTGGACAAATTTCACAATTTTGAAAGTCCACTGTCCCCTTAACAATGCTGTCTAGGTGGTTATTTCTGGCCAATCTGGATATTTGGAGGCATCAAACCAATTTGCTGTTCCCCAGTCTACTCTGGAAAGATAAGTTTAAAAAAAAGAAGGAAAATCTGACTACAAGATTGATAAAATGACTAGATAATTTAAACACGTATTTACGGAAGAGCAGGAACTTGTGCTCGTTAACTGTTTAAAAACTATGGAGGCTAGGTTGTACGGTCTAACAATGAAAGACTTGCGTATCCTAACTTAATAGTTGGCTGTAAGAAATGTTCTTGGTCATAGATTTCAAAAGGTAATCGCAGGCCAAAATTGGGTCAATTGATTCCTTAAGAAACACCCTACTTTATTTGTTCGCAAACCCAAAGCAACATTTGGTGCAAGAGTCATGCCTATGAGGTTGGATGATAGAGTTGGCGAGGTTTCAGCCAACTCTAATGATGACACGCCGGTTAAGAAGAAATATAATGTGGCTAATTGTGTCGCTCCTGGGTGCTCTTGGATGACAACTGACAACAGGACCTCTTCATTTCATGTTTTACATGAAATTCTAATGCTTATTCCAAAAGTTAACCCTACACTGCACGATTTTTTTTTACAACTATATTTTTCTCACACATATTTGGGCCTAGACAATATTTAAAAAAATATTTAAAAAATTCTTTAGGAATTTTTTTACTGTTTTTATCGAAAAATTGTGTTTGATGCATATATGAATCACTGTGCATTAAGGTGAATTTTTGCTATGCATACTTCAGGTTATTGGTGTCTTATATCTAAAAATTATAACTAAAAAATTTGACCATAGCTAAAAAAATTTGAAAATAAAATAAGTCAGGAAGTAAATAAAAAGCCATACAATAGAATTGCCAAGAAATTAAAATTGGTAACAAATCTAGTTTTTTATTTTTATTTCACATTCTTCAATCTAAACTACAAAAGATATAAAAAGCAATTGAAAAAGTAAGTTGTGTGGAATATTTTAAAGCAGCTCCTGCCCTTATTAATACAAAGAGTAGCCCCACACGACTCACATGTTATAAAGGATTTACATTTACATGTTAGTAATTTGCACCGAGTACGGGTATCATTCCAAACAGGAATGTGTTCTAATTTATCTTCCCTTATTACAATAGGGGGAATATAAGTTGTTGGGCCTTTTATTCTCTCTGCAATGTAAATATCATTTAATGTTGTAGGTCTCTCTCGTTTAGGAGCGATAGTCTGACCCATTTGACAGACTTTCTGCTATTTCTTGTAAAAATTCAGCAAGCTTCAATATTTTTTTATTGCTGGCATTTTTGGCAAACATTAACCTTGTGTACAATCACCAAGCATTAATTACTGCCAGGTCAATAAAATCATAAAAAAGGCGCATGTACCACTTTTTGGATCTCAGTGTAATTTTATATCGGCCTATTAAGCTGTCTAACAAATCCACGCCACCCATGTTTCTTGCATTCTTTGACAACATATGGGCAATCTACAGACGTTCTTCGTTTATTTTTTCTGTCATGTCTCTCTATCTGGTCCATAGGATTCTGCTCTGCAAAAGTCGATATGAATAGAACATCTTTGTTGTCTTTCCATATAAGGTTGGTTATTTCTATCTCATCGTATTTTGCGACATATCCAACACTTGCTTCTCTAGGTTTTGGTTTCATTTCTTCATCAGAAGGCAGTTTGCATCCTGGAATCCTATTCCTCCTTACAATGCCTAAGAACAATATTCCATTCTCAGGGAAGCATTTCATGAGACTAATTGATGAATAAAAAATTATCAAAATGCAACTTAAAATTTTTATTGTGGGGTATTTCTCTGCATAATCGAACGACGAAATTCCACTGCTTCCTAGATCTGGTTCATTTGATAAAACGATTAGAGAACTGATTTTCTAAGCCTATGTAATCTTCACATTTATGTGCAAACCCATCCTGATCACAAAGAAACTATAGTTTATATCCCCATTTATGAGGCTTGTTGATCCTCTATTGATTTAGGTGATGTCTAGGTATACTAGCACATATTTGCTCATGTATAGAAAGGCATTCTTCAATTGGAACCGATAAAAATTTTGCATTGAGCTCATCAGTTATAGGTCTTATTTTATTCAATGTATCAAATCCAGCAATTTGAGGGCCAGTTGTTTGTGCATAGTTATCATTAAAATGTAGATATTTTCTTATTTTTTCGAAGACTTTCCTTGGCATGATATTTTATATCATGACATTAACAATTTCTTCATTCCAATATGACCGTACATTTGGAACATCATGAATAGACGTCATAATTACTATTCCTTAATACATTTTTATTCCATTCAGAGTAACAGAAAATATGCTATAAGACCTTTTTTGAGTGCTATAAAAATTTGTTTCTGCGGCTGTTTTTTCACAAAGGGTATCAGAAGATAAATAATTGAAATAATGGTAACGGCTTTGTAATTCTGAAATTATTTGTGGCGAAGATGTATTTCCCAAAAACTCTATGTAATCAGATTTAACAGACATGTTTTTATTTTTCCATACTAATTTTCTGAACTTATTTGAAATGCTAGCGGGAGAAATAGGAGGTGGTGTTGAATTCGTAGTCGTAGGTTCTAAAATTTGTTGTGTTGTTTGCGTTACAAGTGAAGCAGTAGATACTAATGGAATTCCATTAGGAATAGCATAATCTGTATCACTTGAATCAGAGTCAGTAACAGGGATATTATTACGAATATAACTTGGATCATCATCAGAATCTGTAAATTCTAAACTATCTTCATTATCAGAAGGTAAACTCTTCCAAATTTCAGCAATTTCTTCAACATTCAAATATTTTTTCCTACGTTTTGTAAAAAAATTTTCCATTCTAAAAAATATTTTTTTTTTTAAAAAGGCCTAAGTAAAGGAAATACAATTTAAAAATTAATTTTGATTTTATAACATGCATTTGAAAAACTTAGATTTTTAGTATTATGCAAATAATACAAGTATCGAAACACAAAGTATTGAGTTATTTTAGAATTAGGTCTTAATGCACACTGATGCATATTGGAATCAATCATAAAATATCGATGCATATTTGAATCAATCATAAAAAACACTCTTAAAACTACATTATTTTTTTAAATAAAATATTGATATAAAATGGAAACTACATACCTTGATCAACTAAGAAAAAAATTCCTTAGTTTCAGCGTAAAAAATACAAGCAGAATGTATAATGTAAATATAGCAAAATGGTGAACATGCGCAACACCCAAATAAAGTTTGCTTTCAACGATATAACACTTTAGTACTACCATCTAGTGAAGAAAATCGGAATGAAATAGATAAAAGGACTGATTGATATATGAACCAGTGTGCAATAAATGCAAATTAATTTTTCGTATATTTAGTATAGGGCAAAATTTTAATTGATTCATATATGCATCACTGTGAAGTGTAGAGGTTTTAAAGAAAGCCCGAAAAGAACGAATCGGTAGAGGGGGGAGACCGCTGTGTTAACAGATAAGGCTGTCTTAGTGTAGATTTTCTGAAGAGGCTTAAGAAAATGACACAATCAATCAAAACTATAGTTAAACCTTCATAGTCATTAAAAACTAAATAAATATATAGCTAACTTATTTCGTCTCCATTTACACCAGTTTTATATATTTTTATATATTTTCCGTTTTTTTCAATGCAAATAATATTTTAAATTTTAAATTATTGTGGGGGAATATCTGGTATAATGTGTTTTAAAAGCTCCTCAATTCATACGGTGCATGAAAATTATAAAATTTATCCTGTTGCAAGGTGCAGAAAAGTTCAGGCTATCGGGAAATACCAATTTCATTATCTGTATTTATGTAGCTATAAAGTGTAGACACATTTTCTCCATAGGTTAACAATGAGGTGAGCTAGTCAATAGTGTTGGTGCACAGCAGCCTAAATCAATTTTCTCTCGGAAAAAATGAATAATTTGCTAAAATATAAGAAAAGAAATATATATTGATACATAATTGTTCTAGATGAAATTTTTCGATCCAGTTTGTGGAGTTTAGAAGTTATGAATGGGCAAAGATATTTTAGAAAGTGCATTGGATGTTTTGTTTTAACATTCTAATAACTGGTTTTTCAGTGGAAACTTTCAGCTAAAAGTTGGCCACAATGTATGGTGGCTAGAGTTTTAAGCGTCTACGGGAAGGCCGTGTTCCCGGTTAAAGGATGGATGTTTTCGATTTGTCCCCTCATATGTAGATACAATGACGTTGCGTTGCGTTCATCGATATAAGGAAATGACGACACCAGGTGACAGCGACACTAGTTTATTTGCTTTTTAGACTTAAACAGATGGCAATTCACAAATTTAATGCTTCCCGAAAGTTAGTCCATAAACTTGGTGAGAACCTGAAGACCAGAAGCTGCGTAGCAAAACCTGCAAATTCAGAAGAGGGTTTATTTCCCCTATTCGGTTTGTGTTTAGTATGGTCCTGGGCACAGGACGGATAGTACAGATCTGCCGACCAATTTGGGCAACCCGGGCCCCTTAGATGGGTGACAATTCGTGATGTTCTGCCGACCACAGCGTGAGCTTAACCCCTTCAGGGGCAAAAACCTCCACCGCTTGCAAGGTGCAGATTTCTCCCCGCCTTTTTTTTTAACGTAAAGAATCTTGAAATATTTTCAAATTAAAGGTAGCATAATGTTTTTACTTCTTTATACTGATAACAGATGGCAGTACTAACCATTTTTTCTGCTCATTTAACTGGAATACATTGAATGCAAGTGAAAAAAAAGACTCGATTTAGGCGTTTGCACTGTGCAAATGGCGCCCCTTAAAGGGTTTTAAACGGCGTTTATATAAGAGCATCCTCCGCGCAAAAAGCGACGACCTGCATCTTAAAAAACTTTAATTCTTAATATCAAATCCCTGTTTTGTTTTTTAAATCTATTTCAGTGGCAACAATTTTAATTCCTTAATTTATTAATTAATTTATTAATTAGGTGCTAAAACATAAAAATTTCTTAAAATTCTTAAACCGTCAATTCTAACGACAGCTTCAAAACTAATTTCTATTTTACCGTGTTCACAACTTGACTTATAAATTTGTCCTTATTATATATTATTTAAATTCGATTATACATTTATTATAAAATTTTAACACAAATTTTAACACAAGGAGTGCTCACTTAGCAAACCATACAAAAAAAATTAGTGGCATTTAGGTGGGCCAAATTAAACCACACCATTAAACAAAAATGGTATACACTAAACAATACATAATAATCAAAACATAACAATATAAAAACAACTAATACATAATAATACATAACATACACTTCCCTTAGGTATAATATATAATGCACAATATACATTTTTTTGGACAGTGCAATAACTTTACATAAAATTATTTTCTATTTACTTACACTAAAAATTAACACCTTACATTTCTTTACTCTTGACATATTTCTTTACTATTAACTCATTAACAGCTTATTTTATTATTATCACCTTACTACACGAGTATCACATTTCTCAGTAACACAGTTCATTGCTATACAATTACAATTACTCTTACTTTATAATTAACAATTTACTCTGTTATTACATTTCACAATAAATTAACACATTGCATTACATTTCAATTAACAATTGCTCTATCAACATTTTAACACCACCATTTTATAATTAACACACTAACTTTTTCTATTAACACATTTCTCAATGCTTAAAAATTTTTACAATTCTATGAGATTTTTACAATTCTAGACAGATGACAAGTAAAACAGTCACTCCGGACTACAGCGAAATGTAACAAACGACTTCAGATTTGAAACAATGTACACAGACACAATAACAGTCCTCGCATTTCGCGCAGAACAGACTGGGCTTCAACACAGCAGTGAATGGACCTGAACTTTAAAGCTAAGCTCGTTTCACTATTTTGCCTTTTTCTGGGAAATTAAGCGTAAAATAATTTATTCATCCTAATAAAACTTAATTAGGATTAATCTTACAACCTTATTTTATCGTAACAGTATGAGCTTACATAAAATACACACATGAAACACATTATTTGCAAACTTTTCCACTTTTTCGCAAGTGATGCAGTTTTTTTATCCGCCACTGTATATAAAGGCGCTAAAATCCTTCGTTTATGCCTCTAAAATATCTTTAAAAATCTACCACGACTAATTTTACTGCCAAGACATATTTCTACTGCTAATTAATCAACATGATTTTAAGAAAAAATTAACAGTATGGCAGATTAGTTTCAGGTAGTCAAAAATAAAATTTTAGCAATCATTTAAAAAAAATTTCTTTTATGCAGCGTTTTTAAAGTACAGTCCTTCAAAAATACAAACGAACGATGGACCCTTATTGGAATCATTAATTTTTTCTACAAATCTGAAATCATTCCAAAGGGAGATTCACGTAATGAAAACCTCTGCCACATAAATTGATATCCTTAAATTTTCTTCGTTTGTTTTCACAAAGCACATATTGAACAAAAATTCAAAACCTAGAAATTTACTAACGATTCAGACGAATGATAACATTTCATCTCTCGAGAAATATATTTTTATATATTGATATATAGAATTCATTTCAAAAACTATTCGCAATAGGAAAACTTTCATTCAGTTACAGCAGTTTTTTTTTTTTATATAAAGTTCGTGCATTGATTTTGCCAAAGTAATAAAACTATTACTGTTTTCTCCAAGAAAACGCACCGAATTTCAAAAGCTATAAACGTTCTTTTTATTTTATTTACTTTTTCTACCCTCAAATACAATAGCAATTTATTTTTTAGAGCTAAGAAAGGCAGAAAACATTTTTATAATGAGAAACGTTCCTGGAAGAGGAGAACATTTTTACTGACATTCCCTTTCAGTTTGATAATTCAAATTGTTTTTAAATCTGTTTCGTAGAACGTTTTGCAGAATTTACAACGTAACTTCCTGATCGACAGCATGGAAATAGCTTTTTCATGCCTACAATAGTTAAATATGACCGTAAATGTCAGTTTCAGCTTTCAAAAGCAAGCAATAGCACCAAACGTTCTTGACGCTACCGTTATATTTTATTTTGAATGAATATATTTTTTTCTTATATATGAATATATTACTATTCTGAGGTTTATTGCAGTGTGCATTTTTGCTACATTTAGATTTGATTAAATATATGGACGAAATAAAACATCATTTTGAAATTAATTAATATATATATATATATATATATATATATATATATATATATATATATATATATATATATATATATATATACATATATATATATATATATATATATATATATGTATATATATATATATATATATATATATATATATATATATATATATATATATATATATATATATATATATATATATATATACTTACTGAAAAGCCAAATAAAACTGGTACAGGCATGCTTATGCAAATAACGGAGGTATGCAACCGATCAGCGTAATGCGATGCGGTAGGCAGTGTCTATATAAGATACAAGTGTCTAGCGAAGCTGTTAGATCTGTTCCTGTAGGTACAATGACAGTTTATCACGATTTATGTGACTTTGAACGTGTCGTTATAGTCGGCGCACGAGCGATGGGACATTGCATCTCCGAGGTGACGATGCAATTTGAAATTTTGAGCATGACCATTTTACGAGTGTACCTTGAATATCGGGTATCCGGTAAAACACCGAATCTCCGACAGCGGTGCAGCCGGAAAAAAACCTTGAATGAAAAGCACCGTCGACGACTGACGAGAATCCTTAAACGAGACAGACGTGCAACTCATCCTCAAATTGCTGCGGATTTCAAGGCTCGGGCATCAAGTGTCACTGTGCGAACTGTTCAACGGACCGTCATTGATGCGGGCTTTCGGAGCGGCAGGACCACTCGTGTACCGTTGTTGACTGCACTGTACAAACTTTACGCCTCGCCTGGGCCCGTCAGCACCTCCATAGGGCTACTGCTGACTGGAAACATGTTTCCCGGTCTGACGAGCCTCGTTTTCTATTGTATCGATCGGATGGACGTCTGCGGATGTGGAGACAACCTTATGAATCCAAGGACCGAACAAATCAACAGGGGACTGTCCAAGCTGGTAGAGACTCTGTGATGGTATGGGGCATGTGCAGTTGGCGTGATATGGGACTTCTGATACGGCTAGTGACGACTCTAACAGGTGATGGGTACATAAGATTCCTGTCCCATTATCAATACCCATTCATGGTCATTGTGCAATCCGACAGGTTTGGACAATTCCAGCAGGACAATGCGACACACCCCACGTCGATGGTTGCTACCGAGTGGCTTCAGGATCACACTTCTGAAATTAGACACTTCCACTGGCCGCCTAAATCCCCAGACATGAACATTATTGAGAATATATGGGTTGCCTTGAAATGTGCTGTTGAGAAGAGATCTGCACCCCCTCGCATTTCTATGGATTTGTGGAGTTCCCTGCAGGATTCATGATGTGAATTGCCTCCAGCATACCTTCAGACATTAGTCGAATCCATGCCACGCTGTGTTGCAGCACTTCTGCGTGCTCGTGGGGCCTTACACGGTATTAGGCAGTTGTGCCAGTTTTTTCTGACTCTTCAGAGTATATATTATATTATATATATATATATATATATATATATATATATATATATATATATATACAGTGATTTCCGCTTATAAGAATCACGTTTGTTATTACTGTTTTTGATTCTTATAAGCCGTTGATTCTTATAGCCGAAATTTAGGTTTTTGGACAGGCTCACACACACCTACACTCAAGAGCCAAAACATTATGACTACCTGTCAATAACGAGTTGGCCCACCTTTGGCACGCAACACAGCTTCAACCCGCCTTGGCATGGATGCCACAAGTCCTTGGTAGATGGCCGGAGACAGATTGTACCAGATGTTTAAGCAACGGTCACGCAAATCCTAGATATTGCGAATTGGTGGTCTTTGAACTCTGAGCTGCCGTCCCATGACATCCCAAATGTGTTCTATCGGATTGAGATCCGGTGAGTTAGGCGGCCAGGACATTAACTGAAATTCAGCATCATGTTCCTGGATCCACTCCAACAGAATTTTAGCCTTGTGACACGGGGCGTTGTCCTGTTGGAACATTCCATTTCCAGCTGGAGAAACAGAGGCCATGTAAGGGTGCAACTGGTCCGCAATGATGTCCAGATACCCTGTAGCATTCATGGTCAGCTCTACCACAACCACGGGTCCCAGAGACTCCCAAGAGAACGTCCCCCAAAGCATAATACCGCCACCACCGTCCTGTGTATGACCTACTGTACATTGAGGGAGCAACAGTTCGCCTGGAAGACGGCATATCCTGACACGGCCATCGGCGTGATGAATGACAAACCGTGATTCATCTGACCAGGCAACTCTCTCCCACTGATCCATGGACCAGTCACCATGTTCCCGGGCCCAGCGCAGGCGCAGTTGGCGATGACGCTTGGTCATCAAAGGCACCCGAGTGGGACGTTTGCTGCGTAGCCCCATATCCAACAGTGTCCGCTGAACAGTGTGCTGCGATACTATTCTACTTGGCCCTGCATTGTATTGGGCTGTCAGCTGAGCCACTGTCTGGCTCCGGTTTTGCTTCACCATGCGAGACAGTCTCCGACGACCTTTTTCTTTGATAGCGTGTGGACGTCCAACACCATGTCGTCTACTACTGGTTTCACCGTCATTCATCCACTTTGCATAAGTACTAACAACTGTAGGTCGCGAACAACCCACGAGTCGTGCAGTTTCGGAAATACTTGTTCCGAGCCTTCGAGCCATTACAATCTGCCCTCTATCAAAGTCGCTTAGATACGCAGTCTTTCCCATCACACACAGAAGTAAGTGAAAGAATGATTCTTCATACTCGCCAGCAGCAGTTAAATACCACTTCCACCTGATCACGTGCCTTCCACGTCATCCAGGCGAATTCATTGCAAAATGTATGGGTGGTCATAATGTTTTGGCTCTTGAGTGTATATATACATATATTAGATAATTTACCATAAAATACGCTTTAATTTACGTTAATTATCTTTTATTAAAATTATTGTTTATTAAGTTGTATTTTAAAAATACAACTTAATTTCTTAATCTATAAGTTGATAGACATGATTATAAGTAAAGAAGCAAAAAATCCAATAGTTGTTACTACATACCTGCTTAACAGTTTAACATTTCAGCTACAGGAAGGGTGCAAGAAAAAGTTTTCTATGGTAGTTTGACGTAAGGAAGTTTTCATGAGTCTGTTTATACCTCTTTCAAAACCAATAGTCTCAGACGAAGATTCACCTTCTAGCTTACGTTTCACGGCGTGATAACGTGCTGAATCTACTAATGTCACGATTGCCTGAGTGATAGTGGACACTTCGCCGAAGATTCGTGTGTTTCAGGGTCCAGGAAGCCGCAACCAGGATGTTTGAGATGGGAAAAAAGAGACCCTGTCTTTGTTTGTCAGTTGAGAAAAGTGAAATCGGACCTGGACGCGTAGAGATGGCCCCGGGTTAAGCTAATAGGACAGTGTTGTGCTAAAGCATTTAAGGAGAAACTATTATGTTATGTCTAACAAAGAAAGGGATGCATTTTACGACTGTATTCCATCCCATCTTATCACTCTTTCTTTAAAAAAAAATAAACACTCAAAAGCCACAAAGTTCTTTCTTTAAGTGGCTTTTTTGGAAAAATGAAAGGAAAGCGAATGGTGTAAGCTGATTCTTAAAACCGGTGGATTCATTCTTGAAAGCGAATATTTTAACATGGAAATAATACATTTGTTTTTGTTTTTGCGATATTGATTCTTATAAACGGTTGATTCTTATAACCAGTGATCACTATAATCGGTGGTTACTGTATATATATATATATATATATATATATATATATATATATATATATATATATATATATATATATATATATATATATATATATATATATATATATATATATATATATATATGTGACGACCCTATCGCCGTGCACCCTTCTAAATACACTAATTACTCCAATTGCAGTCATCAAACAGTAGGCCGGTGGAAGAACTAATACTTAATTAACTTTTAAACACCTCTTTATTAACTAACATTAATAAAATACCCAATTAATCCAGCTAAATCGCCATTTTCAATCATCTCACAGAGCTCCTGACAGACGCACGTCTTGATTCTATCAACGATTTCCCCGAACTGAGTTATTTCTTTCTCTTCGTTATATAAGCCACATAGGCATAGGGTCCTCTTCTAGAGCCCCGCGAACATCCGATGGTTATGTAAGATACGCGCGTGTGAGCGAATGACCCTGAACTCTTTCACTGCGAAATACAGTCTACTTCCTGAATTTGAAAACACACTAGGACTTAATAGAATTTTACTGTTTAACGCTCATTAATATAATTAACTATAGCTTATGCTTTAATCATCACATATATATATATTCATATATATATATATATATATATATATATATATATATATATATATATATATATATATGTATATATATATATATATATATATATATATATATATATATATATATATATATATATGAATATATATATATATATATATATATATATATATATATATATATATGAATATATATATATATATACAGTAACCACCGCTTATAGTGATCAGTGGTTATAAGAATCAACCGTTTATAAGAATCAATATCGATAAAACAAAAACAAATGTATTATTTTCCATGTTAAAATTTCCGCTTTAAAGAATCAATCCACCGGTTATAAGAATCAGTTTGCAATCTTCGCCTTCCTTTCATTTTTCCAAAAAATGCCACTTGAACTCTCAAAAGGTACGAAATTTTTTCTTAAGTTTTTGAAAAGAAAGATTGATAAAACTTTGGGGTGGAAAACAGTCATAAAATACATTCCTTTAGACATAACATAAGAGTTTCTCCTTATACGTTTTTGCTACACACTGTCTTATTAGCTTTACCCAAGGGCATCTAACCCGCCGGGGTCCGATTTCACTTTTCTCCAGACAGGCACAACTTTTTTCCCACCACTTACTTCCAGGTTGCGGATTTCTGGACCCTGAAACACATAAATCTTCCACGAAGTGTCCACCATCATTTACAGAAACGGGACAGTGGATTCAGCACTTCAAACCGTGAAACGTAAACGGATCCATTTTGCTGAATCAGATGAACCAGATGCTGAATCAAACGTTTCACGGTTTGATTCAGAATCAAACCGTGAAACGTAAGCTATAAAGTGAATCTTCGTCTGAGACTGTAATAAGCATACGTCGCTAGTATTCACTTTAGTTTTCTAACAAAATTGCCAGTTAGTGTTGGAACTTTTTGATAGTCGAATTCAAAGATGATAAAATCAAGGAAAACTCTTAGTTTTTCTGAAAAACAGAACTTGTTAATTAGATATGATGCTCTTCCAAAGTGTAGTCAAAGAGAAGCTGCCTCTTGTTGATTTTATAATCATGTGTTGTTACTTATAGGTCTAGAAATTGAGTTATAGTATTTGTTTAGAAATTGAGTATTTTTAAAATTATAAAAAATTATTTTAATAAATGATAAATAACGTAAATTAAAGAGTATTTAATGGTAAATTATGTATATATGTGCCTGTGTGTTTATATATATGTACAAGTATATATTTGTGTATGTGTGCCTGTCCAAAGGGAAGTTTCGGTTATAAGAATCAACCGCTTATAAGAATCAAAAACAGTAATAACAAACGTGATTCTTATAAGCGGAAATCACTGTGTATATATATATATATATATATATATATATATATATATATATATACACTCATGGACAAAAAAATTAGCGCACCAAGAAGTAGTCGTCAGAGAAAGGATAATTTATTTCAGAGAAAAAGGCAAAGGAACGGAGGAGATAATACTCCGTTGGATACCCCTCTAGCGCGAATGCACGATGCGATACGATCGGGCATTGAGTCATACAAGTTCTGTATGATGTCTTGAGACATTTCGTTCCATATTTGCTGTAACCTTGCCTCTAGTTCGTTCAAACTCGTGGGATGCCCAACTCGTCGTCTCAAATGATCCCAGATATGCTCGATTGGAGACAAATCTGGGGATCGGGCAGGCCAAGGAAGGGTAGTAACAGTGCGGAGACAGTCTTGTGACACCCTTGCCGTATGAGGCCGATCATTGTCTTGTTGAAAAATGGCTCCTGGGATCCGTTGAATGAGTGGCAACACATGTGGTTGCAGGATTTCATAAACATACCGCTCGGCTGTCATGGTGCCACGGAACAATACTAGGGGCGACCGTGTATTGTAGGCAATGGCACCCCATATCATCACACCAGCTGTGGGAGCGATGTGTCGCTGTACAGCAAAAGCAGGATTGAAGCGTTCACCACGGGCTCTCCACACACGAACACGATTGTCATCACTGCCGAGATTGAATCTGGATTCGTCGCTAAAGACGACCTGGTTCCATTCCGCTGCAGTCCAGTTTCCTCGTGCACGGCAAAACTCCAAACGGAGGCGCGGATGGGTAGGCGCCAAGGGCAGAACACGTAATGGACGCCGCGATACCAACTGTCCTTCAGCCAGGCGCCTTCGTATGGTTCGAGAAGACACAGAGGCCCCTAGTGAAGGTGCTACCTGTGCCTGGATGGCGGCCGATGAAGCAGTTGGCTGTACGCGTGCATTTCTTACGATGTGGCGGTCTTCTCGACGACTGGTCTGTCGAGAGCGTCCTGAGCCTGGTCTTCGTGTACATGACATCTCTCGGGTCCACTGGTCCCAACGCCTCCTCACAACACAATCAGAGCGGCCTAATTGACGAGCTACTCGCCTAGGTGACCACCCAGCTTTCATCATCCCGACGATTCTCCCCCTCTCAAACTGCGACAACTGCTTATATTGTCTTCGAACACGGCGTAATGGCATGTATATCTCAGCTCTTCCTTTGTAAATGATTCAGCACACTCAAACAAGCTTTGGTTACCTGTTTTATACACCACAGAGTACGA
>OU015500.1:137091227-137108727 GCA_907164885.2 Dolomedes plantarius
GCTATGCGTGTTGTCGCTTGAGGCAATTGGCTAGTGTGCTTCAAACTTACGCGAGTTCTTGCTAGAAGTAAGTTATTTGTGTTCGGTGGCCAAAGTCTACTGAGTAGTAGCGCTGGTTTGACTTTCAAGTATTGTGAGTATTTCAAACTGTATTTTCTTGCAAAGTGTCTATAAAGGGAATAATATCCCTTGCATGAATGTTTATATAGCTCGTACTAGTAGTACGCAGTACTTATGTTGAAAAGCAAATTTATGTGTCAAGTTTAAATAAACATTGTTATGAAAATAAGAACTGTGTGCTGTTTATAATTCAAGTAGAGGGCAACTCAAAAAAAAACTCTATATCTCTTTCAAACTTGATTATTCCTTTTGTAATAAACTTTTGTTTTCAAACTGAAAATAATAATTCTGCGTTTTAGGACAAGATATAAAATGTTGGTAATATTGAGATATATTTATAATTAAAGGCCAAACAGTGCAGATACAATCGCAATATTTCAAAACTGTCTGGTTTAATGAATCTAAAGGACAACTTGCGAATCGATTAATATTTTGTCCAAAATCCTGAAAAACAATGAGACTGTCCCTCTTCGTGATATGCGGAATACCGTACAGTAGCTGCACATTTGTTCCACTACATTAACTCATAATTTTGTCGTATTGCAATCCAGTATAATCGCTGGATTACCACGGTTAAATTGCAACTGACATTGAATGAAAAGAAATACGAGGGTCAAAAAATCAGACCTTCATTAGAAAGGGTGTAGCTATAAATAGAAACTGCTTAGAACATTCAAACCTTACTTGTAAAAACAAATCATTTAGAATTACAAAAATGTTGCACTTTATAAACGTTAAAAGGCTCTCAAATAATATTTTTGTTGTTGTTGTTTCTAAGGCTTAGCCGCCTACCTTGGGAGTTCTTTTTTTGTGAGGTATAGAGACGACACGAAGAATTAATCCATAGTTAGTCCCAATATCGTATTAGGTTATCTTTGAGGGACGCATCACACAGATGACACACGAACAGTATCTAAGAAAAAACGTGGCTCTACTATGACAGAACCAGTATCTATAACCTACAATCTCTGTTTTCCATCTGCGTTGATGCTGCGTTTGCATTCATGCACTTTGCTCTGCTGTGCCTTGGGGAAGCCAGTGATTTATGTTCACTCCGTACTCTGTATATGCGTGGATCGCCTCCTCTTTCGGTCCTGCTACAGAGCATCAAAGAACCCGGGGTCCCGGGGGTCAAATGGTGTCAATGGGGGCGGGGACACTAGATCAAGAAACACGAGGGACCTTGGGGGCTTACCGTGACTAATGTGACTAATGTTACCGTGACTAATGTGGTGACAGAAGTCGGGGGTCTGCATGCAGAGAACTCTGCACGAATGCATATGCACCAGGAAATATTCTTTCTGGTCAAAAGTTCGACTCCAACTGAGTTCTAGAAAGAAAAACGCTTCCCGCTGAATACAGGGCCGCCATACGTCAACCGTAACACGAGTTACCAGAACTGGCGCGCCTTAAATTGTTGTTGGTGTTGTTGACACAACAACAGTGCAGAATAATAGGTCTTCAGCGGAACCAAAAACCTGGGTAACAGCATCTGCCAGATCAGGTGCCTGTGGGCTGTAAAGGAAATCTTGAGGCGACAAAATAACCTTGAAAAGAGAAGCCACAATGGCTGGACCATCAAAGATATGTTCCGGAGAAAGCTGGCTTTCTGGACAATTTCTACATTTGATGCAGGTTCTCGTGCCCTCAGGATGTATTTTCCTACCCTTAAAGTGATTAGTTCTTAGTCTGGCTATTATCGAAGCAATTGTTCTGGGACGGTTAAAGTCCGAAATGAGTGGTTCCTTTAGGGACTGGCTGGAAAATCTGCACCTGGCCACACTGCGTTAACATCTGCTATTGCGATGGAGGAGGAGATCTTGGCCAAGTTCCACACTTCCTTAGACATAGAGTTAGCACACCTATTTTCTTCAATATTGACATGTGCGGAGATCCATTGAAGGGTACAGGACTTTCCCTTACAAGGAAGTTGAGAAAGAAGATCATTCATGATGTCAGTTAAGGAGGTTTCCGCATTTCTTATAGTTTCCAAGGCTGATCTTAGTCAGAAATGAGCCCAGCAGTTGGGCAAAGGGCAGGATTGGACAAATAGGAAAAAAAGTGCTTCCTTAATTGCTATTAATTTACTGGTGAAATAAATAACATTTTTTTAATTGAATTATGCGGGGAGAAATGAAGGCCTTATTTGAATAGTGGTTCAACTCCATTCTTGTTCATCTTGAAATAGAGCCTTAAAGTCTAATGAGTGCTGGGAAATGACTGCTGAAGTCTAATTTGTAATGCCCTCCTTTGGCAGTAGAAATAAGCTGGAGGTGTACTAGTTTAAAAATAAGATAGAAATGACTTGTATGAATATGAAAGTGAGGCTAACTCCATTTTTTTAAAGTGGGGTTCGACCACTATTCAAATAAGGCCTTCAAATGTGGTATACTACGTTTTAAATGTCCGTAACTACCTTTCGTGGACAACACTTCTTATATATTTAAGGCAGAAGAGTAAAGAATTTCTTTGTAGAATATAAAAACAAAATCTTTAAGTCCATAATCATTGGAAAAATTTCGTTAACATTGAGCTGAGGAAATCCAATATCAGCTTTAACTTTTTTGGCCTTTCTACAAATTTGTTGTACTAAAGCTTAATATACAGTAATGAGGAATAATAATGAACACTTTTAAAATTTGCTTCATGCACGAGTAAACAATATTCAAGGGAGATTGATTACAGGAAATACTGGCTTTCATATATCGTGAAATTTCAAATTATTTCCTTTCTCGTAGCATATGAAACATAATTGTTCCCCCAAAACTTTATGCTGTTAAAATAAATGAGAAATTTAGCAAGATATTATGCTGTTCAAATATATTTTAACAGAAAAATATGACGTCTCACCCTAAAACAAAACTACAACTTTCGCACACAAAGTGAATTCTGATGTTTATACATTTTACGTTAAGCGTATGTAAAATATTTAACTGTATGCCCATATCCTAATTCTTCGCTTAAAATCTGCGAAATTTCTCTAGAGAATTTTCTTAATTGTTGTTCCGTAGGTTCTGATTTTCTTTAACCGAGTAAACCCATGGGAGAAACTCGAATCCTAAATGTAGAGTTGAAGAGAATTACGCATGCATCTCTGATATCCCAATTTAAACAATTCATAATGTCATTTTTGCAACCATTCCACTTACTTATACCATTCTTGTATATTATTGTTTTTTAAAGTTTACCCACTTTCTGAAGGATAAATTCTCATAATTTTACAGCGAATAAGGAGTTCTTTAAGTTGACAAATTGAAAAAGATATTATTATTCTTTTTAACTCATTTACATAAAGTGTAACATGAAATATGATATTACAGGAAATTATTAATTACTCACAATTTAAATATTTATTTAAGATTTACTTAAATTTGTAATAGATGTTACAATAGTTCATGTATGATATTCGTATATATGTATATTTGAGCAAACCATTTCGTTCAAGTACACATTGAAACTGAACGAAAATATAAAAAATTATATTATATTATATATATATATATATATATATATATATATATATATATATACAGTCGAACCTCTATATATCGAAGTAGCAAAATGCAGGAAAAAAATTCGATATATAGAACTGATCTTAGTTTTATCATAATTCTCCTAAAACATTAAAATTAAAGCTAATTTTCGTATACGAAACTCCATTTCTAATTTATATGCGAATCACATTAAATGAAAGTTAATAACTAAAAAATGAATTAATACACTGCTGGCCACTGTAAATGCAACACCCTGAAGGAAACATGCAAATAACATGAAATTTACAACATGCATTAGCGGAGGTGAGATATGCAAATGATTAGAATTTCAGCGCAGACGCACATCACGCGCGCCTGTGGCGCCACTTCAAAGCGCTTTTTAAGGCTTAGAGATTTCGAAGATTTCAAGTTCGGCAATTGTGCTTTTCTTGTGGTTTTTTCAAAAACACGATCAATTATGCCTCGTCGAAAACAGCGATCATCTTTTGATCAAGTATCCGAATTCGACAGAGGAAGGATAGTGGCCTACCGAGATTGTGGATTATCTTTCAGGGAAATCGGTAGTCGTGTTGGACGAAACCAAACAACTGTAATGCGGATATGTGATCGTTGGATGCAGGAGGGTACGACGGGCCGGCGTGTTCGATCGCATCCACCTCAGCGCACCACTTCACGTGATGACAGGCAAATTGTGCGCATGGCAGTGACGGATCGCTCAGTCACATCACGAACCATAGCACAGCACATGCAGTCTGTAACGCATCATCCAGTGTCTGCGCGTACCATTCGACGCCGTTTACAGCAGAGTGGTCTGTCCGCAAGACGTCCATTGCTTTGTCTACCCTTGACGCAGAACCACAGAAGTCTCCGCCGCCAATGGTACGATGACAGAAGGATGTGGACGGCAGAATGGAATGAAATTGTCTTTACTGATGAGTCACGCTTCTGTCTGCAACACCACGATGGTCGCATTCGAGTCTGGAGACACCGTGAAGAGAGGATGCTGAACAGCTGCGTTATGCACCGCCACACTGGTCCTGCACCGGGTATTATGGTATGGGGCGGTATTGGATACCACTCTCGCACACCTCTAGTACGCATTGCCGGTACTTTAAACTGCCAGCGCTACATCTCCGAGGTGTTGGAGCCAGTTGTCCTTCCTTACCTTCAGGGCTTGCCCACAGCCATATTTCAACAGGATAATGCGCGACCACACGTGGCACACATTGTCCAACGGTTCTTCGTCAATCCCCAGATTGAATTGCTTCCCTGACCGCATCGCTCTCCGTATCTTTCGCCGATAGAAAACATGTGGTCCATGGTTGCTCTACGATTGACCCAGATTCCATCCCCAGCTACCACAGCAGATCAACTTTGGCAACGTGTGGAAGCTGCTTGGTCTGCTGTACCCCAAGAACTCATCCAAAGTCTCTTTGAATCAATGCCGAGGCGTGTGGCAGCGGTGATCTCCAACAATGGCGGCTACTCTGGCTACTGATTTTGGCAGGAACCACACTTCACAGAAGTCTATAAATTTAATCATTTGATACTTGGTCAACATGTTATCTACAAAATGAATTTTGTTGTGATATCTCTTGTCTTTCTTGGTGTTGCAATTTGGGTGGCCAGCAGTGTATGATAGATTTATTGAGTACTATATACCTTTAAAAAAACAATAATCCAGACAGTGGTTACAGTGATCATTCTTTAAAACAAAAACTACGAATATCTTGCTGAACAGCCAGTTTTACGGAAAGTACATCAAAGAAATGCTCGCATTTGTTCAGTCCACTAAAAACTTCATCAGGGACATTTTCCACGAATTGAAGTCGCCGACGTATTGTTTCAAACGCCAAAAATTCGGAGATTTTATTCTAAAATGGAATAAAATTTCTCAATATGTCGTAAAAAAAAAATTCGATATAGGGTAGGTGGGGGCAAAGGTTCGCACATACATTTTAAAATGACCGGGAAGAGTTTTAGTAAGAATACGGTAGGCAGTGCATTCCTCTACTTCTAGTCAGTTGCCTCGTAAAAAATGTTGGAGTTAAGACCCCCTCTTGCAGAGAAAATGAGGTAAGTTTATTTTCGTCTCTTTTAATGTAATTTTTTGCAACTTTTGAGTAATTTTGAGCATCACTCAAACTCACGAACTGTTTTGGGCTTATTTTCGCATGTTAGGGTGGTAAATAACCTTTCAAATCCTACCTTAAGTTTTGGGTTAACTCAAATACAGTGGCGTCCATTCTGCAGAAACAGAACCAGCACGAAATGGGGTAAAGGTTTGCAGTGCAAACCTTTGCCCCATCTGCAAACCTTTGCCGCTCTAACTATTAACATTTGTTTGATGTCCTCTTTTCATTAGGAATCCTTATTAACAACGTCTTTTATTATTAGTGGGAATTCACATTTTTGTAATTAAAAAGAAAATATGGTTTTTGATAAAAACTGCCTGTTTTTAAATCAGAAAATTTTTTTGTAAAATGCTTGAAAATCCATAAATTAAAAATAAAATAAATTAGTACAACACAAAAATAAAATACCTCTGAACAAAGACCTATTTTACAAGATAAAGGAATTAAATTTTGTTACAAGACATTATAAGCTTCGAAGGTCTGGTTAGGAAAAAAAGCTCTAAATGAGTAATTTCCAGATTTGCAAGTCTTTGAAATGCTCCTTGCGTCACAATTTTTGACGAAATTTTATAAAATTTATTACAAAGACTCCTCTTATACATTAAAATAAAGTTATGTATCCATTTCAGGTTTCGACATCATTCAGATTATCAAAGTTTAACTTAAGCGTGGAAAAGTACAAAAATTTCACGAGAATTCAGAGTACAAGCATAAAAATATTTCCTAAAAATTAATTATTCAACGAAAGCACAAATCAAAACATAACCCTGATCAAAATGTATAAGCAATCTAAATGCAAAATTAAGGATAAGGTTAAAAATTGGATCGCAAGGAGAATTTTAAAAAAATAATAAAAATTTCAATTTTTGAAATATAAAAAATAAAATTTTAAATATTTATAAAATTTTATAAGGTGTTTGAAATAGTTTTACTTTAATGAATATTTATGACCAATTTCATATCTCTGAGGTAAAAATTTCAAAAATTGCTTTGTAATGTCCCCCATTCCCTTAATTTGCTTAATTTTTACGGGTTTTAAAAGAATGAGTAATGCTTAAGATATGATATAACGATAGTGTTAATAGTTGATATTTTAGTTGGAAGTTCTTTAGTTTAAGAAAAAAATTATTGAGATTAACCCTTTTTCATTTTGTGAATTTCTTTGTTAGATTCAACTTTCTGTGTTAATAGTTGATATTTCATTTTGAAGTTATTTAGTTTGAGAAAAAATTTATTGAGATTAACCTGTTCAATTTGTGATTTTCTATATATGTAACACCTTTAAAAAGATTACAAAATGTGAAATAAAATTATTTAGACAACTCTTTTTGTGATTTTCGATGCCTATCCTATAAGAAACCAACGAGTGGGGCAAAGGTTTGCAGTGCGAACATTTGCCCCACCGATTGGGGCAAAGGTTCGCAAACAGGTGTTTTGGTAAAATTAAAAATTCGGCGACTAAATCTTTCGGGAAAAAATTCATTATTTTATAGAAGGTCGAGGGTATACCCAACTACAATACATGTGACTTTTTGGGGCGATAGGATCTAAAGGAGGCCCGTAAGAAACCCAAAACTCAAAACTGCAAACCTTTGCCCCCACCTACCCTATAGAGATTTTTTTCGATGTATAGAAACAGTTTTTTTATGTAATGAACATGGAGGTTTGCTAAGAGTTCGATATATAGAAAATTTCGATATGGGGAAGTTCGATATATGGAGATTTGACTGTATATATATATATATATATATATATATATATATATATATATATATATATATATATATATATATATATATATATATATATATATATATATATATATATAGGGTGATTTTTATTAGACTGACACTACTCAGAGACACCTGTAGCGCGATCTATCAGCCGGAATTCCACCAAAATTTATAGAGGATTTAAGGACGACATGGAAAAGAGTCCATGAAAAAAAATTTAGTTCCAAAAGTCGCCGATGGGGGAAGATATGGCGCTGTTGTTGTTGCGCACCCAAGAATTTGCATAAAAAGCAAGTAAAACATCAAAATGCAAATTCATGACTACGTAGTCGACAGCAACGCCAGTATTTTGGGCTATAAAGATCGGTACAGAATCTGTTGCACAATCGCTTTACAGAAGAATCGGTTTACATCAGTCGTTTTTTTCCACTTGCATGGCCACTGGCTCCCGTGACCTAACCTATGTGACTTCTTTCTGTGGGGTTATTTAAGTTCCAAGGTGTATTTCGGTGGAGTATCTAACTTGTCGACCGTAAAGGACAACATACCTCGGACTGTGATGAACATTCCTGGTGACATGTTACGCTCAGCCGTTGAGGACGTAGTGTTCAGGATGCAATGTGTCGTCCACCAGGACGGTGGCCGCATTGAAGGAGAGAGAAGTGGATTTGCTGCATAAAGCGTTGTGGCAGTGAATTTTTTTTGTTATTCATTTGTCTGCTTCTTCGGTATTCCCCCTTTTTCGGTATTCCCTCCTTATCTTTATAGCGTGAAACCCTGGCGCTGCTGTCGACTACGTAGCCGTGAATTTGCATTTTGATGATTTACTTGCGTTTTATGCAAATTCTCGTGTGCGCCGACGACAACAGCGCCATATCTTCACCTATCGGCGACTTTTGGAACTTTTTTTACGAAAACTCTTTTCCATGTCATCCATGGTCTTTCTATCAATTTTGGTGGAATTCCGGTTGATAGATCGCGCCACAGATGCCTCTAAGTAGTGTCAGTTTTAAAAAAAATCCCTCTGTATATATATATATATATATATATATATATATATATATATATATACTGATTTTTTTTAATTCTGCTATCGAATTCTGATTTTACCCAGAATATGAAACTCCATTATTTTCATTATTCCAATAGTATTTATTAAAAATAATCCACTTACAAACTCTTTTGAGGCAATATGATAAAACTGAATCATGAAGAAATTATATTATGCAGGAATAACATGAAACACATTGCCAAAGTCTTTCATGGGAATTATTTACTAAAGTTATAATTATTTAATTATAGATGCATTCAATATAGAAAATGAATTCCCTAGAACTTCATTTAAAATATTCTATGAGACACATATTGTGTATTGTAAAGGATAACTAAAGGTTTCATATTCAATGCGTCCACATAATCTTTTATAATACAAATAAGGTATATTGATATTTTTCATCATTCCGCATGGCTTATATCAAACGGTATTGTGCATATTTGCTGCAAACAGCAATATTAATTTTGCAGATTACTTTTAACCATTTCGGGCAACATATATGTTTGTTCGCCGTGATATATACAGCTATTCCAATAGAAAATCATATTGATATTCATTATTAAATGCTTAAGACATGAAATGCGTTGTCTGGATCAAAACTACATAGAAATCATGCTGTTCAACTGTTTTTCGGGAGAATTTATATGTTCTTTTTTAAAGCTCTTCCAAGAAAAACATTTATTTTATGTTTCTAACACAAATATTGCAAATAATATACGTTACTTTCTGCAGCATTTTTCACTTTTGTGGTACAAAATAAGTTTCGCAAAAACATTAAAAATTTTATTACAAAAATTATAAAGTTTTATGGATTTTTTCTTCAATTTATTAGCCATTATAAGACATTTCCGATTTGACAATTTGTTAAGTAATATCGCCGTCGTCCACATCCGAAGGTTATAAGACCTTTCAATAAC
Organism: Dolomedes plantarius; assembly: GCA_907164885.2. NCBI lineage: Eukaryota > Metazoa > Arthropoda > Arachnida > Araneae > Dolomedidae > Dolomedes > Dolomedes plantarius. Next base: position 137,100,681 of record OU015500.1, read on the forward strand.
AAAAACTAATCCAACCCAGCCGGGTCCCAAAGTTTCTCTTTTTCAATTCGTTTTTGTGTCTTTTTTTTCAATCTGAGGGGCTATCCACCTTCCCCTTGTAGGGGGAAGTGCATATTCATAAGTTCCTGGATAATATTCTTGATATACCTTCTACAATAATAATCCGCAAATAATTTACTAGGGGCCCCATCTTCAAAGCCCATAGGTAAGATTTTCCGTGCTTCAGCCGATTTGCTACAATTGTTTACAGGGTGAATCTCAACAAGTGGGCAAAACTTTACGGGGTGATAGAACGCAGCTATACGAGTAATATTCGTCATAGAATGTATGGACAGAACGCAAACGGTGAGAAGTTAAAAGGTAGTTTTCCACTGTCACATATAAAGAATTAACACAAGAATGAGAGGAGATAGTGAAGAAAGCATTTTATTAACAGGAATGCAATTGATTTACATGGTCAAAGAAATTGCTCAAAAGAGCTTCCGCCAACTGTAATGCAGGCTTCATACCTGCGGGATAGGGACTGACGCACTTTTGCGAAGACACCAGGCATTTCCTGAATATCGCCGGCAACAGCGGCAATCCTGGCGACTAGTTCCATATTGGTTTCAATGGGATACTCGTAGATTAGGCTTTTCATATGTTCCCACAGGAAAAAGTCTAAACACGAGAGATCCGACGATCTTGGTGGCCAAACTATGGGACCACCTCGACCAATCCATCGCCCTGGGAATGTTGCATATAAATTGTTCCGCACAACCAAGCTGAAGTGTGCTGGCGCACCGTCGTGCTGGGACCACATTCTCGACTTGATGGGGGTTGGAATCGGACGCAGCAACTCCGGCTACATCTCTTGTAGGAATGCGTGATACGATTCGCCGTCCAGACGGTGTGGCAGGAGGTATGGGCCAACCAAATGGTCATGGAGGATCCCGGTACAAACATTTACGGAAAACCGCCGCTGGAACGAATGGGACGTGTGGCATGCGGGTACCATTTACAGCGCCACCTAGCGCCTCGCTGTTTGAGTTCCGCCCATACTTTCTCACCCCGTAAAGATTTGTCCACTTGTTCAGATTCACCCTGTATACAGTGCTTTATATTTTGTATGTTGCCGCACTCACAAAGATATGTTTTAGCAAAAAATCTGTTTTGATAGACCCCTATACAGCCATGTTCAGTTATTGCTTGATTAACAAGGAAATCTGCCGACGGTCTTTTCGTAGAAACTCTAGGGAATACCTCAAATACTTTCCTCCCCAAACTGCTTCTCTCTCAATTTTCTTGCCATATATTTATGTAATAATTCTTAATTTTATTCTAAATCTGTTCTTTAGTTAATTTATAATTTCTTGTGATTTAATTCAGTGTTGTCGCTTGTTTAGCTGCAGCGTCTACCATCTCATTTTCATTAATCAAATAGTGGGCTTTAACCCAGTGTAGGTGTACTGCTATCTGATGGCTTTTTATTAGGTTTTTTATATTTTCAATCCTATCTCCCTTAAAATAATATGCACATATAGCTTGCAGTGTATTTCTAGAATCACTCTATATGCCGATTTCCTGTATTCCTTTACTTATAGCATCAGTGATGGCCATTTGATAATTTGTTAATCTGAGAATAAGAATTTTATCGTTTCATGCGTCATACTTTAATGAATAATTTTTCCCAGACCATCTTCTGATGAGCACAACATACGCAATTCGATATCTCCCATCTAAAATTCATACTGAGACGATAAAATAAGAATTTCATATCCAAACGTTCATCTTAAAATATTTCTGACTACTTGATGCAAAAAGGTGGGAGAAATTCAGTATAAACTAGTTCAAAATATCTAAGTCATTTTTCTCGGTAGAAATTAGAAAAGATTTCTAAAGAAATCTGCCCTTAATCATACTTCAGTTACGTTTAAACTGAAAAGTTTGGAAATCACAACATGATAATTTTGCATGATATCCAAGAAACGATTTTTAGCGTTTTAGAACAGAAAGTAGTATCCTTTATCTATATATATATAAAACAGTTTCTTGACTGTTGGACTGCAATTTCGCCCTTTTGATTTTAATCTCAGTTTTCAGGTAAAAATATTAAAATATAGTAAAAGAAATGTTCCTCAAACTGTGCTATATTAAGTGTACTATATTATTTTGTATGTTCTATTAGATTTAATTTCAATATTTTCTTCTACATTATTCTGTCTATTAAAATATCTGTCACGATTTTTTATAAATATATTTTTTTTTGTTTTTTGGCATTAATTGCATACATTGACCGTTGTATGTATGCAATTTTAATGCACTCCGTCGCGAAGCACGGGTATTCAGCTAGTCTATATATATAAAACAGTTCCGTAACTGACTCACTAACTGACTGACTGACATACAACGCACAGACCAAACCGCTGGACCTAAAGGGCTGATATTTTGCATGGCGATTCTTCTTATAGTGTAAGGGTGCCTAAGGAAGATTTGCGAAAAATTCTTCTTAGATTTTTTTAAATTAAATTTTTAAGCTCTTTTTGTAACTTTTTTTAAGTTTTCATTTACAATAATAATCTCGATATAAAATTTATATCACGAGAAAGATCATAAAAGTTCCTTTAAAATGAAATCTTTTTCTAATCTTTACTTCCATTTTCTGATTTTTGGTGAATTTTTAAAGATTAATTTTTAGAATTTATTTTATTAAAAGATGATCACGTGGTTTCTTTTCTTTTTGTGATACTTTAAATTCATTTTGTGTCACGTGCATAACAACGAAATAAATTGACAAAAATAAATATTCGAATACGGTAAAAGATAAAACTTATCCACTAGACTAATTGAATGCTAGTCTTTTTAAAAATGTAATTCAAATTAGTATGTTTTATGGATATTGGATATTAAACATACAAATTATTTGCATACATTGACCGTTGTATTAAATTAGAATATTTTCTTCTACGTTATTTTGTCTATAAAAATATCCGTTTCGATTTTTTAGAAATATATTTTTTTTGGCATTAATTGCGTACACCGACCGTTGAATTTAATTTGAAAGTACTCTGTAGCGAAGCACGAGTACTCAGCTAGTCTGCAAATAACACAGCAATCTTAATTTTTTTTTTTTTTTTTTACATCAGTGAACCTTCTGGAGTTAAAATGGGGCTATACAAAAGTTCAGCTGCCAAAATTTATTCATTTTCAAAACAAATGCTAATTTTTAGTCGTCTTGCCTGCAAGATACACCACTAGTAATAGACTGACCTGTCTATTTCATTTTAAATAGCATTTCATTTTAAAATAGTATTTCATTTAAATAGTATTTCATTTTAAGAAAATATATTTTAGTGTCACCATGGTCTCCTGCGATTTGCGTGCGAGGTAATCGCACACTTGCAAATTGCAATATTTTGATTTTCAGTTCGTTTGCATATGAACGTTAATCCCAACGGCGGGGATTAACGTCCTCCTCCAGGGGGGGGGGCAGTAGGGGCAAATTCCCCCCTCTCCCCCCCCCCCAAAAAAAAAAGCCCGGCCAATTTGTTTTTTCATAGCCTAAAATTATTTAGACCTATACTAAATGAGTTTAAATTTAAAATGAGAGTATGTTTATTTCTTATATTTATATATATACTAGCCACCCATCCCGACTTTGTCCGGGTTGAACAAAATATTATACCGATAAATTTCCAGTTGATAGCCAATAAATTGTAAATCTTTTTTTTACCTTAATAATAACCTAAATGATACCTTAAATTAAATTTATGTTAGTTAATAATTAAAATAAATTTTTAAAAGAAAAAGGCGTGCCAGAGAACGGCTAGGTTCGAAACGCAGAACAGAAGCCCACCGTGATAGCACCACGCTAAGGATCGTTGAAGACTTCGGCACAAATAGCGGTAGAGGACAGTAGCGGTAACAATGGAGATTGTTAGGATTAAGCCCCTAACTTTATTTCTACTGATTAGATATACATAATATAAAGCCTATGTCCATCTGGAATAATGTACCTTTCAAACAGTGAAAGAATTTTTCAAATAGGTACAGTGGTTCTGAAGATTACTCTCCACGTACAAAATCGCTCTCTCTTTATATATAAGTATATATATATATATATATATATATATATATATATATAACATAAAATCCCCTATATTCAATTCAAATTCTAAATTGCCTTGGGCGTTGTCGCGATTGAGCTATTTTCGGTCCTGATTCCAAGAAGCGCAGCGTCCCCTCAAAAAATATAATTTCTAGCGCATCTTTACGTAACAATAATACATCGCCTCTGACATCAGAGTCATAGTTTGAGCCAATGGCTATAGACTTGTGATCACATGGCAAGACGCTCATAAAGTTTATATAAGTTCCAGTATAACTCGGAGAGCAGATTTTTGGCGTGGCATTGTTGCCTAATAAACCTCTGTCATCGATGATAAAGAATGGATAAATAAAAACATTTGCAGACGTGAAAAGATAATTGTATTCTTGAGTACGACTACGTTTATTCCCGGTGTGATATGCCGGCTCGGGCCATCATTCCCGCCGGGCCGGTATGTTACATATATACATATATATATATATATATATATATATATATATATATATATGTGTGTGTTACATATATACATATATATATATATATATATATATATATATATATATATATATATATATATATATATATATATATATATATAACCCTAAAAGGTGATGTTGTCCTTCCCTCAAGTCTCTGTACTGGAGCTACCACTAGTTAATCCTTTCAGGCTTTTTGATGGCAACTTCGAATAAGTTCAATTCCATTACTATGAGATGATGCATCGGTTGAATATTCTTTCTATAATTCTGGTAAATTATTCTTTCTATAATTCTGGTTCTTCTAAAGATGGTTTACTACACCTCTGACTCCAAATTCTTTAGTCCTATAATATAAGGCTCTTTTAAATCTTTTAACCCTTTTAGGGTCAACAATCTCTCCCGTTTGAAGGTTGCAGATTTTTTCCCGGTTTTTTCTAACCTAAAGAATCTTGAAAATTTTTCCAATTAAAGGTTTCAAAATGTTTTTATTTCATTAAACTGATAACAGATGGCAGTACTAATCATTTTCTGCTCATTTAACTGGAATACATTGAATGCAAGTGGAAAGAAGACTAGATTTAGGCGTTTGCACTGTGCAAACGGAGCCCCTCAAAGGGTTAACTATTGAAGCAGGTGGAAAGTAAGTTAAATTATGTCTTCGAAACTCTTGTAAAGTATCACTTCAGAAAGATTTAAGAGTCGAGAAAAACTCTATAGTTTCTGACGGATCAGTACGAAAGAGTCGACATTTTAATAAAGTCAATAAGACTGGATCTAGTAATATCTTGTAAACATAAACGTATTGGCTAAATAGTTGTTAAGTCTCTAACTGTAAAAAGATTTTTATGAGATGTAAAGGCGTTAAAATAGAAGACTTGGAATGTTTCATCATCATATTAAACGATGTTGTTTTCATTATGTTTAATAATTATATTTTCATAAAAATGTAGATTAGGCATAAAGAGTATTTTGAAATTTAGATTGAAAAGCGTCGAAGAAATGACTGTATTCTTTAAAATACAGAATACGATGGAGAAAAAAGAACTTCAATCTTATGATTGTATGCTCTCAAGAAAATGTGTTACATTCCAAACAACACACACACTCTTTGCATTTAAATCATTCTATTGCAATATTTATGGATGGAAAGGGAGAATAATTTTAAATATGTGGAGAAAATGCAGTCATTTTTCTAAATTCATCTAGCTTTTTTTTTCGGGAGCTTTTATCGGAAAAGTAAACATTGTATTGTTATTCGCAATGAATTCTTTAGCTGCCATGTATGAAAAACGCGCGTAAATATTTTCCTTACAAGCAAATATACATACATAAATATTGAAGGCAGTCGGATCAAAATACTTTTAAAATGGTTCCTTACTAATCGTATAATGGGAATGATTATGATTTATTATTCCTCTAAACACGAATATACCAAATATGACCCGAAGCTAAAATTCATTCCTAATGTATGTAAAGTAAAATTTTTGGGTGCTTTTCCGTTAGCGAGAAGCCACTTGGCATCAAATATAAATAACGCCAAGCCGTCGTCTATCATAAATGTAAGAATGGGAAATAATACGACAGAATATCTTCGCATAGACAATTATTTTATACTTCTAAAAATTAATACTATAAAAACAAATAAAAAGACAAAGTTAAATTGAAGCATGAAATTGTAAATATCTTTCAGCTTTGCAAAAAAAAATCAGGTACTCTCTTCTAATGAAACTACCGCGAGTTATTAACGTATGATTACTTAGCGTTGCATTTTTGACGCACTTTGGTACTTTTCTGTTTAATACTTTGAGGGGCGCCGTTTTCACAGTGCAAACGCCTAAATCTAGTCTTTTTTTCACTTGCATTCTATGTATTCCAGTTAAATGAGCAGAAAAATGGTTAACACTGCCACCTGTTATCAGTTAAAAGAAGCAAAAATATTTTGTAACCTTTAATTGAAAATTTTTCAAGATTCTTTTAGGTTAAGAAAAATCGGGAAAAATATCTTACTGTTTACTGCTACTGGGTTTGGTGTGCTTCCAAAATAACTCGCGACGCCGGACAGTTTTTATACTCTCCGAAGGACCGTTATTGAGGAAAGTAATCCTACGTTAAAACATTTCTGTCTTTGAATCCATACGACGCCATAGTAATTCTATCAGGTACGATTATAGATGGTGGCGAGCAGTACCCCGCTAGCGTTTATTAGGCCTTTTCGCACTGCCCCATAATCGCCCAACCGTTTGGGTTGGAGATCCAGTTTCTGGGTTCACGAAATTATATTTATGGTAGACAGTGAAATGTTCATAGCCATATCGTAAAATCCATCTCAGTTTATGCGCAAAACATATAAGCTACGGCAATAAAACTTAAAATTGAAAAGGGAGAATCATGATGTTTGGCATGGTTTGCTATGAAAGTAGAAATCCTTGGCGACATTTACATTTGGCTCCAAGTATGTCCCTGCTAAAGGAAAAAGTAGCAATTTTTGTTATACGACTAAAATTTCTTCATGTTTCAGTACGTAAAAAGTAGATTAAAATATCATATAGTAAATTATTCATATAATTTTTACTCGGAAGTACGCCAAAAATTTCCTAATGTGTTTACTGGTTTATGAATAAGTCTTGAAACATTATAAAAATTGATATACAAAATTATTTGTTCTCGGATTTAACTTAAGTCCTTTTACGTATATTACATGCTTATATGCAGAAAAAAAGAGAAGATATCAAGAAAACTTTTGTAACTTTTTGGGGGGTACAGTAGATTTCGTAAAATCAAATTACCTAACAAGTGCCCGAAATATTTATCATCCGATCATATTTCTCAATCTTTACGAATCACATTATAGGAGAGAATTACCAAAGTACGGGATGTCGCATATGCGATAATATTTATCTATCATTGGCTTTGATTTGGCGCCAATTGTTTGGACTTCTTTTATGTCTTCCTAACACAGAATATATCTATGGTGCTCGGTATAAACAGTTTAAGTCAAAAACAATGATTTTTAGATATTTGTTAGTATAGATAAAAATTAGCAAAAATTTTTTGACTTGTATAAAAGGCTTAAGTCTATCCATTTTGTATACAAAATTACATTTCTTTGTACAAAAGACTCGAGTCGAAATTATTGTTCTGCGATTGGTATCAAAGCCAATTTCTTGGTATATTTAAATGACTGTTTTTGACTTTATACCGGGTACCATAGATAAATTACTATAATTTCATATTAGGGAACTAATTCCATCTTTTTATGGAGTTACATATTTTATAAAAGTTAACTATTTTAACATTAAGAGCTCTAAAAGGATAATATATATTTCTAAGATACCTGGAATAATGACATATACAAATAAATTAAACAACAGAAACAGAGCAAACGAAGCGTCAATTTTAATCTTATGCTACTAATGGTCTAATTTTGAATCTTATTTCTTTGACTTGTCTGATTTCTCATCTCGATTCTTCCGTAAAAGTA
>OU015500.1:137113727-137128727 GCA_907164885.2 Dolomedes plantarius
GATTAAACAGTAATGACTTAAGCACCTTATTTCATCCTATTTTTATCATTATAACATATCATTCAAAGGGAATAAATGAATTTAAGTGAATAATATTCAATAACATCGTTTAACCTTTTATGTTAAGATGACAGAATAAACCATTCGTTTGCATTTATTTTACAATAAATGAAATAACGCAATTGAATTATTCATTTCATATCGATATTTCAATTTCTTTAAACCCTGCTTAAGTAACTTTGTATTCGAAACGCCGGCCTAAAAATGCATTGTATAAATCTACAGCTCACCTTTATTTCCTGAAATGTAATTTTGTTAAAATAGCCTTCTTCACTTTTGGATCATCTACGGAAAGAGGAATTATCTAGATACAGATTAAACTGCATTAAAGAGAAACCAAATTAACAGTATAAAAGCCCTTTTGTAATAAGAACGAATCGTAAAAGAATTACTCGCAAATACAACGCATTCGTTCATGAATGCTTTTCAAATCCCCTCCCCCCAAAAAAGCTGGCGTGAGATATTTTCCTAATTAACTTTAATAATATTTACTCAGATATTGTGATTTTTTTCTCTTATAATATCCAGCGAACTATATTTTCGCTGCAAAGAAATATATTGCAACAGAGACAGTGTTCTTAGAATAATGATCGTAATCCGTTTCACATATAACAGGATTATTCCAAAAGAGAAGGTTATGAAATATCACGAATGATAAGAATCTACTAATGCTGTCTAGCTCCGTTAGAATAGCCGTTATCTAAGGTTGATCAAGATATATTTGTGTGGGTCTCAGGTACACATTTATTTCACTCGCGGTTCAATAATTTTACTTGCTCTCATGACGTCTGAAAAATCTTGTCTTATAAATCTGTGCTCATTTAGAAGAAACAGATTGCATATATATATATATATATATATATATATATATATATATATATATATATATATATGTTTGTGTGTGTGTGTATGTGTGTGTATGTGTGCGTGTGTGTATGTGTGTGTGTGTATGTGTGTGTGTATGTGTGTGTGTATTTTTGTGTGTATGTGTGTGTGTTTGTATGTGTGTGTGTGCATGTGTGTATGTGTGCGTGTGTGTATGTGTGTGTGTATTTTTGTGTGTATGTGTGTGTGTGTGCATGTGTGTATGTGTGTGTGTATTTTTGTGTGTATGTGTGTGTGTATGTGTGTGTGCATGTGTGTGCATGTGTGTGTATGTGTGTGTGTGTTTGTGTGTGTGCATGTGTGTATGTGTGCGTGTGTGTATGTGTGTGTGTACACATACACACACGTATGTGTGTGTGTATTTTTGTGTGTATGTGTGTGTGTGTTCATGTGTGTATGTGTGTGTGTGTGTGTGTGTGTGTGTATGTGTGTGTGTTTGTATGTGTGTGTATGTGTGTGTATGTGTGTGTGTATGTGTGTGTGCATGTGTGTGCATGTGTGTGTGTATGTGTGTGTGTGTTTGTATGTGTGTGTATGTGTGTGTGTTTGTATGTGTGTGTATGTGTATGTGTATGTGTGTGTGTGTGTGTGTATGTGTGCATGTGTGTGTGTGTGTATGTGTGTGTATGTGTGTGTGTATGTGTGTGTATGTGTGTGTGTATGTGTGCATGTGTGTGTGTTTGTATGTGTGTGTATGTGTGTGTGTATGTGTGTGTGTATGTGTGTGTGTGTGTGTGTGCATGTGTGTGTGTGTGTGTGTGTTGTGTGTGTGTGTGTGTGTGTGTGTGTGTGTGTGTGTAATATCTGAAATATTATGCCTCCATTCTAGCATTTAAATTCCCTTTCCTAAATCCAATCCCCAGCAATATTAATTCATGGCTTTAAAACCCTTTTCAACAGAACTTCCCATGAATCGCATGCCTTTGCATTTCTACACGAGTATACGTCTGGAATAAGGAGTAGGTTCGCATCGCGAGCCCCAAAATCTGCTGACCCTACAAGTGAGAGACACATGTACCTCGCCCTTGCATTTGATGTTGAAAGGTGATATTACTTCCGATCCGTCTTCTGGAATGGACGGATGTACTTTTGCCGCTCTAATAAACGATTCCACCCGACTGCTTCCAAATTAAATTTTATCCCTCCCAGGCTGAGTCTAGATCCAGCCATGTAAATATGAGCTAGTTTTTTCCTTTCAGATTATAGTTTAAGGACCTGATGTAATGGATATATTATATATATATATATATATATATATATATATATATATATATGAATATATATACTTTCCAATATTACGTGACTTAGATCATTCCAAAGTGTTGGTAAAAATTCCTAGTTACTGTATTATGTATCTCACTTTGAATAAAGTGTTTTATAATTTATACCTTTATTTTCTACTTGCCATCCAGAAAACTATAAAATATATTTTTAAAAAATTGTGCGGTCGGGAGACCCCCGTCAGGAACTTCGGGCAATTCCTGACGGGGCAATAAGAAATATGGCATCGACGACAGGGACCCAGAATCATCTCATGTATAGGAACATCTTAGCGGGTTACTCGCCCTTCTCCTAGACTCTGAGGCAGACAAGACTCTCTATCATCTAAACTCTGAGGAAAAAAGTCTGAGATCGATATGGACCTCCTCTCCTATTCCTTTCGTCCTTGGAGGGGCTGCTGTCCGTTTACAGGGGGGCCATTCTGACACGCCCCTCATTCTCATTGGGCAGTGGGCTGTTTTTCTTTCAGTATTTCCTGTCCCAATTGGTTCCTTATTAAACAGCCTCTGTCCATAGTCTACGAAGTACCTCGCCACCTATAATTTTCATTTGCAATACCACTTTGACCCTTATCATCTGATGTTTTTACTGTGGGCCAGAAATTAATGACCATACATCGTGTAATATTTATAGAATTTATATCGCTATCACTGGCCACACAGACAGCTATTCTTCTATTATCTCCTGGTTTACAAGCCTCTATTTACCCCTGCCTCTGCAGCCTTTACAATATATCCGTTATTGGCCACACACCGTGGGAAATTATATCATTCCACTTCTACACTGCCATCTATATCCAGAAATTTGAACGATTTGTATAATGTAATATATATGTATATATATACATATATATGTTATATATATAATATATATATATATATATATAATATATATATATATATATATATATATATATATATATACTGCGCTAATCCTAGAAAGAGGGGGAATAGAAAGGGCAAGCGCTTATGCGGGGATTTGAACCAGGGACCTCTCGCTCCGTAGTGCGATTGTCCGATACTTCGTAGTCCGATGCGATAACCATTCAGCCACAGAGTCCTTGAGAAAAAGCTCTTATGAAGGGGGCATAACGCTTTTTTGTTACGTGACGATTTTCTGCAAGTTCACTCTACTGTAAGCCGCGTAAAAGAACTTCGTTCCAATAACCATTGTTTGTGTTGAACTAAAATGTTGAAATATACTTGTTTTCAAGATTTATATCACGTTGAATTAAAAATATATGCATTTAATCAGTAATGTATACTTTTGAAAAAAAGAAGTGCTCCAAATGTAGGCACCTTACCAGATACCTTAATACACAAATCATACTCTACTTACTAAATCAAACAGTAAAAATGTGAACAAAAAAGGTATTTAGAGACACACACTCACTTAAGTTTGAAAATGCTTTTGTTTCATCCTACACATTCCAAATAATTTTCGTTTTCAAAGATTTACTGTAGTTTTTAAACCCTGGCAAATGGGACCAAAGTCCATGAGTTTGAATCGTACATTTGGGCATGGAAGTTTGCTGCCATTCGAAATAAACTAACAACATGTAGGCTCCGTAGAATTAGCCGCCGTGTTGCAAAAGAAAACCCTAAATACTCTCAACCAATCAGTTTTGAACCTTATATATATATATATATATATATATATATATATATATATATATATATATTATATATATATATATATATGCAATATATTCATTATACATCTCATTCTTAAAATGCAACCTGAAAAGGAAAACTAGCTCATATTTACATGGCTGGAGCTAGACTCAGCCTAAAAGGAATTAAAATTTAGGTGCAGTCTGGCGGGAATCGTTGTATTAGAGCGACAAAAAAGACATCCGTCCATTTCAGATGCTCGGAAGCGAATAATATCACCTTTCAACCTTACGCTCAAGAGGCGACGTACATGTAACTGTTATTTGAAGGGTCAGCAATTATCGGGGCTCGCGATGTTAACCCACGCCTTTTTCCCGGCGTATACACATGTAGAAATGCAAGGCATGCGTTTTCTGGGACGTCCTGTTGCTATGGGTTTTTAAGCGATAAAGTAATATTACTGGGGATTGGATTTAGGAAAGGGAAATTAAATGCTAAATGGAGGGCCTAATATTTAATTTATTACATATATATATATATATATATATATATATATATATATATATATATATATATATATATAAAATTTATTTTTCCCCTGAATGTAGAACAGAAAACGGCTAATATTATACTATAATATTTGGCGTCTGGTTGATCCTAAGAAGAATTAGGGTATTACATTCTGAATTCTGGGGCAATCAACGCAAAGCTAATTCTTAACACTTTGCTCTATGAATAGAAACTTTCCCTGTAATAGTCTTAATCTCAGAGATTACGTGTAATAGGATTATACCGAGACTAAGTTAAGTAAACAGAAATCCATCTAGAGATAAAAATCCGATTAATTTATTGAGATCTCCCTGCAAAAATAATGCTGTGTTGTGAGGTGTGTCGCAAGAATCTGGCAACAAAATGATAATATAATTTTTCCTTCATTTCATCCACAATAATGAAGAGAATGATTTCACCCCCGCCAAATGCCTTTTCATAAAATGCAAGAATTAAAAGGAAATATACCGCTACTTAGAAATTCATTGACAAATGTTATCGGATTTCGATATCTAAAATCATTTCATAATGATTCAAAATTTTCTTCGTAATTTCTCTTTTATTTTTATTGTTATACCCCATTACTAACTTTAGAGGAAATTTTATGGTGTTCAAAATTGATAGCGTTACTTTATTACATTTGTTAAGATGCATTTGTTAGACATAAAAGAGAAAAATTATGCTCAAATTCGAGCACTGATACTTTATTCAACTACACTGTCTATATCACTGTCTATAATATTATGTGGTAAATTAGAGATTTTATCGTGTTTATATATAAAAGTAAAGTAATGATCGGTAAACTTTATTATGAATATGAAACCCTTAATATTATATACCTTGCACTATGTATAAAGTCCAAGTGATGTTTTCAACAAATACAGGCTTGCATAAAAGTTAAAAAATATCACTCATTGAAATTTCACGCAATAATGATCATTTATTAATCTTTATAGATACTTTAGATAGTATATGTAATTCTGTGCTATATTTACAGATTCAGTTCATAATTGTTCAAAACTTTCTTAGCAATAAATAATATTTTAATTTTTATGTCATAGGAGAAAGTTTATGGTGTCAAATATTGACTTCTTAAAGTTATTGAATTTGTATCAGGCATTCTTAAAAAGAAAAACTGTGGCTAATTTTAAGTCTAAAAGGATCATTAATTTCTTAATCACTTTATGGTCAATTACATATTTTATTGACAGTTATAAATTTTATGGCGTTTATATTTATAAAAAAAATAAATAATATTTGAATATTTTTTTCCAAGCCACCAGATAGGATTCATAAACCCTCTCTTATTCGGAATTCGAGTAATTTACAATTGATGCCTCGAGAAAAAACACATCTGAATTAGAAACGCACTTTTGATCATTTCAATTTTCTTTCAAAAATTTTTATTAAACAGGCCTAATGGGTACATGAAAGTGTATAATAGATACTTCTCTGCCAGATATCTTCAATCGGAACGCATTGATTCATTATTTTGTTAAATTAAGCATTTTTACCATGTTTTTATTAACTTTCTTTCTTGTTTGTGTATTTGTGTGTGTGTTTGTCCAGTACAAATCTTGCAATTGATTTTTAACTAACTTCCCGACTAGCTAGACATTTGAAACTTTTAGAATAGCTCAGAACACGATGACAATGAATTTTTTTTTATACTTTAGCCATCTTAAGCAGAATTAAATTAATTTTCAGTTATTTTCAGTTAATTTTGTACAAATCTTGCAATCGATTTTTAATTAACTTCCCGACTAGCTAGACATTTGAAACTTTTAGAATAGCTCAGAACACGATTGCAATGCATTTTTTTGATACTTTTAGCCATCTTTAAGCAGAATTAAATTAATTTTCAGCTATTTTTCAGTTAATTTTGTACAAATCTTGCAAATCGATTTTTAATTAACTTCCCGACTAGATAGACAATTTGAAACTTTTAGAATAGCTCAGAACACGATGAAAATGCATTTTTTAAATACTTTAGCCATATTTAAGCAGAATTAAATTAATTTTCAGTAATTTTGTTTGTAGACTGTTGCAGCCATCTATTGGCCGGAACGGGAACGAAAAGTTATATCCAATTGACTTCTTTTCTGTGAAGTTGATGGGATAAATCATCAAAACATTTTAAAAAAGTATTTATTAATACATAAAATTGTCAAGTTTATATGATTCAACAGAAAATTTAAAAACATGTTATATAAAAAGTTCTTTTTATCTTACAATTATACTGTATACGCACTGGTTTAGACTTACATCTGGTATTTGTCCGATGCTCCATTCTTTGAGCATCGGACTTTTGCTCCATTCTTGAGTCGCTGCAAGAGAGAACTGGACAGCTTTCTCAGCTGCAGACGATTTCTGAGATCTAGTTCGTCCCTAATTGTTCGAATCGGATTGAAATCGGAGAACGGAGCTCACTTTTGCTCCATTCTTTGAGTCGCTGCAAGAGAGAACTGGACAGCGTTCTCAGCTGCAGACGATTTCTGAGATCTAGTTTCGTCCCATAATTGTCGATCGGATTGAAATCGGAGAACGGAGCTCACTTTTGCTCCATTCTTTGAGTCGCTGCAAGAGAGAACTGGACAGCGTTCTCAGCTGCAGACGATTTCTGAGATCTAGTTCGTCCCATAATTGTTCGATCGGATTGAAATCGGAGAACGGAGCTCACTTTTGCTCCATTCTTTGAGTCGCTGCAAGAGAGAACTGGACAGCGTTTCTCAGCTGCAGACGATTTCTGAGATCTAGTTCGTCCCTAATTGTTCGATCGGATTGAAATCGGAACTCTGATCTGGCCACTCTAATTTTTGCGTGTGCTCTTCAAGCATCTCTTGCTACGATGATTCATTACGTACGGTCTCCTAGGTCGAGTTTTCGCTCCAGTAGTGCAGTTGGACTTCCATCTTCGGATGACACCTATCAAAGTTGATTTCTGGATGTCCGCGAGACTATCAATTACACGTAAAGCAAGTTTCCTTAAGTAAACCTCCATGAACATAATTCTTAGAAAATACATAAGTTCAGAATTGCGCACTATAGCATATTTCACTGAACTTTAAAGGTTTCCTAGGCATCAAGTTTAAAAAACACTTCCTAATACACATTACGTATTCCCATTTGTGTATGCGAGTTTGACAATATTTTCATTTTCGGAGATGTTTAACTAAAGTCGACAATATAGTGTGTGAGTATATATGTATATGACATAATATCCCACCAGCTTATGACAAAGTGTCTTATCACGTTTCTCAGTCTTAACTTTTTCCCTAAATAATTATTCCAAACAGCAGTCAGTGAATAAGTCCTGTGGTAAAGAACTAGAATTAAAATCCACCTAAGAGTTTATTTCGGAATGTTAAACTACATCAATTCAATCCCTGTTAATTAGCTGCCGAGTCATCATCTCGGACATCGCGATGTCGTGACCATCCAAGCCAATCCCTCTCTGCGTTAAAAACTCTTTGTGTTCAAACCCTCTAATACCATCGCGCATGCGCTCATGACGTCTGCATGACGTTGCAACCGAAGATGGGGCATGGGTGGGACGAAATTTGATACTATATTTAGATTCTCACCATGGTTAATACAACCTCGTGAATTAAGTTCAATTCGAAAAAGGGGATTCCCCTCCCGCAGTGCATCTTGCAATACGAAAAAAAACGGTAATATATAATGCCAGAAATTAGATTATTCTGAAGCCCCCCCTATAAATTCTTTAATTATTATTATTTTTCTAATTAATTCTTAACATATATATATATATATATTATATAATATTTAAAGTAACTATTTCGGTTAGTTCTCTGTATTGCGCAGAATGTTTACATATTACATTTTGCAAAAAAAAAATCTGCAATAAGCAAGCATTTTATGTTATACTAGCTGAAAACCCGTACTTCGCTACGGAGTACATTTAAATTAAATAAAACAGTCAATGTATGCAATTAATGCCAAAACTATGTATAAATATATTTATAATAAATACAACGGTCAATGTATGCAATTGATGTAAAATATATATATATATTATAAAAATATCGTAAGGGATATTTTTTATAGACAAAATAACGTAGAAGAAAATGTTCAAATTAAATCTCATATAGGACATACTAAAGATATGGTACAGTTAATATAGTACAGTTTGACGAACATATCTTTTACTGTATTTTAATATTTTTTGGATAATTTTCGAATCGTCTGCCGCATTAGCAAGAACATTTTTTTGTCTATTTAGTTGTTACGCACGTGACGATAAATTTATTAACGATGACGATAAATTAAGTGCCAGAAAAAGAAATCACGTAATCTGCATTTAATAAATTAAACTCTAAAAATTAATCTTTAAATATTCACCAAAAATTAGGAAATGAAGGTAACGATTAGAAAAAGATCTCATTTTAAAGTACTTTTTATGATCTTTCTTGTGATATAAATTTTATAACCTTCAAATTATTATTTTAAATGCAAATTATTATTTTAAATGCAAAAGACTTTTTCAAAAATCTTTCTTAGTGCAACCCTACACTATAAGAAGAATCGCCATGCAAAATTTCAGCCCTTTAGGTCCAGCGGTTTGATCTGTGCGTTGTATATCAGTCAGTCAGTCAGGTCAGTTACGGAACTGTTTTATATATGTAGACTAGCTGAATACCCGTGCTTCGCTACGGAGTACATTAAAATTGCATATATACAACGGTCAATGTATGCAATTAATGCCTAAAAAACAAAAAAATAGATTTATAAAAAATCGTAACACATATTTTAATACACAAAATAATGTAGAAGAAATATTGAAATTAAATCTAATAGACATAGAAAAGAATATAGTACAGTTAAATAGCTCAGTTTGAGGAACATTATTTTACTATATTTTAATATTTTTACCTGAAAACTGAATATAAAAGAAAAATGCTAAGGACAAAACATTAGTAAAACATTAAGCACAAAATGGAAGCAAATAAAATGAAAGATCCTGAAATGAAAACTGAGATTAAATTCAAAAATACAGAAAATTAAAATAGTACCAAACGGCAATGGAAGTTGAATCTGCAAAGAAAAAAAGTGAGTTACCAAAGCTAAAAATTATTGAAAAAATAAACACATTAAAACAATGCACGAATTGAATTCAGTTAGGGCCTCCTCAGCGCGTTGACTGCCGGGCGGTCCTTAAAATGAAATACACTGCTGGCCACTGTAAATGCCACACCCTGAAGGAAACATGCAAATAACATGAAATTTACAACATGCATTAGCGGAGGTGAGATATGCAAATGATTAGAATTTCAGCGCAGACGCACATCACGCGCGCCTGTGGCGCCACTTCAACGCACTATTTAAGGCTTGGAGATTTCGACGATTTCAAGTTCGGCAATTGTGTTTTCTTGTTGTTTTTTCAAAAAACGATCAATTATGCCTCGTCGAAAACAGCGATAATCTTTTGATCAAGTATCCGAGTTCGACAGATGAAGGATAGTGGCCCTACCGAGATCGTGGATTATCTTTCAGGGAAATCGGTAGTCGTGTGGACGAAACCAACAACTGTAATGCGGATATGTGATTGTTGGATGCAGGAGGGTACGACGGACCGGCGTGTTCGATCGCATCCACCTCAGCGCACCACTTCACGTGATGACAGGCAAAATTGTGCGCATGGCAGTGACGGATCGCTCAGTCACATCACGAACCATAGCACAGCACATGCAGTCTGTAACGCATCATCCAGTGTCTGCGACGTACCATTCGACGCCGTTTACAGCAGACTGGGTCTTTCCGCAAGACGTCCATTGCTTTGTCTACCCTTGACGCAGAACCACAGACGTCTCCGCCGCCAATGGTGCGATGACAGAAGGATGTTGACGGCAGAATGGAATGAATTGTCTTTACTGACGAGTCACGCTTCTGTCTGCAACACCACGATGTAGCATTCGAGTCTGGAGACACCGGGTGACGAGAGGATGCTGAACAGCTGCGTTATGCACCGCCACACTGGCCTGCACCGGGTATTATGGTATGGGGAGATATTGGATATCACTCTCGCACACCTCTAGTACGCATTGCCGGTACTTTAAACAGCCAGCGCTACATCTCCGAGGTGTTGGAGCCAGTTATCCTTCCTTACCTTCAGGGCTTGCCCATAGCCATATTTCAACAGGATAATGCGCGACCACACGTGGCACACATTGTCCAACGGTTCTTCGTCAATCCCCAGATGAATTGCTTCCCTGACCGCATCGCTCTCCGGATCTTTCGCCGATAGAAAACATGTGGTCCATGGTTGCTCTACGATTGACCCAGATTCCATCCCCAGCTACCACAGCAGATCAACTTTGGCAACATGTGGAAGCTGCTTGGGTCTGCTGTACCCCAAGAAACTCATCCAAAGTCTCTTTGAATCAATGCCGAGGCGTGTGGCAGCGGTGATCTCCAACAATGTCGGCTACTCTGGCTACTGATTTTGGCAGGAACCACACTTCGCAGAAGTCTATAAATTTAATCATTTGATACTTGGTCAACATGTTATCTACAAAATAAATTTTGTCGTGATATCTCTTGTCTTTCTTGGTGTTGCAATTTGGGTGGCCAGCAGTGTATTATGATTTTTTTAATTGAATAACAGTAGAATTGATATTTCAGTAGTATCAAAAGATATACGGTGAGAAAAATAAATATAATATAAATAATAATATAAATAAAATGAGAAAAAATAATAGCCTCGACTTTTTGTTATGGATCATATTATTTTTAAAAACTATGTGAAGACTAAAGACATAATCGGAATCTTCAGTTTCACAGTTTGAAAAAGCGTAAAAATCCAACTTTCTTAAAAGTTGTCTACAATTTTCCCGATTTTAACTGATCTTCTATTAACGTAAGGAAAAATAGTTATGTGTAACGATACGAAAACATAAATTACTGTAAACATAAGAAAATAATTAACGTTCATTTAAAAACTGTACAAATGAAACAAATAATATAAATTCCACATTCAAACTTTAAATTTCTTTCATTTCTCAAGCAATATAATAATAACATTTTGATTTAAAAAATTATAACACGTATTCTACAGCTTAAAACTACATAGATATTTTAATGAAAAAACATTTCTACATACAGAGAGGGATGTAATTTTTAAAATCATTTCGTGTTGGGTTTCTCCAGTCTTATCTTTAACTCTGTTCTGAAGTATGGAAATTCACATTTTTTAATCACGATGTTCGAGAATCAGCCTTATAGTGAATTTAGCAATGATTTTAACGCACGTAAGTAACCACACACACAAACAAAGACTTGAAAAAAATTATATAAAAAAATGAAACAATTATATTAAAAAATAACTGTTTATAAATATTTAAACTTACGCATCAACGTCAAGCAGCAACCGTTTTGCAATTTTTGAAAATGGTACGCAGTCAATCCAAAGCGAATCGATTCCCATTCGAATTTTCACTTTTTCTTCTTCCGCCTTGTAGAACCGCGGAGCAAAATGTTGTGTTGACGTATCGTTCTTTAAAATTCAATTAAAAATCGAAATTTTTAAGATAGAGACTTGAAATGAGGTTTATATGAATGAGAAAGCTTTCATCTTCCTGATGATGTAAATATTTTCTTTGTAAGATAAAAACACTTTGTAAGATAAAAAAAACTTTGTAGAGCATCGACCGTAGATGCTAAAAAGTGCATAAATTTCTCGAAAAAGTGGGTTTTAATATTTTGATGAAAATATTAGTCTGTTTTAAATTATTTTTAAACAAATGAGGCCTTGTTTGAAGGAGAAATGTCTGTAGTCTTAGATTGTAAAAAAGATCAAAATTTCACGATCATTTTTTGCCGAGATATCGTAATCTGAAGTTAAAAAAACATAAAATAATCGCACAAAACATAAAATAAAAATTTTCTAGAATAAAATTAAAATTCGGGCTTCGAGGTACACCTTCCCATAGTCCTGCACTACCCGTTGTGCCAAATTTCACGGCTGTAAGTTTCACAGATTCGCCTGGGGGCCGCATACACACACACACACGCAAACATTCTCTTTTATTAATAAGATTTACTAATATAAAAGATGATGAATATATCTTTTCCGAAGGCTCCCGATTTTTTTAAGGTATCTACATATGTTCGGGAGCACTTTTTCAAAAATATACAATACTGATTAAATGCATATAGTTTTAGTTCAAATGATATATAAATCATGGAATAAATATGATTTTGGTAAACATTCATAACACTTTAAAATAGAGGGATATTTTTATATATTTTTAGTACCTTTAAGTGCTTACGCTAGAGAGCCTACACTCCATTCAACTAAATATATTAACGTAGGATTACGTTCCTCCATAACAGTCCTCCGGAAAGCAAAATTTCAGATGTCCTGCGTCGCGAGTTTATAATTTTGGCAGCGCGCCAAACCCAGTCTGGCAAAACAACAAACAGTAAACAGTTAAACAGAAAAGTACCAAAATGCGTCAAATTTTGACATATATAATATATATATATATACATGAAAAAGAGGTAAGCAACGATAAGTAATCCTACGTTATAACCCGCGGTAGTTTCGTTAGAAGAGATACCTGAAATTAGTTTTTTCTAAGTTCCTTTATGGTATATACTACCATGACACTTGCCAGTTTTCTGAAGTAAAAGGTTAACAATATCTCCAAAAATCACTGAAATACCAAAATAGGGAAAAAAACACTGATTTTTTTTTAATAAATTATTTTTTTATAAGTGCAGGTACCTGTAGACTGACTCAGTTAACACATATAGCTTAGCTTTTGATTCAAAACATAGTGATATGTAAAACACTATTGCAAAATTCCATTGAAATATTTTAAAAACTTTTTAAATGACTAAGTCTTTCCCGTTTACAAAAGTAACTGAAAAATTAGCTTTTCTAGGAAAATGCATTTATAGATGCTACTTCGGATCTCTTATGTAGCTTTCGGTTTATTAAATTGGTCATAAATTTTTTTCCAATGATCGTACGTATAAAAGTAAAGCAGTTTTTGAATCCCAAAATATTGGCTTTTAAAGTAGGGCAATAAAAAATATTCGCACCAAAACAGACATTTTAAAGTAGGCACTTTAAGTGCCTTTATGATTATGATATCTTATTATATTAGTCTCTACATCTAACTTAAGTTGCACCTGTTTCCAAATTTATGAGCCCAACACATATTGTAAAAACCTTATCTGTCAGTTAAGAGTAAATGAATTCCTAAGAATTTTCTTTTCTACGTCTTTCAAAATGTTTTTCCTCGTTTATTCATTCATTACATCAAATAGACGATATTTGTTTGCATTTTGCAAAACAAAACAAAAGGATTACTAAAGCATTCTTCTTTATTTACTCTGTTCCAAACATAATTTTGTTACAAAATATTGCCGCTACTGCGACTGTAAGAGTGTTCTAGTGAAGGAAATCAATAGAGAAATTGATAAATATGGGCTCGAGAAAATTGAACTTCTCTGATTCTTGCGTAAGAAAAAATGCTTAACGATTTAATATATCTTTTTCTATTCTGGAATAGTTCTGAATTTTCTTGACTTAACCGCATTTTTGTCCAACCTAAGATTTTCAAATATTTATCTATATAGTATATAAACAGTTCCGTAACTGACTGACTGACTGACTGACTTATAGATAACGCACAGACCAAACCGCTGGACCTAAAGGGTTAAAATTTTGCATGGCGATTCTTCTTATAGTGTAGGGGTGCACTAAGAAAGATTTTTGAAAAATTCTTCTTAGATTTTTTTTAATTAAATTGCAAGCTGTTTTATAACTTTTTTAAGTTTGCATTTAAAATAATAATCTGAGGATTATAAAATTTATATCACGAGAAATATCCTAAACATTCCTTTAAAATGGCAATCTTTTTCGAATCTTTACCTCGATTTTCTGATTTTCGGTGAATTTTTAAAGATTATTTTTAAAATTTAATTTATTAAATGCTGATCACGAGGTTCCTTTTCTTTTTGTGATACTTTAAACTAATTTTTGCGTCACGTGCATAACAACGAAATAGGTCAAAAAAAAAAAATTTCTTGCTAATGCGGGCAGATGATTGCACATTATCCAAAAAATATTAAAATACAGTAAAAGAAATGTTCCTCAAACTGTACTATGTTAACTGTAACATATTCTTTAGTATGTTAGATTAGATTTAATTTGAATATTTTCTTTTACATTATTTTGTCTATAAAAATATCCGTCACGATTTATTTACAAATATAATTTGTTTTCTTTTACATCAGTGCATACATTGATCGTTGTATTTACTATATATATGTATTGTGACAACGCAAGACTGAAAATTGAAAGCCATAGCTCGCGACTAGATGGCGGGACAGTAGACGAAGATTGTTACAACGGCGTTGGAGTTTTTTCCACTCGCTGGGAGTTTTTTCCGCGATCCGAGATTTTTGTTTCTCAGATCCGCGCGCTGAGATGTGATTGTAACTTATATTTAAAATGTTGGTTCTTTTTTTTGGGTTAATAAAATTGCGTGTGATGTTAATCGTCCATGCTTGAAACCCTATCGTATGTCTGTGTATGAAACCCTATCGTATGTCACCTAGACAAAACTAGATATTGCAGTTA
>OU015500.1:137133727-137171227 GCA_907164885.2 Dolomedes plantarius
AATGATTGTGAATACTTTACATTTCGATGTTCCAAATCCAACAAAGCAACTAAGTAACCATCTTCTATTGATATAATTGAAATCAACATAAGCCAATGTTTCTCAACAGTTTCCGAGTCGCGAACCCTCATAATGGTTTCTCGGCATCCTAAGCCCCCTCTCCTTTACCAACCTGCATATTTTCATTAAAATAGCATTTTATGACGTTAAAAAAAACTAAAATACATGTTCCACTATTTAATTCTTGTTAACTGTTTAATTTAACGAAAATGAAATTTGTAAGAAATTTGGGAGAAATGGAAAAAATGAAGAAACATGCAGAGTGTCAGTCAAAAATAAGTAGAAGCCAAGAAAAAGAACAGATCAAAACCTCAAAAATATTAAGGCACTTACCATATTGCTCCAGAATTATATAAAAGTAAGTAATATCGCCGCCGTCCACACCGAGGTTATTCGGCCCTTCAATAATAAAACTAATCATCCCGACGGCAATCCAGCCCAGCCGGGTCCCGAAGTTTTTCTTTTGCAATTCGTTTACGTGTCTTTTTTTTTAAATATGAGGGGCTATCAACCTTCCCTTTGTAGGCGGAAGTGTATATTCATAAGTTCCTGCATAATATTCTTGATGTACCTTCTACAATAATAATCCGCAAATAATTTACTAGGAGCCCAATCTTGAAAGCCTAAAGGTAGGTTTTTTTCGTGCTTCAGCCCATTTGCTACAATTGTATATACAGTGCTTATAGTTTGTATATTGCCACACTCACAAAGATCTGTTTTAGCAAAAAATCTGGTTTAATAGACTCCTATACAGCCATGTTCAGTTATTGCTTGATTAACAAGGAAATCTGCAGACAGTCTTTTCGTAGAAACTTTATGTAAAAAGTAAATGTACTTTATGTACCTTTACTTTTAGTACTTTATGTACCTTTTATATATAAATATTATACCTTTATACCTTTATACCTATTATACTTTTATAAATATATACCTTTATACCTTTTTTACTTTAGTACTTTATGTACCTTTTATATATAAAGTAAAAATAGTAATTCTCTAACCTAAATAAAATTGCATTATTCCTTTGGGAAGACTACGATGATTAAAAAGGGCGCGGTAGCCCAGTTGGCAAGAGTAGCGGGCCAGTGATCTGAACGTTCCTGGTTCGATGCTCGTCGCTGTAAATCCACCGCCGTGTTCACTAATGGTGGCCAGGGCACGTAAAATAGGTCGTAGCTGCAATGTCCTCCAAATTCTCAAATTTACCTCTGGAGGGGCGGGGTCAAGTTCTGGTCTCGTCACTTGACTCGACTCAAAATGACGGGACCGGTCATTTAGCCAAGTCGGACTCCGACCCTTGTGGTGCTAATTCAAAACAGGAGCCGCCCTTTCAGCCCAATAGCCTATTAGGAACTGGTGAATGGAACCTCCAACCAGGGGCCATTAGCATCAACAACGATGATTATGTCAAAAGTGACAGCATATACTGATGAAAGACAAACTAACGTTTAGAATTTCAGTACTATAAGTACGAGAAAGTAAATGCTCGTATTAAGTTTTCGTAGTAAATAACCGCAATTTTCATTTACCAACAATAAAGGCAGTATATCTCTAACAAACTGAATTTGTGCTTTGAATGAGATCTTTTCATATAAAATACATCACTGTCCTACAGTTTTGTGGTATATAAACATTGACAAATTTTTTCGGAGAAATTCACTTAAAGTTATTTTAATGAATAAAACCGTGACGGTCCTAATCATTTTTCGTTAGCAACATTAGTTAAGAAACTCTTTCTGTAAATCAGTCAAAATTACGTATAAATAACAATTAGTATTCGATGTATTTGACGAAATGAATAAATTCGATGCTTGCGGTACTGTATACAGTCATTCTTCTTTTCTTCGTCATTACGTTAGTTCAGAAAATGTTTCTCTAATCACTAAAAGTTACGTTTAACAATAAGAATGACAATAACAATAAATTAACAATAACTGAACAAATAAATATTAGATAAAATTGACTGTATAGATAAAACTCAATGCGTACTGTACTGAGCAGCAAGATTTTTTTATTTAGAAACATTAACCACAGTATTCATACTCGTGGGGTTACCTGTAACCAAAACTGATATACCATAAACAAACGTAATTATTTGTGAGCAGTTGAACTACCACCCCTAATTCATTCTTCTTTTCTGCCTCAAAATGCTTCCTTTTATATATTTACTGCATATGTCGTTGACTGAATCTCTCAATTCGAAATGAGGAATAAATTAATACAAGTAATGGGATAATGAAACTAAGAAGTGATTAAGAATTTTGCTAACTCCTACCTTTGTATGGCGCGTCACAATAATATTTTATTCCAAGTTAATATCTCATGTTGAATTACTATAAATATAAATGACTGCCAATTAATTTGATCATAATTAACCACTTTAAAAATGAAGGATTTTAGAAAATCTAATATGTTTCTCAATTTGCTAATCTTTGCTTAGAGAAAAGTTATAAAGGTTTAAATCTTATTAAACTCGCTATGGACTTATATAACTCTTAAGTAAGTGTTCAATTTTTCTTATTTGGGATTAAATCGGATTTCAACGAATATTTAGAGTATGATACTTTAGTCCGTCTTAATTACCCAGTTCTTTATTTTTAATCCAGAATGCATGACTCATCCTTCAAAATGTATGTCTCATAGCGACGTGGTAATTGCCACCCGTACGGCGTAAACATTCAGCGAACTTACTAATGAAAGTAGTGAAGTCACCCCCCTCCAATATAAAATCTGGAGCAGCTAATTAGTTTTTTGCGATGTGTCTTGAACTTTGCGCCAACTCTTTGTAAAAGGTCAAAAACACGTGGTACCGGAACACAATAACGGCAAATATGAATTGGCAATAACGAAACTAGCTCATTGTCAATTTTAAGAAACTGATTATTTGAAGATATTCGATGGTTTAAGTGAAAGTACAAAGGCTGTTCGCACATTTTTTAGACGATTTTGGTAAGCAGTAATAAAAAATCGTTTGCTGCAAAAGAAATAATTGCAATTGTACTATGTTTTTAAAAGTCAAAATTATCGTCTGCGGCTTGAAAGTTTTGTTTTTATTCAAAATGGCGTTTTTAACAAAGGAGTGGTTCGAAGGCTACATTTATGCTCTTTCCGAAGAGAAATATGCATACTCCGTTATCCAAAAACGATGTGAGAGTCATGGTTTTGTGATATCTAAAGCGTCGATAGGTAATATCGTCAACAAGAATGGAAAAAAACGTCAAATTGGAGCCTCAAGTGGGACAAAAATTCCAAACAAGTATCCAAGGAAAAAACGGATATCTTCGACTATTGCAAAGGTACGTTGTTTAATGTTAAAAGAAAATCCCCCTAGTCGAAGGACAGTTGCAAAATCATTAAAATGCTCGGTTTCCACTGTAAACAAATGATAAACGTTGATTAAAATCTGCATTAGCCAAACGTCGTCCCAAAACCTTACAGGACTCTGGAAAGCTGTTCTGGAGGAATGGTATAGAATACCTCTTCTGACACTTCAAAAGGTATTATTATCCTGGAAATTGCGGTGTCGAAAGATAGTTCAGAATAAGGGATGTCAAATAGAACATTTAAAACACAAGAATTTTATGTAATTTAGTTTTGTGAATACAATATACATCGTCTAAAAAATGTGTGAACAGCCTCTGTAGTTAACATCTTAAAAATATTAAATTAATTAACTGTTAGCAGAATTTCATTATCAATAACAATTTTAAAGTGCATTGCCCCATACCAAATTCTATTTATACAAGGTGCGCCCATAAAGTAACGGACAAATTAAAAGATCAAACGATAAAATAGAAATGTGAAAGAATAATCGCCTCGCTAAAAAGAGTAACATCTCAACTCTTGTTAAAGCCAGTTTAAACTGGTTATTCAGTCGTTTGCATATCAAAACGCCGAAGTAATTTTCATTTACTGAGATGGCATTGTACAAAAAAAATTGCTTCGGAATGGAACAACGTTGTAGCATTAAATTTTGTTACAAATTAGGCAAATCTGCTACCGAAACTTTACAGATGATTCGAAAAGTATATAGTGATGCATCAAGAACACAAGAATATGGGTAGTACAACCGTTTTAAATGTGGATGAGAAAGCATTGAAGATGAACCAAGACAAGGCACCCTTGAACTTCAAAGAATGGGGAAAACGGAGAAAATTCATTCTTTGGTAAAAGCTGATAGACGTGTAACAACTCAGCAACATTCAGACATGCTTGGAATAACAAAGAAGGCTGTATATTAATTTTAAGGTGACTGCCTACGTTCGGAGCCAAGTTTTTAAAAATTTGTTTTTTTAAGGATTTTTTGGTCTCTTATGGTAAAACAGCATTTAAAAATAAAAAATAAAAAAAACTTTCCTGTAACTACCATACTTTTTATAAATTGGTCAATTTGAAGTAATTTTTAATGAAATTTAGCTAAAACGCTTATCACTCTGAACAAAATTCTAATGCTACTATTTTAATTTCCTTCTTACACATGATACATATAACAGTTATCTTCAAAATGACCTACAATCTAAGAGAAATTTTAAAATGCAAAAATAATACAGACAATTTTATGTTCCAATATGAAAATTTTCCCCAATTCGTCATTCCTTTCCTTATAAAAACAGCCCAAAACAAAAAATTTTTATTATACATCAATTATTGTACGTCATTTCATTAACAATAGCATCTAAAACATTTCCTGAAAATTTATCAAATTATATGAATTATTATCTGAAATATCATGATAACGGTAGAGATTTGTGCTAAAAAACATAATTCTGAGAAAAACGCCTTTAAAGTTGGTTGTCACTTCAATTTTGTATTAGACGATGTTTTTTAAAATAGCTATAACTCTGCTTCTAATTGTTGTAGAATGAAAATCTAAGCGGTTTTGAAAAGAGAAAAGATTGAATTACAAGATTCTTGCAAAAAATAAAATTGACCAAAATGGTCAAAAAATGGACGCATTTAAAGTTGTTTGTCACTTAAATTTTGTATTAGACGATGTTTTTTAAAATAGCTATAACTCTGCTTCTAATTGACGTAGAATTAAATGAAAACTGTTTTGAAAAGAGAAAAGATTGATTTACAAGATTCTTGCAAAAAATTAAATTGATCAAAGTAGTCAAAAAATGGCATTTTCAACGTAGGTAGTCACCTTTTAATTGAAAATCTTAAAATGAAAAAATTTTGTGCTCGATTTGTGCCTCGGATTTTAACAGAACAGCAAAAAGAAGACAGAAAAGCTTGCTGTGAAGATTTACTGACTAAAGTGCAACAGGACAATTTCTTAAGTGTATTATAGCAGGAGATGACACTTGGTGTCTACAATACGACCCTGAAACAAAAAGACAATGTCCACAGTGGAAAGGACCGTCTTCTCCCATACAAAAAAAAGCACGTAGGCCAAAATCAAAGAAAAAGTGATGCTGATTGCATTTTTTAATACAAAGCACTTATTCACCACGAATTTGTTCCTGAAAATCAAACAATTAATCAGTATTTTTACAAGGAGGTGCTTTTTCGATTAAGAAACAGGATAAGGCGAGTTAAGAAGGAACTGTTTGATTCTGGGCAATGGTTTCTTTTACACGATAATGCTAGGCCCCATACAGCAATTTCTGTACAATATCTTGCTAAGCATTCAATTGCAGTAATAAATCACCCACCATATTATCCCGACTTATCACCAGCTGATTTTTTCCTTTTTCCGACGCTT
The DNA here is from genome assembly GCA_907164885.2 of Dolomedes plantarius. NCBI lineage: Eukaryota > Metazoa > Arthropoda > Arachnida > Araneae > Dolomedidae > Dolomedes > Dolomedes plantarius. The sequence goes on from OU015500.1 coordinate 137,139,495, forward strand.
AAGATAGCCATGAAAGGACAGAGACTTGAAAACGTCTCGGATGTGAAATCAAATGTTACGCGTATTTTGCGAACAGTTAATTCCAAAGCCTATAAATAGTATTTCGATGACTTGAAGAAATGTTAGAAAAATTGTATAGACTCCTTTGGTGATTCTTTTGAAAGAGATAAATTTATTTGAAGGTGAGTAATGCTTTTCTTATTTATAAAAAAAGTCCTTATCATTTTATGGGTGCACCTTGTAATTTATTACCATGAAAATGAGACTAATTTCCTCCTACTTAAGGACGAGTAAAAAATTTGTAACTTTGATTTACTCAATGAGATTGTTATTGAGAAAACAAAGAAAATACATATTACAATAGAAATTATTCCTGAATTTTAAAAAAATGAATTCAGATATATATAATTTAATATTTAATCTTTGAATAAATATTATATATAATTTAATATTTAATCTTTTCTTCTTTTGAAGCATAAGATTTTTTAATATTTTTTTTTATCTAAATTTGAGGAATATGGTCTTGATTCTCATTCTTTTTCAGATGTTAATCCATGCAGAAGAGACTCATTTATTAAAGTTTAAAGGTAACGATTTTTTATTAATAATTAATAAAATGTTGAAATTCTAACTATACGCTTCGATACATAATAAAGCGGAAAATATTTTTAATAAAGATTTTACTGCTGCACATTATATTATAATTAATTGGAATTTACGAGCACTGATTCACATTTCTTGTATCAAATGTTCCTAATAAAGAACACTCTGAACGATTGCACTGATTTAAATTTGCAATTTAGATTTTTTTTAACCTCAATTTCGAAGTATTTTTGAGATATTCTTTTTGAAAATCTAATCCATGCAAATGAGATTCAATTCATTAAATTGAAAGATAAAAATAATTTCCATAATTTATAAATTTTACCCATCATAATATAAGAACATTGAAACCACATATTATAAATTGAAATTACAACTGCATTTTTATATATTTAAGCTTTAAAAGCACCTTTTTGGGTTTCTATTTTATTTAATCTTCTTAGTTTAGTTCAATCCCAGATATTTCTGGTTATTCTCTGTAATGTAACTTTTTTCTACAACTATGCGATATGATTTTCACATACCTCTCAAAGAAAATACATAGTAGAAACAAAAATTATGTCTACGTTTTTATATAGTTAGGTTTTAAATGCACGAATTCTTCGGTTTTGTTAATGAAGAACAAGCAAAAAAAACTGGGGAATTTCATCGTCACTATTTTGATGTTTTCCTACCATAATGCAATGATTTCCATATGCACATATGAGAAGAGCAAATAGCATACATATTAGAAACAAATACATATGTCTGGATTTCCTATTAAGTTTAAAATGCAATAAATTTTCGCATTTAGTTAATCAAATCTTGCCGAAGAGCAATCTCAACGATTGAAAATTATCATATATCCTTAATTTCTGCTTAATTTTGAAATCTATATCTGTGAGGGCCAAAAAAGGAAATCTTTTTAACGTAGGATTACGTTCCTCCATAACGATCCTCCGGAAAGCAAAATTTCAGATGTCCTGCGTCGCGGGTTTTGACAGCGTGCCAAACCCAGTCAGTATCGCTTGGGCAAGCAGTAAACAGTTAAGCAGAAAAGTACCAAAAGGTGTCAAAATTTTGACATATATATACATATATATATATATAGATAGATAGATCGTTAGATAGGTACTTATATAGTACATACAAAAAAGTAATCTTACAACGATTTGAAATCCTACGTTAATAACCCACGGTAGTTTCGTTAGAAGAGACTACCTGAAATTTTTTGAAATTCAAATCTAGGAAAATGAGGAACATTTCAATAAATTCAAAGTAACCGAAAAAAATACACATTATAGTTATACAAAAAAATATTAAAATACAGTAAAAGATATGTTCCTCAAACTGTACTATATTAACTGTACTATATTCTGTAGTATGTTCTATTAGATTAAATTTAAATATTTTCTTCTACATTATTTTGTCTATAAAATTATCCCCTACGATTTTTTTATAAATATATTTTTTCCCTTTTTTTACATCAATTGCATACATTGGTCGTTGTATTTATTATAAATATATTTATACATATTTTAAATATATTTATACATATTTTTAATTGAAAATCTTAAAAAAAGGAACTTCATACTTCCTTGTCAAGAACAAATAAACACATTATAAAAAGAAATTATAGTTGAATTTTTAAATAATCAGGTTTTATAAGCACCAATTCTTCGCATTTGTCGAATTAAATCTTCTTTACAAAGAACAATCTGAACAAGTTCACCAAAACTACATTTTCGTTTTCACGGCCCTTGAAAAACGTTAAAAATGCTTTCGATTAACCCAAAGTCCTTTTATTTTCTCTTTCCACTGACCAAAGTGCTCTAGATTATGAGCGGCGACTTCTTACCAACCTTTTATTGTTCCAGTCCTTTATTTCTTTTATTCGAACAGTTCTTATCTCACCCTTTTCTTATTGACTGGAACAAAATGTCAGTTTATTGCCCATAAAGATCAGTGCTCTTTCAGATCATTTAACTTCGTTGCAACAAGTGTATTCTTCAGTTAAATCCATTTTGTACTGATGTATGGTATCTAATTGATAATATATTTTCGGGGATAAAGAAAGTCCGATATTTTATCATACGGCTTTCGCAAGGAAGAGAAAAAGATGTGTAAGGACAAAGCGGGAAATTTTTTTCTTCTTATTGGGCTTCTTATTCCTTCTTATGTTTCGTACACCTTTAACTTATTTTATAGAACCCTGTTTTCCAATATCTAAGAAACTTTTTAATTCTTTACTAAAGTCTCCATCCGCAACTTGCTGTTTCCCCTACCTCCTGTATGTCATAAATAATTCAAGCTATTTTATAAATTGAATTTAAATGTAAGCTTATCTTCTAGGTAATCTATATACATAAAACAGTTCCGTAACTGACTGACTCACTGACATACAACGCACAGACCAAACCGCTGGACCTAAAGGGCTGAAAATTTGCATGGCGATTCTTATTATAGTGTAGGGGTACACTAAGAAAGATTTTTGAAAAATTCTCCCTAGATTTTTTTAATTAAAATTTTAAGCTGTTTTTGTAACTTTTTAAAGTTTGCATTTAAAATAATCATTTGAGGGGTATGCAATTTATATCACTAGAAAGGTCATAAAAATTCCTTTAAAATGAAATATTTTTCGAATCTTTATCTCCATTTTCTGATTTTTGATGAATTTTTAAAGATTAATTTTTAGAATTTAATTTATTGAATGCTGATCACGTGATTTCTTTTTCTGGTACTTTAAATAAATTTGTCGTCATGTGCATAACAACCAAATAGACAAAAAAAATATTTTTCCTTTCTTGCTAATGCGGCAGATGATTGGACATTATACAAAAAAATATTAAAATACAGTAAAAGATATGTTCCTCAAACTGTACTATATTAACTGTACTATATTCTTTAGTATGTTCTATTAGATTTAATTTGAATATTTTCTTCTACTTTATTTCTCTATAAAAATATCCCCTACGATTTTTTTATAAATATATTTTTTCGTTTTTTTACATCAATTGCATACATTGATTCTTTGTATTTATTATAAATATATTTATAGATATTTTTGGCATTAATTGCATACATTGACCGCTGTATTTAATTTGAATGTACTCCGTATCGAAGTGCGGGTTTTTAGCTAGTTTAATTATATATTTAAACCCCTTCATGTTTTTCTCATTTAAAAAAAATCAACATTTCTCATTATTATTAGAAAGGGCATTTTCTTTTATGAAAAAAAAATATGTTTATCATAACAGCCTTTCTGGTTCCTTTACAACTCATTCAACTTTCAAAATTATATTTTCTTTCTATTCAGTCTAATAGTGCATTCCATCCAGTTACTAAGTTAGCGTGAATGCTTTTATCTTGCTAAGCACAAAAACTGGCAATGGAATGTTATAAAGATTAAAAGGAATACCCAATCTTCATCTGAAAGTAATAATGAATACTTAATGAAATATAACTGAATGTAGATAACTGGATAATATAACCAACGAAACTGAACGGAACTTGTTTTTAATCTATCCAGATTTTTGCATCAATACCTTGTTTGAATACCTGTTTTTTATATAATACCGAAATACAGAGATAACCGTAATGCAATCTCAAATTGTCTTTTCGAATAAAAAGATTTTGCGAAGCATTTGTGCACATAAGTGCTGTGTATGCACCCATAAAGAATATTTTTCTTGATATTTGTAATGAATACCAAAATTAAATTTAAATATATATATATATATATATATAAAACAGTTCCGTAACTGACTCACTGACTGTCATACAACCGCTGGACCTAAAGGGCTGAAATTTTGCATGGCGATTCTTCTTATAGTGTAGGGGTGCACTAAGACAGATGTTTGAAAAATTCTTCTTAGATTTTTTAAAATTAAATTTTTAAGCTGTTTTAGTAACTTTTTTTAAGTTTGCATTTAAAATAATAATTTGAGGGTTATAAAATTTATATCACGAGGAAGATCATAAAAATTCCTTTAAAATGAAATCTTTTTCGAACCTTTACCTCGATTTTCTGATTTTTGGTGAATTTTTAAAGATTAATTTTTAGAATTTAATTTATTGAAAGCTGATCACGTGATTTCTTTTTCTGGTACTTTAAATAAATTTATCTTCACGTGCATAACAACTAAATCGACAAAAATTTTTTTTTTCTTTCTAATGCGGCATACGATTGGATATTATAAAAAAAAATAAATATCCCTTACTATTTATATATATATATATATATATATATATATATATATATATATATATATATATATATATATATATATATATATTACATCAATTGTATACATTGATCGTCGCATTTATTATAAATATATATATTTATTTTTTTTTGGCATTAATTGCATACATTGATCGTTGTATTTAATAAGAATGTACTCAATAGCGAAGCGCGGGTTTTCAGCTAGTATGTATATATATATATATATATATATATATATATATATATATATATATATATATATATGTGTGTGTGTGTGTATGTGTGCGTGTTTTCTTTTCTCTTTTCTCTCTTCTCGTTTTATTTTCTCTTAGATGACAAACAATTGTCTTTTCGTTTTGTAGTTTAAAATATTATAGCATGGGAATAAGAACCTTCGATTTTACTATATTTAATATATTTAAATTAAGTACACGTGAAAGGTCTTACATATCATGTTTATTATTTTGCTACTTCAAAATGAAGTACACGTGGAAGGACCTCGTTTAACTTTGGCCAGATATTTTATAATTTTATTCCGTGCAGAACGTGATCTAATCTTATTAACTGATAAGAAAGGTTTAAATTCGTCACGTACCCACTCTTTATTGAAGCAACAATTTTAAACACATTTACTTGTAGATCTATAATAATCTATTTAAGTGGGCATGATTAAGGCAGTGACGTTGAATCCGTATGAAGTTTTAAGGATGATGGATGACGCTAAGCATATCGGATGTTAAATTATTTAACTTACGACTTTGAAATAGGTCATTCTTTGCCTTTAAATTTTAACACTAATTCCACTTAGTTTCGTTTCTGGTCTCGGATCACAAGCCTGGCAGCTTCAAATGTAATGAGTTCTGAGAATTAAAGTTTCTAAATTCCCTTAGTGGAAAGAAAAAAATATATTACAGGTTGTCTCTTCTAACGAAACTACCGCGGGTTATTAACGTAGGATTACTTATCGTTGCTTACCTCTTTTTTTGACGCATTTTTGGTACTTTTATGTTTAACTGTTTACTGCTACTGGGTTTGGCGCTGTCAAAATTATAACTCACTAGAAGGTAATCCGTCATTTTGACGTCATAATACAAATAATGACGTTATAATGGAAAAAGTATATGAAAGTTAAAAAATATCCCGAATTATCTAACAATATTGCATTTAATCCTCACCTTGTAAAAGCAAACCCTTTCATTATTTTTTATTTATTCAGTTTTTCATGCGATTGGAGTAGTAGACTGCCATCCAGTTTTTTACAGCTCACTACGCGATATGAATACTTGAGCTACTTGATTCATTCACATTCAAGTTTGTTTACTTTCAGAATTCATCGCAAAAGTAAACAGATTTTTAAAAACTGTTAAATATGCAGCTAAAAACATCCACTTTTTTTTAGTTCTGAATGTTTTATAGAAAATTAGGCTGAACAAACGTGATTTGATGGAGAAGATATTAGTTTTTAGGTAAGAAAAGTTCTGATCCTCATCTGAAATTGAAATTAAGCCTAACCGACCGTTTGTTTACTGAGGGCCGTTTGTTTATTGAAAGATGAGTACAGCCCGGAAGTGTTATACAGAGACAACGGCTATTATATATATAATGACGAAGCTGAAATTTTCTTTCCGGAAGACCGTTATTGAGGAACGTAATCCTACGTTAAAACAGCTCATTTGCTATTCAAAAGTTGTTCACATAATGCAATCTCGTGATGTATGTATCACCAAAAAATTATAAGACATTAAAATTTTCATGGAAAATATGGCAGCACTACAAACAATATTTCCCATCATGAGGTATGTTCGTAAAAATTGGCGAAAGTTTAAATTACGTATACTGACAAACTATACATGAAATGTTTCGTTTCTGGCTTATTTTGTGGATATATACATGAAAACATTCCAAAAGCAAAAAGACTGTCAATCGGACTTATGTCCTTTGCAAAAACGCACTTAAATATTTCAGGTTGTGTCTTCTAACGAAACTTCCGCGGGTTATTAACGTAGGATTACTTATCGTTGCTTACCTCTTTTTTTGACGCATTTTTGGTACTTTTCTGTTTAACTGTTTACTGATACCGGGTTTGGCGCTGTCAAAATTATAACTCGTGACGACGCTGAAATTTCGCTTTCCGGAAGACCGTTATTGAGGAACGTAATCCTACGTTAAAACAGCTCATTTGCTATTCAAAAGTTGTCGACATAATGCAATCTCGTGATGTATGTATCACCAAAAAATTATAAGACATTAAAAATTTCATGGAAAATATGGCAGCACTACAAACAATATTTCCCATCATGAGGTATGTTCGAAAAAATTGGCGAAAGTTTAAATTACGTATACTGACAAACTATACATGAAATCTTTCGTTTCTGACTTATTTTGTGGATATATACATGAAAACATTCCAAAAGCAAAAAGACTGTCAATCGGACTTATGTCCTTTGTAAAAACATACTTAACAGTACATTCTTTTTTAAAATTTTCTCCATGGACCTGGAGGATGAAGTCCCGCATTTCTATGCCGGGGGATGGCCGAATGGCTAAAGCGCTGGCATTTGGTACCGGAGTCTGTGGGTTCGAGACCCACTCTTGGCATGAACGTTGTAACCGTTCAGAATCGGCTTTAAGCAGTAGGCCCCTGTCTAATTAGCCCTCGTGTAGCAAAAAATGACAATAGAGCTCCAAACCAAACTAACCCATATTTCTACCACACGCATACACTTCTACAGATGTCTGAAGTCCTTTTCTTTAAATTTTTTCCAAGATGCGTATCCTCAGAATTATGCAGTACAATATGATATAAACTAACGTTCACGAAGTAAATTTTAAATTTTTGTGAGAGACTTTGTATAACAGGTGCGCTGGTTAATTAGTGTTAATTAGTGGTTTGACCATTGATGACACGTTGGTTTTGAAAAGCTGGTTTTGGGGGATGAATTATCTGTAGTTCTAACTAGTTTTCACATCTTCGACGTTTTTGGGAATTCTTTACTTCGTAGAACACTGAGGAGTTTCCGAAGACAGATTCTCAGATTAAGAATACTCTACAATAACCCACTTTATGCCCTGGAGCCATAGGCTTAGCGTGCTTCAAACATTTTTTTTTGGGGGGGGGCACGAAATGAATTCAGTTAGGGCCCTCCTCAGCGTATTGACTGCCAAACAGTCCTTAAAATATGAAATATTATGTTTTTTTTAAAAATTGAATAACAGTAGAATTGATGTTTGAGTATTATTCAAAAGTTATACAATGAGAAAATTAAATACAATATAATATAAATAAAATGAGAAAAAATATATAGCATCGAATTTTTGTTATAGATCACATCATTGTTAAAATCTATGTTAAGGCTAAAGACATAATCAGAATCTTCAGTTTCATAGTTTCAAAACGTGGGAAAAAACGAACTTTCATAAAAGTTTTCTACAATTTTCCGATTTTAACTGAACTTCTAATAACGTTTTAATTTATTTCAAGTTAAGTTGGGGGGGGGGGGGCACGTGCCTATGCCTGAAACCCCAGTTTTTCTCCTTCGGGGTATTTAAGTCCAGTTCCACCGTGTTACCTTAGCAAAGTTCTATCAACCTCGATTTCCTTCACCATTTGTTTTGGCTGAGAATATTTTCTAAACTGTATTTTTTTCTTTTGTTTGACTTAGGTATAAGATATTGTTCCCATTTCATTCTATTGGTTTTAATGATTTTAATAATATTTGAAATAATTCTTTTTCTCCACTGATTGTTTTACCCGCCAATTGAAGATGTTTCCCTTTTTCAAATCGGCAATTTGACTTTCGTTAATTTTTGTTTATCTCCAGCTTTCTGAACCTTTAATAAATAATTTTTAAGTGGATTTTTGTCTGTTATGCATTAAAGCTTTCCAGTCCCTTCTAAGTATTTATTCTTAGAAGGGACTGGAAATAAATTCGCCAACATCAGTTTCTTTGTATATTTTACAAATTTCTATGCTACATCTCCAATAATTATTTTCATGTTATTTCAAGAAGAATATTTCTGGAATATTTTCTTTTTTCACTTGCAATTAGTTTTTCCTTAATTTGGTTTCATTATAAATGTTCAATTTTCTGAACCGTAAGTTAAGACGAGCAATGCAGGGGTTTCGTGTACGAGAAACTTCTGGATATAAGTTGAGATTTAAAGAATCTTTTAAGTCCGGAATAGCACCCACTGATAACAACATCCCTTTTGGATTAACATCTTCCAACGTAATTCTCTTTTCAATAGTCGAAAAACAAGCAAATTTCCTTCACTTCATTTATTTCCGTTCAACTGAGTTTTCTTGAATAGGGCACTTACTGTATGTTTCCATTGTGTGCTCTGTCGTTTTGTTTGTGGATCAAAATAGACAAAAATGATAAATTTGATAAAGACTCATTTCGGAATATTTAGCTAAAGCTGAAACGTCACTTCTATGGGCGACACCACTTACATTGAGTTCAACCATGATCAAGAGAGGAAGCCACTTTACAGTGACTCTTCTGTAACCAACAGGTTTATAACAATGCTACGGACGTAATCTGACGGCTTCTGCATCGTATTAGATCTATCGTCAATAATCATTCGGTTGTCTTCAAACAGAATTACCCCAATGGTATTTACATTAAGCTCCGTAGTCAACTCGAAGTACTGTATATCCAGCCACTGTTCAGCTGTCACAAATTTCTTGTTCCACTTAAAAATATTTTCATGACACAAAGCATCTTTATCAAAGGCCTTTTATATTATACTAGCTGAAAACCCGCGCTTCGCTACGGAGTACATTCAAATTAAATACAATGGTCAATGTATGCAATTAATGCAAAAAAAAATATATATATTTATAACAAATGCGACAATCAATATATACAATTGATGTAGAAAAAAAATATAAATTTATAAAAAAATCGTAAGGGATATTTTTATAGACAAAATAATGTCCAATGGTCTGCCGCAATTAGCAAGAAAAAAAAATTTTTTTGTCTATTTAATTGTTATGAACGGGACGATAAATTTATTTAAAGTGCCAGAAAAAGAAATCACGTGATCGGCATTTAATAAATTAAATTCTAAAAATTAATCTTTAAAAATTCACCAAAATTCAGAAAATCGAGTTAAAGATTCGAAAAAGATTTCATTTTAAAGGAATTTTTATGATCTTTCTCGTGATATAAATTTTATAACCCTCAAATTATTATTTTAAATGCAAACTTAAAAAAAGTTACTAAAACAGCTAAAAAATTTAATTTTAAAAAATCTAAGAAGATTTTTCAAAAATCTCTCTTACTGCACCCCTACACTATAAGAAGAATCGCCATGCAAAATTTCAGCCCTTTAGGTCCAGCGGTTTGGTCTATGCGTTGTATGTCAGTCAGTGAGTCAGTTACGGTACTGTTTTATATATATAGATTTTCCTATGTTTCAGTAACGATTTTATTCAAAGGTACGCAAAATTTAATCGTTGCTTAGTACTCAAGTTTTGAAAGCAGTACTGCATTATGGAAACAGATCTGAACTCTAATGGCGTCTATAACAGAAACCAGAGGTATCGAACCGGTGGGTCGCGACCCACAAGAGGGTCTCAAAGTGTTTACTTGGGCGTCACCATGGTGCTATTCGATTAAAAATAATTTTTTTAGCGAATTTCATAATTTTACAGAAAAGAATTTATCAATATTTATTCTCCATGAAATTGTATGATAGTGGCGTTTTATCATGGTAAAAATGTCATTAAAAGCGTAAACTCATTTATTAGAAATTTACCGCCTTTATTTGGTAATAAATAAAGATCGTGGTTATTTTCTACGTACAGTACACTTATTCCAAAAGTTAGTTTGTCTTCCATCAGTCTAGGCTATCAATTTTGGCATTACTATAGTAGTTTCCCCAACGGGATAAAGCAATTTTATTTAGGTAAAAGTTTTTCTATCTATATTGTTATATAATTCTGAATCAATACGGTAGCTGCATTATTTTTCTTGAAGGTCTGTTCTGTTCTGTTCTTGCCATTACACTTCCTTGACTGAGAGATGAAGAATTCTTAATGTTTTCCGTACCTTACAAATTCCATTTATGCTAAACTAGCTGAAAACCGCGCTTCGCTACGGAGTACATTAAAATTAAATACAACGTTCAATGTATGCAATTAATGCCAAAAAAAAAATTATAAATTTATAATAAATGCGACGATCAATGTATACAATTGATGTTATATATATATATATATATATATATATATATATATATATATATATATATATATATAATCGTAAGGGATATTTATTTTTTTTTATAATATCGAATCTACTGCTGCATTAGAAAGAAAAAGAATATTTTTTGTCTATTTAGTTGTCATGCACGTGACGATAAATTTATTTAAAGGACCAGAAAAAGAAATCACGTGATCCGCATTTAATAAGTTAAACTCTAAAAATTAATCTTTAAAAATTCACCAAAAATCAGAAAATCGAGGTAAAGGTTCGAAAAAGATTTCATTTAAAAGGAATTTTTATGATCTATCTTGCGATATAAATTTTATAACCCTCAAATTATTATTTTAAATGCAAAGTTAAAAAAGTTGCAAAAACAGCTTAAAAAATTAATTTAAAAAAATCTAAGAAGAATTTTCAAAAATCTTTCTTAGTACACACCTACACCATAAGAAAAATCGCCATGCAAAATTGCAGCCCTTTAGGTAAAGCGGTTTGGTCTGTGCGTTGTATGTCAGTGAGTCAGTTACGGAACTGTTTTATATATATAGATTAAACGTTTAGTTGGAATTAAATTACTGTAAATGTGTTTAAGTGTTTTCCTTCGTGTCTTAAAAGTTGTTTTTAATGAATATATATATATAGGGTTGAGGGGTTGCAGAATGCGCGTAAACCACTGTAAGGGATCTCGACTCGAAAGTGGTTGGGAGACACTGACATAAATTAACAAAAGGATAGCTGTAACGGCATTGTGACAGATGTTCTAATATCCTTTTAAAAACTTTGTGTCGCCACTATCATTTTAGCCCATTCTTTTTTTAATATTTGCTAATGGTAACTTCTGTCTTCCAAATTTCTGATAAATAAATTTATTTAAATCTAAATTCAGAAAATATATTCTTTTAATTATAAAATTTGGGAATTATACTAAAATTAAATAATTCTAATATTACAGCAGAATTAACTTAAATCCTCTAAATAGGCTAAAATTAACTTATAGTACGAGTTTCATGTTGTTGTTGTTGCTAATGTCTACTGGCTAGAAGTTCCATACCAGATGCATATAGGCTTCGGGCTGAAGTATGCAGCTCCGGTTTATACAAGCACCTCAAGGGTTGGAATCCGTCTTACTTAGTTGCCACCTCAATTTTGACCGAGAAAACCCCATGGGCATCAACTGGGGGATCGTACCCTCTCCCACCATCTAGGTGGTCAGGTTAACGTTCTCATACCCAGCCTATACATGAAGGTATTTAATGGTGCCTATCGGGATTCGATCCGAGCACCCTTAGCACCGAAAGCCAGCACGCAACCGTAATGCTACCTCGAGCTGAGTTTCATAATTAAGTGAAGTCCGAAAGGAGTTATAATCTCTTTGAAAAGGTTGAAGACATCAATGACGGTCACCTCTGTTAGAAAAACAAGATATGTCGTTACCTGAGGAACTAGATCATAGATCAGGGCGAGTTTTTTTCTCTTTAGATAGTTACTTCCTTTTCTCCCTTACCTTCTTTTTCTTTTCTAATTATAAGGAGGTTGTTATAAGTACAATCAAAACTCGGACTGCATTTTTATAGAAACAAACTACGACTTTGAAAATTTTTCTTCAAATCAATTTATGAAGCCAACCTACCGGTATTGGCTTTTAAACGTGTATTTCTTAACGTCCAGACTGCTATTTTATTGAATGAACCATCCTTTCAATAAAGACATCTGTCTTTTTTCAAATTCTATTTTTCATATATTCCAGCTTTCATCTTGGGAGCAACAGTTCAATATATCGAACTGTTCATAGTTTTCTTTTCCATTTCTTTATAAAATACTGAAGTTTTCGGACCATAAGACGTACCTTTGTACATAAAAAGATCGACTTAAAACTAGGATGCGTCTTATGGAAGGTAAAATAAATTTAAAATTATATACTATTATATATTTATTATATATATATATACAGTGGAATCTCGATCGATCGTTTTCGGATCCATCGTTTTTCCTTATGTGCCGTTCATTTTATCCAGTCCCAACGATCATATTGCTTTGTTATGCTTCCGCATCTATCGTTTTCCTGCATTTATCGTTCATTTCAATCGGTCCCTTGAAAAACGATAGATCGATATTCCACTGTATGTATATATATATATATATATATATTGTCGCGTAGATGGTAGTCGTATGGATTGAACACACACGTAGAGGGAATACAACGCTGTTTATTAGCACACAACACTTAGCTGATAGAACTCAGAACTGAACTCACAGGTTGAGCTACTTGCTCTTTTATCCATCAACAGAATATTCTGGAACGCCGTTCCAGGAAATTAAAGAATGTTCTAGCAACTTCTAGAACTAACAGAAATAGAATTAGCTCCATGTTTTAGAAGTATATCTTCGACGAGGAACCTCGCTAATTCCGCAGCTTCAGCAGTTTTCAGGGCTTTTGTAATAGCATAGCGACTCAAATAGTCGGTGCAGACTACGATCCATTTATTTTCAGTGGTCGAATTTGGAAAACGCCCAAGGAGATCTATCCCAATGCGATGAAATGGCGCAACAGCAGGCGGTATAGGCATTAGATGACCCGGTGGCTTCTGTGGAACGGCTTTCCTACACTGGCATTCCCGGCAGTGCATGACATATCGTCGCACATTTCGGTAGAGCCCTGGCCAGTGAAACCGCTTCCTTATTCTGTCGTACGTTTTGACGAATCCTAGATGTCCGGCCGTGGGTGCGTCATGGAAACATTGAAGAATGTCTTGACGTAGATGCTTTGGAATGACAGGAAGCCATTTCTTGCCGGTTGGATCGAAACTCTTTTTACATAGTACGTCTTCAATCAGCTCAAATTCTCCTTTCACTGTTTCGCCATTTCCTAGAGTCCGTATTAACTCCGCAAGTCTTGGATCTTTTCTTTGTTCGTCAGCAACGTTAGCAAAATCTATAGCGGCGATGACTTCCGATGGTATATTGTCTTCTTCCAATGGATTTCGGGACAAACTATCAGCGTCCTTGTGTTTCTTTCCGCTCTTGTAAACAATCGAGATGTCATACTCTTGTAGTCGCAAGGCCCACCTCGCAAGTCTTCCTGAGGGATCCTTTAGATTAGTTAGCCAACACAGCGAATGGTGGTTTGTTACGATTGAAAAGTGTTTGCCGAAGAGGTATGGTCTAAACTTGTGAACAGCCCATACGGCGGCAAGGCATTCTCTTTCAGTCGTGGAATAATTTTTCTCTGCTTTGGTTAGTGTCCGCGAAGCATAGGCAATAACTGTTTCTTTTCCATGCTGTATTTGAACCAAGACTGCTCCAATACCATAGCCGCTGGCGTCCGTTCGCAATTCTGTTTCGGCGTTTTCGTCGTAAAGTCCCAGTATAGGGTCAGATATCAGTGCTTCCTTTAGCCGGTCGAAAGCATCCGACTGCTCACGTCCCCAACGAAATTTAGAGTCACCTTTCAGCAACATTTGTAAGGGTTGAGCTTGATGACAAAAATCCTTGATGAAGCGGTGGTAATAAGAACAGAGTCCTAGGAAACATCTGACGTCGTGCACACATTTGGGTGTGGGAAAACACTTCACGGCCTTTACTTTATCTGGATCGGGGCGGACACCTCCTTCCGATACTAGATGTCCCAAAATCTTAATTTGTTCAGCCCCGAAGAGACATTTTTTTGGATTTAGGACAAGCCCAGCTTCTTGGATGCATTTAAGTACGACATTCAGACGTTTAAGATGGTCGTCGAAGGTCTCAGAAAACACGACAATGTCGTCTAGATAACAGAGACACATGGTCCATTTTAGGTGTCGTAGCAAGTTATCCATCATTCTTTCAAAGGTTGCCGGCGCATTGCACTGACCAAAGGGCATGACCTTGAACTCGTAAAGTCCTTCTGGTGTGATAAAAGCTGTCTTTTCGCGATCTGCCTCGTCCACTTCAATCTGCCAGTAGCCAGAATAGAGATCGATCGACGAAAAGAACTTGGCTCCTTTTAAGCTGTCTAATGTGTCGTCAATACGTGGCAGAGGGTAGGCATCTTTTTTCGTAATTTTGTTGAGCCGACGATAATCGACACAAAATCGCCAACTTCCATCCTTTTTCTTCACGAGGACAACTGGGGACGACCATGGGCTCTCCGATGGTTGAATAACATCTCTGTCTAGCATCTTTCCTACTTCCTCTTGAATAATTCGACGCTCCGCAGGAGATACTCTGTAAGCCCTTTGGCTAATCGGTAGATGATTGCCAGTGATTATACGATGTTTCACATTTACTTTTGTTCCGGCTTTTCTTGATTGATCAAAAATTTCAGGAAACTCAGAAAGTAATTCTAAGAGTCGCTGTTTTCGTTCTACCGTGAGATCTTGGGCTAGCATTTGGGAATAGTCGGCCGGAGAAGGGCTCGATTTCAACTTGGCGGCTAAACAGATATGCGCACTGGAGATGCAGTTCAGATACCTCTCGTCTAGAGTCTCTGCATAGCCCACACACATGCCTTTGGGAATGAACCTAGCTTCTGGTTGAGCATTCGTGACCCAGAGTTCGGCTGTACCGTCGTAAAACGTCAGGATCGTTGAGGGCACCGCAACTTCTTTGTCCAGCAGCAGTAGTCGATTTCCCTCCACTATGACGTCTGTGATCGCATTAATTTTGGGATTCGTGACAATTACTTTAGAAATAGAGTGCGGAGGTACGACGCAGTCTTGAAGGGTGTTCACTCGCCATGTCTCAGCAGATTCAGGATCTGACATCATTTCGTCAAACACTAGTTCCGATCGGCCACAGTCGACGACTGCTCTCGACGCTTCGAGAAAATCCCAACCAAGTATAACATTGTGACTGCAGTTCGGCATAACTGTAAACTCAAAGGGACGTATTAGACCATTGACGTTTAAGCGAAGAACACATTTCCCTATTGGACGGACGTGACTTCCGTCGGCGACCTTGAGGATTATGCTTCCGTTGATTGGGAACATAATCTTTCGCAGCTGACGTCTATATTGGTCTGAGATGACAGAAAATGATGCACCGGAGTCCACGAGTGCACGTACTGGTTGACTGTCAATGTTTAGTTCTAGATAATTCTTCGTCATCTTTGCGGCAGAGGGAGGATTTTGTTTTTCAGCGGCCTCACCTCCAAGGAAGGTCGCACTGCTTAGTTTTCCTCATTTCTTCGGCCAGGTGAGACACTGGAACGTCTATACGGCGATGGGGATCTGAAGCGACGAGTAGGCGATCGACCTCGGTTAGGGCTAGGTGACAGACTTCTTTCAAACGTTCGGCTGGATTCGTCGGCGGTGTTCTGGGAGATCATGCGTCGCTGGGCTGTGTTTCCTCTATCAGCTCTGTAAGCATTAAAAATTGCTCTTCTATCCCGGCAATAGCGAACGACATGTCCGGGGCGGCCACAGTGAAAGCAAACGGGACGATTGTCGGTCGTACGCCACACGTCGGTTTTTCGGGGTAATTGTTCCTGTGCCGGCTCTGGCCTGTTATACGTCGAGTGGATGCTGCGGTTGTATGTGGGAGTCGACCTTCGGAAGCTTCCACTAGATATGGGAGCCAAAGATTTCTCGACCTCATCTCGCACAATTGCTTCTATGGTTTGTACGCCTGTTTGGGGCTCTTCAATTTGGGGTGTAGTTAATCGCTGTATCTCTTCACGGAAAATTTTACGGATCAGTGAGGTTAGATCCTGTTCCTCGTCGACGGAGGCAATTGGGACAACATTCGGCAAGCGACTGAATTTCTGCCGTCCTATTCGCTTTTGCTGCATTTCCTCAATGTACTGACACCATTTACTGAAATCGACTGTCGTTTTTATCTCCTTAGTTAATAAGGCCTGGTACACCTATTCTGCGATGCCCTTCATTAAGTGGGACACTTTATCGTCTTCTGACATGGCCGGGTCAATTTGGTTGCAGAGTCCTAAAACGTCTTGGATATAAGATTGTGTAGCTTCCCCAGCTCTCTGCGCTCGGCATTTTAAGCAATCCTTAGCTCGCCGTATATATAGCTGAGAGTCACCAAAAGTTTTTTTCAGTTCTTTTTCGAAGTCGTCCCATGAATTCAGCAGATCTTCGTTATTTTCAAACCATATTTTGGCGGTCCCATCAAAGAAAAAGTAGACGTTCGCAAGACATAGAGTATCATCCCATTGATTGAATTTTGATAGTCTAAGGCATTCTTTTAACCACTTGGTTGGATCTTGTCCAGGATCGCCTCTAAAAATTGTCGGCTATCTCGGTTCCCTAATTAGTGCTGGAGACAGCAGGACGGTTTGTGGCTTGACTTCTCCTTCAGGCATTGCCGGGAATCGCTTTCGTGGAGCGGCTACGTAAAGACCGTATTCCGGAGGAAGATTTAAATGTCTACGACTTCTTCGTATTTCTTCTGCTTCCAGACTGAACTGAGTACCCGGCGCCTCCACCAAAGATGTCGCGTAGATGGTAGTCGTATGGATTGAACACACACGTAGAGGGAATACAACGCTGTTTATTAGCGCACAACACTTAGCTGATAGAACTCAGAACTGAACTCACTGGTTGAGCTACTTGCTCTTTTATCCATCAACAGAATATTCTGGAACGCCGTTCCAGGAAATTAAAGAATGTTCTAGCAACTTCTAGAACTAACAGAAATAGAATTAGAATTAAATTAAATTAAATTAAATTAAAATAATGTAGAGCTTCGAACCGGGGACCTCTTGCTCAGCAGTCCGGTGCGTTGACCATTCAGCAACAGAGTCTTTGTCGAGAAAGGCTTTAAGCGGCAATATATATATATATATATATATATATATATATATATATATATATATATATATATATATATATATATATATATATATATATATATATATATATATATATATATATATATATATATATATATATATATATATATATATATATATATATATATATATATATATATATATATATATATATATATATATACACTCAAGAGCCAAAACATTATGACCACCTGTCAATAACGAGTTGGCCCACCTTTGGAGCGCAACACAGCTTCAACCCGCCTTGTAATGGATGCCACAAGTCCTTGGTAGATAGCCGGAGACAGATTGTACCAGATGTTTAAGCAACGGTCACGCAAATCCGAGATATTGCGAATTGGTGGTCTTTGAACTCTGAGCTGCCGTCCCATGACATCCCAAATGTGTTCTATCGGATTGAGATCCCGTGAGTTAGGCGGCCAGGACATTAACTGGAATTCAGCATCATGTTCCTGGAACCACTCCAACACAATTTTAGCCTTGTGACACGGGGCGTTGTTCTGTTGGAACATTCCATTTCCAGCTGGAAAAACAGAGGCCATGTAAGGGTGCAACTGGTCCGCAATGATGTTCAGATACCCTGTAGCATTCATGGTCTGCTCTACCACAACCACGGGTCCCAGAGACGCCCAAGAGAACGTCCCCCAAAGCATAATACCGCCACCACCGGCCTATGTATGACCTACTGTACATTGAGGGAGCAACAGTTCGCCTGGAAGACGGCGTATCCTGACACGGCCATCGGCGTGATGAATGACAAACCGTGATTCATCTGACCAGGCAACTCTCTCCCACTAATCCATGGACCAGTCGCGATGTTCCCGGGCCCAGAGCAGGCGCAGTTGGCGATGACGCTTGGTCAGCAAAGGCACACGAGTGGGACGTTTGCTGCGTAGCCCCATATCCAACAGTGTCCGCTGAACAGTGTGCTGCGATACTATTCTACTTGGCCCTGCATTGTATTGGGCTGTCAGCTGAGCCACTGTCTGGCTCCGGTTTTGCTTCACCATGCGAGACAGTCTCCGACGACCTTTTTCTTTGATAGCGTGTGGACGTCCAACACCATGTCGTCTACTGCTGGTTTCACCGTCATTCATCCACTTTGCATAAGTACTAACAACTGTAGGTCGCGAACAAACCACGAGTCGTACAGTTTCAGAAATACTTGTTCCGAGCCTTCGAGCCATTTCAATCTGCCCTCTATCAAATTCGCTTAGATCAGCAGCCTTTCCCATCACACACAGAAGTAAGTGAAAGAATGATTCTTCAGCCTCTCCAGCAGCAGTTAAATACCACTTCCACCTGATAACGTGCCTTTCACGTCATCCAGGCGAATTCATTGCAAAATGTAGGGGTGGTCATAATGTTTTGGCTCTTGAGTGTATATATATATATATACATGCATACATACATACACTGCTGGCCACCCAAATTGCAACACCAAGAAAGACAAGAGATATCACAACAAAATTTATTTTATAGATAACATGTTGACCAAGTATCAAATGATTAAATTTATAGACTTCTGTGAAGTGTGGATCCTGCCAAAATCAGTAGCCAGAGTAGCCGCCATTGTTGGAGATCACCGCTACCACAAGCCTCGGCATTGATTCAAAGAGACTTTGGATGAGTTCTTGGGGTACAGCAGACCAAGCAGCTTCCATACGTTGCCAAAGTTGATCTGCTGTGGCAGCTGGCGATGGAATCTGGGTCAATCGTAGAGCAACCATGGACCACATGTTTTCTATCGGTGAAAGATCCGGAGAGCGAGGCGGCCAGGGAAGCAATTCAATCTGGCGATTGACGAAGAACCGTTGGACAATGCGTGCCACGTGTGGTCGCGCATTATCCTGTTGCAATATGGCTGTGGGCAAGGCCTGGAGGTAAGGCAGGACAACTGGCTCCAACACCTCGGAGATGTAGCACTGGCTGTTTAAAGTACCGGCAATGCGTACTAGAGGTGTGCGAGAGTGATATCCAATACCGCCCCATACCATAATACCCGGTGCAGGACCAGTGTGGCGGTGCTTAACGCAGCTGTTCAGCATCCTCTCTTCACGGTGTCTCCAGACTCGAATGCGACCATCGTGGTGTTGCAGACAGAAGCGTGACTCGTCAGTAAAGACAATTTTATTCCATTCTGCCGACCATATCCTTCTGTCATCGCACCATTGGCGGCGGAGACGTCTGTGGTTCTGCGTCAAGGGTAGACAAAGCAATGAACGTCTTGCGGACAGACCACTCTGCTGTAAACGGCGTCGAATGGTACGCGCAGACACTGGATGATGCGTTACAGACAGCATGTGCTGTGCTATGGTTCGTGATGTGACTGAGCGATCCATCACTGCCATGCGCACAATTTGCCTGTCATCACGTGAAGTGGTGCGCTGAGATGAATGCGATCGAACACGCCGGTCCGTCGTACCCTCCTGCATCCAACGATCACATATCCGCATTACAGTTGTTTGGTTTCGTCCAACACGACTACCGATTTCCCTGAAAGATAATCCACAATCTCGGTAGGCCACTATCCTTCCTCTGTCGAACTCGGATACTTGATCAAAAGATGATTGCTGTTTTCGACGAGGCATAATTAATCGTTTTTTTTGAAAAAACCACAAGAAAAACACAATTGCCGAACTTGAAATCGTCGAAATCTCCAAGCCTTAAATAGCGCTTTGAAGTGGCGCCACAGGCGCGCTTGATGTGCGTCTGCGCTGAAATTTTAATCATTTGCATATCTCACCTCCGCTAATGCATGTTGTAAATTTCATGTTATTTGCATGTTTCCTTCAGGGTGTTGCATTTACAGTGGCCAGCAGTGTATATATATATACTGTGCAAGGTCTCAATATTTCTATTTACGTCTCTGGTCATAAACTACTAAACTGGACTTAGAAATTAAGCCCGATTCATTATGACAACAGCTTTTCTAACAGTAAAAAGGAATTACCCTCTCTTTTGTTTATGAAAATGTTTCAATTACGTGCCGCTGCAACTAATAAAATGAACTTACAGCACTTTTGCTTGTTACTTTTAGTCTCCAAACCTTTTCCTCTGTTATAGAGGGTCAAGGATGATTAAAATACAATGAAAGGTATTAAAGTTATTATGTATAACAAAGAAAAGATTATAGTTATCATGTATATTTTTTATCTTTATTAAATAAGAAATTGAAAATATCTGTATACACCTAACAAAATACAAATTGTTATTTCCTAAAAATCCTCCCATAAGTTTGAGGTGCGTCTTATGGTCCGAAAAATACGATATTTTTCCAAAGATAATTAATTTTTTCCTACCTTGTTTATGGGCCCCTGTGCATGAAGCCTCCCTACTGCTCTCCAACCACAAATCGTACAACGAAGTAACGGATTGTCTGGCGGGGCCAGAATTTGATTCAGTATGTTTCCAGAACTCAGTGCAGGCATTCGCTCAACAGAGCTATTCTGGCGATGTGAGAAGTTCTCACCTTTTTATTACCCTTTTTGCAGTCTTTCACTTCCTGTTTTTATATAATGACTCATTATAGAACAAATGCAGGTGAATCATCGAAAGCCCGAATTCCGAATTATCCGGAATTCACCGAAAGCCCGAATTCCTGAGAGCCCGAATTCCGAATATTATAAACAAAGCAAATATATTTCTGAAAAAGGGTGCTTTAACGGTCAACACTAAAATTAAACCATGTTTTATTAATATAATAAATAATACAAAGCAATACTATACAAAACAATAACCAACAGCAGATATAAATGCTTTCAGTGTTATTTCTTCGGTAATATAGTCACTTTACTTTTTCATTACTTTTCAAATGTTTTTTCACTCTAGGTGGTTTATTGCCTGCATCCAATAATGACATTTGATTCTCAGAGTTCTCATGTTGAATTTTTACTTGATTTATAAACTCATAATTATTAACATGCGATTTTCCAACTGCACTGTTTAAGGCATGATGCCTACCTTTAATATGATTCGTAGTGCTTGAATGGAAATTACTATGCTGGTTCCATAATTATGGTGTAAAAGAGCCTGTAAATTATATATTTCTGATCCTTATTGTATGTAGGTATGTAAATAAGTTATACAAGTTTAGAATTAACCCAATTTATACTTCTAATTATGTACACTCATGGACAAAAAAATTAGCGCACCAAGAAGGAGTCGTCAAAATGAAATTTTACATACGTAATGACTACTTTGATATAAGTAAATGATAAGAAAATCAAAGAAAAAGGATAATTTATTTCAGAGAAAAAGGCAAAGGAACGGAGGAGTTAATACTCCGTTGGATACCCCTCTAGCGCGAATGCACGATGCGATACGATCGGGCATTGAGTCATACAAGTTCTATATGATGTCTTGAGACATTTCGTTGCATATTTGCTGTAACCTTGCCTCTAGTTCGTTCAAACTCGTGGGATGCCCAAATCGTCGTCCCAAATGATCCCAGATATGCTCGATTGGAGACAAATCTGGGGATCGGGCAGGCCAAGGAAGGGTAGTAACAGTGCGGAGACAGTCTTGTGACACCCTTGCCGTATGAGGCCGAGCATTGTCTTGTTGAAAAATGGCTCCTGGGAGCCGTTGCATGAGTGGCAACACATGTGGTTGCAGGATTTCATGAACATACCGCTGGGCTGTCATGGTGCCACGGAACAATACTAGGGGTGACCGTGTATTGTAGGCAATGGCACCCCATACCATCACACCAGCTGTGGGAACGATGTGTCGCTGTACAGCAAAGGCAGGATTGAAGCGTTCACCACGGGCTCTCCACACACGAACACGACTGTCATCACTGCCGAGATTGAATCTGGATTCGTCGCTAAAGACGACCTGGTTCCATTCCGCTGCAGTCCAGTTTCCTCGTGCGCGGCAAAACTCCAAATGGAGGCGTCGATGGGTGGGGGTCAAGGGCAGCACACGTAATGGGCGCCGCGATACCAACTGTCCTTCAGCCAGGCGCCTTCGTATGGTTCGAGAAGACACAGAGACCCCTAGTGAAGGTGCTATCTGTGCCTGGATGGCGGCCGATGAAGCAGTTGGCTGTACGCGTGCATTTCTTACGATGTGGCGGTCTTCTCGACGACTGGTCTGTTGAGGGCGTCCTGAGCCTGGTCTTCGTGTACATGACATCTCTCGGGTCCACTGGTCCCAACACCTCCTCACAACACAATCAGAGCTGCCTAATTGACGAGCTACTCGCCTAACTGACCACCCAGCTTCCATCATCCCGACGATTCTCCCCCTCTCAAACTGCGACAACTGCTTATATTGTCTTCGTACACGGCGTAATGGCATGTCTATCTCAGCTCTTCCTTTGTAAATGATTCAGCACACTCAAACAAGCTTTGGTTACCTGTTTTATACTCCACAGAGTACGATGTTCAACGCCCTCTACCGGCTATACGTAATGCGCAATCACGCTGCATTTCTAATCATTTGCATATCTCTCCGACATGTACCTTCATATCAAGTTTCGTTACGATCCCGCAATTATTTCTTGGTGCGCTAATTTTTTTGTCCATGAGTGTATATTTACCACCTGTAAACTGCAGCTGCAAATTCAGGATTCCGGCTTCCGGTACGTAACCCAAATGCACAGGTTTTCATTGCAAGTTTGGAAGCAAATAGAATATTTATAAATACGAAAAATCGTTTAGAGTACTCATCGTCATTTTACCGACCTTCCTCTTCAATTACTAATTAGTTGGAATATTGGAAAAAAATTAAAAGTTCCATCAAACAGACTTTACGTTTGCTTTAAACATGATCTCATTGTTTTTTTCTTAAATAACATAGCAACATACAATGATAAAAATGGCAAAAGTTAGATCCTAACCATAAATCTGTGAATGCCAGACTTAAAATTTTCGGCGATGAAGACCATAAATTTTGATGAAGCTAAGTCAAACGCCACGTTATTGATTTGTTAAAACTAATATTCCCAAAAGAAACAAACCACGTATTGCTTAAAATTAAAAGCTTTATTAAAAATTTGCGGAATATATATAAAACAACTTCACCCTGGGAAGTCAAAACCATCCGATTACAGAAATATTCTTTCCAACTTTCATAGACTTTCCTAAGCTTCGTTTGACTTGTACATAAAGAAGGAGGTCACTAAAACAATGAACACGAAAGAACATTTCTTATATCCACTAGATATAGTCTTTAATTCCCCGGTTGCAAAGATCCATCAGCAAAACTCCTGGGATTATGACATTAAACGAAATGTCAGTCAGAGTTGGGTCAAAGTTGATTCCCTTTAGACTGCTTGATTTTCCAATCGACCAACTTCGCGTATACTCAAGAGGCAAAATGCTGCCTCTTATATTTCAAGTTGTACATTGAGATTTACGGTGTTGCGGGAACGATCGAAATAAATGATTGAAAGGTCTGAGGACCGGCCGTAACTCTGCCAATTTGTGAAAGATATTTATTAGAAAAGGAGACGGACGAAATAAATTTCCGGTAGCGTGAGGGGTGAAGGCAGCATTTAATATCTCGTACATACTATCATTTAATCTGTAAGATGCATTCAGAAAATAATTATAAAAATTTGGTATTTCATATAAACAAAGTATGAGACCTCAAATTTTACTGTATTTTTTTTCAAATACATATGCATATTTATACAGAGGCTGTTCGCACATTTTTTAGACGATTTTGGTAAGCGGTAATAAAAAATCGTTTGCTGCAAAAAAAATAATTGCTATTGTACTATGTTTTTAAAAGTCAAAATTATCGTCTGCGGCTTGAAAGTTTTTCTTATAATGTCAAGTTAAAAATAAAGAGAGTGGAAAAAATGTCAAGATTAACTCCAAATATTATCAGGAACATATTTTATCGCCAATTTTTCTCAATGAAATACCATCGCTTTACCCACAGTGCCATCAATCTGTGAGACTCCATCAGCAGAAAGCTAGCAGTCACACATCAAAATCCACTGTAAATTTCCTAAAAGAAATGGAACAAAAAACTGGTATCAAGGCCATACCCTTCACTGATATCCCGACTAAATCTCCCGATGTATCACCTATGGATTTTTGTGTTTTCGAACTTTTAAAATCTGCATTATCCAAACGTCGTCCCAAAACCCTTACAGGACTCTGGAAAGCTGTTCAGGAGGAATGGGATAGAATACCTTTTCTGACACTTCAAAAGGCATTATTATCCTGGAAATTGCGGTGTCGAAAGATATTTCAGAATAAGGGATGCCAAATAGAACATTTAAAACACAAGAATTTAATGTAATTTAGTTTTGCGAATACAATATACATCGTCTAAAAAATGTGTGAACAGCCTCTGTATATCTATATACATCCTTATACTTGCATATATATATACAAGGGAGAATCAAATCAAAACCTCAAATATTTTTGTATCTTTTAAGGGGACTCGGTACCAAAAATTTTTTTTTTGTAAATAACAATAATATTTAAGTTTTTGGATGATGTTTCAATAAAGCATAATCATTACATCCAATAATAGACCTTAAATTAATAATACAATAATAACTTTTTTAAAAAATTTAATTTTTTAAAATTTTTTTAACACTTTTAAAATTTCTTCTCCTTTTTTAATTTTGGTGTTTAAAACAAGATTTTTTTATCCTATACTCAGGGTACTCTTTTCTACAAAAGTAAGCATCAGAATTTTTGATATAAAAATTAGATCAGAAGAAAAAAATTAATAATTGGATGTCTATGGAAAAAACCCTTGAAAATAGCATATATTTCAAATTCATATTTTTTTAAAAAAATATTTTAAAGGTATCAAAAAATGAGATGCTTACTTATCATTAATAGAATCTAAAGATACACTAAAAAAAGTTTGAGACAATTTGCTGAAATATTCTGGAAGCCTTTGCATTTTGATTATATAGGAAATCTGAAAAATTACGAACTGAGAAAAATGTGTTTAAACATTTCATTTACAAAGAAACAATACTAAATTTTATCCAAATGTCTCCAAACTTTTTCTCAATGAATAATGGAACATTTTTTTAGTTTTCCTCACCAGAAGAAAGTGTTAGATGTTAAAATCATGGAATTAGAGGCTAATGTATATGGTAGCACTTAGTTATTAAATAAACAAAATTACACATTTTCAGTAGAAAAATACCCCACAATTGCAAAATTAGACATTATAATCATTTTTAATTTGTTAAATATATATATATATATATATATATATATATATATGTGTGTGTGTGTGTGTGTATATAATAATTATACTTATTCAATAAATCATGATAAATTATTAATAAAATAAAATCATAGCTCATATTTATATTTAAATTAAATGTAAATACCAATACTTAAATTTCATAATTATTTAAAGGGCACCAATTATGAATTTAAAAATAACCAGGTCTATATGTAATGCCTTCTCGTTTCTTTTCTAAACGTTCTCTTTTAGTTATGGCATCTTTCACAAGTTTTCTTGCTCGTTGGTACTTAAATGTGCTTCTTCGCAATCTAAAAGAATTTTTTCGCAAGTCTAACATTTTTGCAAGTCTAGCAGTCTGGTACCCGAATTTTAGTTCCAGGGTTTTATGAATTTCTCTTAGAGTGGAAGTGACACCTTTATTATATTCACAAATCACTTCCCTCACTGATTTATGTACACGCTTTTTGTACACAAATATGTCTTTAGAACACCTAGCCCATATCATACTATGCAAGCTTTCATTTGCATTTTGAGTTTTACATCTGATACATCTTTCTAAAAGACCATTTGATGCCAATCTTTGATAGACAGGAAGTATTTTTGGCAAATATTCCTGGTTAATTGGTGTACCAACATTTAATTTGTGAGGGCCTGGTTTTACACCCTTTGCAATAGCTGATTGATAAAAACACCATGATTCAGCTCCAGGTGGACACTTGTGGTGTTGTGGTTTATTGTCTGTTGAAATACCATGATAAAGTGTAGCATAAATTGCTGTTTTCATATTGTTCACATTACCTTTATTCTGGAGTATTGCTTTTTGGTAATATGTTGTGAGCCTTTTTATTGTGCTTTCTTTCAAAGAACCATATCCTTTGCCCCCTAAAGTTACTCCACGTGCACGCCAATCTTTTACAGCAGTTCGCAAGGCTGTGCCTAACCTTTTACTCATATGGTTTACACATTCTTCTTTTTTTATCATTGTATCAGGACCATAAATTTTTTTTCCTGTTAGATAATTAAATGTTTTAGCATCTCCATCAGATAATAATGTTGTGTAACGGAAGCCGTAATTTACAGATCTTTTCCACATTATTGCTGCAGCTTCCATTTCCATCGAAGATGATGAACCAGAGTGGTTCATTTCACAAACTATTTTATGGCCTTCAAACCATATACTAAATTCAGCAGAGTTTTCTCCTAATTCTTTTTTCGTTCTTTCACACAAAACACATACTTTGCTCATTACTTCACAATCTATGACATATCCTGTTAAAATATCTATAACACAGCCAACTCCTATCAATGATGTGTGACCACGAGTCAACCATGTACCATCAAAAGAAACTGCTATGTCATAAATGGGTTGTGTTTGTGTGGAAGTTTTGTGTGCATTTTTAACTTCATCGTGAATTGATTCTAACATATTCCTTGAAAAAAGAGAGTTTGCATCGTTTAGTTTTTTAATGCACCTTATGTAAGTGCGAGATGAAAATGGGGCCATATTTAATACCATACAAAATTTTTCAATTGCAGAATATCCTTTTCCAATATATGAAAAGGCATTTGTCAGTTGTAAATTAATGTCTGAAGAAGATTCTTGCTTACTTGATGTTACTTGAGCACAACTTTCACATGTCAGTTTAAGATTTCGATAAAAACCCATTGCGGTGCTGCAGTCTAATCTTAAAGATTTATTTCCACATTCTGAGCAACGTAAATTTGAAAACAAACTACACAATTCAACTGTATTTACAAAAATAAACTCTCCGCCAAGGTTATCCATATCCATCTGTACAGAAGAATGAAGGCTTTGGAGTCTTACATTCGTATCCACGTTAGAAGTTGATTTGCTTGCATCATTACATGTAGCAGAAACATGTGCACTTGAATTATTAGTCTGGGTTATTTTCCACCTTTTATTGGCCATTTCTATGGCATGCATGGCTTTTCTCTTCCTCCTAGGCATGATTACAGCAATAAAAATTAGTCAAAACACTTGTAAATTCTTCCTCACAAAATTACAAACACAGCAAAAGAATCGGAGCAAGATATCAACAAAGAATGCAAACGGAGCTAAACGTTGAAGGATGAGGTTACAGTTAATCTCTCGCCAAACTCACAGTGAGAAAAATAAAAATATCATTTGTAAAAACCAGAGAGTTGGTTAGTTTTTCAACTGTAAACAATGAAGTGGGTGTGGCATTTAAAGGGACATTTAAAAACAGAGGTTTGCGAAATTAACCATATCTCCTTTACTATTTATCAGATCATCAGGAAATTTAGACAGAATGTTCTAGAGATGTTAAGGTTCATTTTGGGGTAAAAATCTGCAATTCGCCAATTTTATCATTTTTCGTCAAAATGAGAGGTACTGAGTCCCCTTAAACAAAAAAGGATTACACATATCATTTTCCAGCATAGTCTCCGTGGAGTGCTTTGTTTCAGTGCTTTGGAAGTCTTCTAGAAAAACAAAATTGTTTAGGCTATGATTGTATCTACTCGTACACCACCTGCTACGCTTCTTCGACAAACACGCTTCCCGTCGCTTCTTTGAGCGTTGTAAGCAGATGAAAATCACTGGCGGCGAGGTCTGGTGCATACGAAAGCTGTGGAAGGGCTCTCAAATCTCAGATCTTGGACGGTTACATCAGTTGAATGGGGTCGAGCATAGTGATGTTGAAACAAAACACTTGTACTCAGACTTGTGTGTCCTTTGGGGCGGAATTCAAGTCCATGACTTCAGGTCGTAGGTGGTTACTGAGGAGATCTGAATACGTTGTACTAATAACTGCTTCGCCCCTGGGTATGTAGGGCGCCAAAATTACTCCTAATTCATCCCAAAACAGAGTCGGTATAACATTTCCCGTCGATGGCTATGAGTGATTTTTTTTCGGTTTTGAGGAGGGGAGCTTTTACTGGTCCATTCTTACTCTTGCTGCAGTGACAGTCATGCATCGCCATACTGAACTTTCATTCCTGGATGAATTTCTATGGGTTTTATGTATTTACTACGCAAAAAATCGAAAAAGCAGTAGCTGCCGTCTTTACACTGCTGACGAGTCATTGTGCAGTGTTCCAGCATCTTGCTGCTACTTATCAGCAACTCTTCAGACCATGAGTTTCAATGTTGCCAACCTACAGAACAGTCGTGTGATATTTCAAACGCATTTTAAGAGTTTCATTTGACTTACACTCGTTTATATGCTTAAGGATACAATTTACAAATATCTCCTCGATCGTGCAGGTTGTTTTACATTTTTAAGTAGAGGTTTTAAATTGCCAGAATTCATCAGATGAGAACAATGTTAAGTAAAGTAATGTTTAACAACGCAGATCTGTCAAATAACAGATCTGCTTTACCAAATTAAGTTTGAAATTCACATATTTGTATTTTTTAAATATAAATAGGTGGTAAATTTATTGTTTCAAATATAAATCATTTACATGTTTTTATTAACTCGCTTTCTTGTTTGTTTTTGTGTTTGTGTGTTTGTCCATTTCAAATTTTGAAATCGATTTTTAACTAACTTCCCGACTAGCTAGACATTTGAAACTTTTAGAATAGCTCAGAACACGATGACAATGCATTCTTTTGATACTTTTAGCCATCTTTAATCAGGATTGAATTCATTTTCAGTTAATTTTGTTTTGTAGACTGGTGCAGCCACCTATCGGCCGGGACGAGAACGAAAAGTTAAACGCAAGTTAACTTCCAATTAACTTCATTTTCTTTCAAGTTGATGGGATAATTCATCAAAAAATTTTAAAAGTATTTATTAATACATAGAATTGTCATGTTTATGTGATTCAACAGAAAATTCAAAAACATGGTATTTATAAACGTCCTTTTTATCTTGTAATTATTTTTCTGGTTAGATGCTACAAATCTGTACTCCTCACTTCCATCGAAATGAATTCAGGATAAGTATTAATGTTTTCTTGATCAATTTTGTGACACTTGTTGCACGTTCCACCGATAATCATAAATTTTCCAATGAGTGCATTGGAAGCGTGACCTCGGCTAAACGTTAGATAAACAAAATGTATTTTTGATGCGCTTTTCCCAAGATAATACAGATTTTTCTTGCTAAGATTTATAATGGAAATCATATCATCCGATACATATCCGATAAAAGTAATTAATGTAAAAAAATAATTAAATGTGCTTGCTTCAGTAAAGGTAATTAGCTATCTGAAAATTTTTGTAAAACAAGCATTTTAAACAATACTTTCCGTTGTAAGTAAAATTTCAAAACGTTATTTTCAGTCACAATTTTTTGTTGTACTGAATAAAAATGTATAGGTTAAGTTTCGTTTTATGTATATACTGTTAATTAATTGTAAGAAAGGCACTTCTAATATGATAAAGGCTTTTTCAAACAATTTTTTAACATTTTTATATTATGCCAATTTATTTATTATGTTATTTATTATGTTATGTTATTTATTGTTAATGATTAATTTAATATTATTGTTAATATTTTATATATGTATATTT
Source organism: Dolomedes plantarius (assembly GCA_907164885.2). Taxonomy (NCBI): domain Eukaryota; kingdom Metazoa; phylum Arthropoda; class Arachnida; order Araneae; family Dolomedidae; genus Dolomedes; species Dolomedes plantarius. Next base: position 137,169,980 of record OU015500.1, read on the forward strand.
GAATAAAATATACATATTAAAATGTTAATATTTTAATATAAATAAAATTGTAAATAAATTAAGTAAAATAACACAATTTTGATCATTTTCATAGGAGTTAAAAAGGATTGATGCTAAAGCAAACGCTTTTGCATTAACCTTTAGCTTACGGGGGCCATTTTTCTGATTCCCTCTGTAGAGAAAATAGCTCACTTCTACCCGCACTTGGGTGTATATAATTTGAAGTGGCACTCTAAATGAATTTGATACAAACACAGTTTATACATGAAACAACGTTTATTGAATTCTTTGCACATATAGAATTTGCTTTTGCAGCAATAAGCATACGTACTAACTGTACGGAATATATATTAACATTCAATAGAAATGCACTTTGCAAATACTCACAAACCAGCAGAGAGTCAAACCAGCAGTTCTGCCACATAAACTTTGGGCCCCCCTAAGCACTAGCGCAGGATAGTTCTGGAGCTGCATACCTCGTAGCTCCCTATCGCTTATCTATCAACTTTAACAACCTTTTTTCAACCTCTGTATTAATCAAGCTGCTTGGTATTTATACCAAGTGTGTATGCCAAAATTAGCATATCTCAAGCAGCTTCTTTAATTCATTCACTCAAAAGTTCGATTCTTGTGAATCGAATCTTATGTATACCTTACACCTCTTTAGAACAGAAAATTTCATACCCCCTTTGTAATAGTGGCCATTAAGGGGGTTATATATATATATATATATATATATATATATATATATATATATATATATATATATATATATATATATATATATATATATATGTATATATGTTGCTAAAGTGTCAATTTGCATACTGTGCTCATAAAACAAATATTAAAACTGTCTAAGTATCTTCAGAACATTTATAAATATACCATAAATATTTATTTATATTTGCTATACTAATAATTAACTATTTAAAAAATATATTATAATTATTTAAAAAATTAGAATATCTGGACAACATTGTTCAAAAAATTAGAATATGCAACTATTTTCCTGTTGGTTTAGAGAACAGCTGCGGGACGAATATGTGCTTGACTATAAAATGTGTTCCACGGAAAATAAAAATTTAGTTTGGTATTTGATTTTAGTTCAGTATTTGCTTAATATGGGACGAAAGAGCGACTTACCTGAGGCTGTGAAATTTCGTATTGTGCACTTGCACAAAGAAGAAAAAACACAACTGTTAATAGCAAAGAAAGTGAAATGCTCTCAAGCAAGTGTGAGTAGAG
>OU015500.1:137176227-137181227 GCA_907164885.2 Dolomedes plantarius
ATATATATATATATATATATATATATATATATTTATTTATTTATATATATTATATATATATATATATATATATATATATATATATATATATATATATTCATTCTTGGGCCTGCAATCTTGGGATATATGCTATCCCACCCCGTAAGGAAAAGGTTAAATTGCTTTCCAATGAATTTTTAAATAATCAATCTTTGTAACAAACTTGATAACAACCCTTCGTGTTATAACTGTCAAAGTTCAAACTTTTGTTTATTTATTCGGGTGATAGTTTACCGGCTACGGACCTATTACAAGAAACGTTTGTAAAGAACAGCCCAAACATATGTCCTAGGGCGTTTTATTTCTGTCCTTTATTGGAGTATATCGCTTTTTCTTTCTCCTCATGTCTCGTAATATGATCACGTTCCCTACTCTATTACACGACCTACAACTGTGTTACAGCATTTAGAGCAATATGGGGTTTTACGCAACAGATGGCTCTATGATCCATAAGCTTCAGTTTCGTGGCTGCATCCTACAGTTTGCGTTTTATGTTTTCTGGAAAGCAATTCATGCTGTTTGTTTTTCAGGCATTTACTTTTTTTATATATATATATAACACATTTATTTTTTGCAACTATTTCTCTTTCAGCGAATAACGGCAACTGTTACATAAAATGCTAACTTTTGGTAATGGATTGCTTAGTTGTTTAAGGATCTTAAAACTCTTTTATTAAGTTATACTTAATTAAACAGACCCACGAGCATGTATTTATGAAGTTTTGGGATATGAATCTGCAAATTCTGGACGTGCGTTCAGTCTATTTTTAGCATTTCACTTTCCTCTTATAAATACGATGGAGTCGCGAATTTCTTCGTAAAATAACCTCCAAATAGCGAAGTGCATTCTCTATTTAACGAACTTTTTCTTGTGATCCAATATTTTTTCTCCATATTTCTGAAAATATTTCTGAACATTTCAAACTAATTCTTTCTTTTAACGCTCGTTAAGCGTATAACGAGCCTCTGCTTAACGAATACCTCTATTTAACAAAAATATTTTACAGCAGCATGATGTCGAATGGTATTTAGATGCATATTGATTCCTTAATAATGCAGAAATACTATACAAGAAAGCTTCTTTCGATTTAGAAGCATTTTAGAGAAATTTCAGCTAAAATGTTCCAATCTTTACAAATACAGTCGGACCTCTATTTAACGAACTTCTATTTTGCGAATTTCTCTTTTTTGCGAACTTTTCCTTGGAACCAAGAACGTTTCGCGAATTTCTTCGTAAAATAACCTCCAAATAGCTCCAAAAGTGCATTCTCTATTTAACGAACTTTTTCTTGTGATCCAATATTTTTTCTCCATATTTCTGAAAATATTTCTGAACATTTCAAACTAATTCTTTCTTTTAACGCTCGTTAAGCGTACAACGAGCCTCTGCTTAACGAATACCTCTATTTAACAAAAATATTTTACAGCAGCATGATGTCGAATGGTATTTAGATGCATATTGATTCCTTAATAATGCAGAAATACTATACAAGAAAGCTTCTTTCGCTTTAGAAGCCTTTTAGAGAAATTTTAGTTAAAATGTTCCAATATTTACAAATACAGTCGGACCTCTATTTAACGAACCTCTATTTTGCGAATTTCTCTTTTTTGCAAACTTTCCCTTTGAACCAAGAACGTTTCGCGAATTTCTTCGTAAAATAACCTCCAAATAGCTCCAAAAGTGCATTCTCTATTTAACGAACTTTTTCTTGTGATCCAATATTTTTTCTCCATATTTCTGAAAATATTTCTGAACATTTCAAACTAATTCTTTCTTTTAACGCATTTAACATATTAATTTTCTTTTAACACATTCGGACGTGGATTATAGCTTGAAGAAAATACGCCTGAAGGGGATTTTGGTGTATTGCAAAGATGCGAGACGTATTACGAGAGAAAACACTTTTTCAAACAAAAAACTCAGACAAAATTAACGAACTTTATCAGTAATTAAATTTAAGGATGCATGTGGTAATGTAAGCTTAAAATTACTTGCTATAATAAATGCGATAACGTCATCAAAATTCATTAAATTTAATATAATTTTTTTAATTGAAAATACAGTGTATTTCCGGACAATGTTTTGTTTTATTCTTGTTTTCCTTGCAGATTTCTGTTTGATGGGTAAGATATATAAAACAAAGACATTAATTTACAAAATAAAGGTGTGATAAACTAATTTTATTAATAATATTTAGTGTTTATGAATTTAAAATCTCTCTTGTGTAGTTTAAAGTATTTTAAAAGGCAAATCTCTATTTAACGAATTTTCCATATAACGAACTTTTTTTCGGGATTTAGCGACTTCGTTAAATAGAGGTCCGACTGTATGTAAAATTTTCCTAAACAAAAACCATTTTTGTCCGCAAACGGTGCAGTGCTGGGTGAAAGATTTTGTTTCAACATTTAGAGATGCATACAAAGTATATATTTTTTTAATGTTTACAATTTATTGGGTCAAAAAATTTTGAAAACGCGTTCACTTTCTGTTATATTATAATGGAATATTTCCTTTATTACGCCTCAAATCAATTTTTAAGTATTTTAAAGAAGTACTTAAATGAACGTATTTTATTAGACAAATGTTACGGAGGAGTATCAAAATACATCAAACTTTATTATTGTCCTAAATGTACGTAATTTTTCCTACATATGCGATTTCTTCAGTTATTAGATATTATTTCCTCGAAAGCATAAACAGGTACGATTTTGGAAACCAACTTGCATGATTTAGGATACTGGTCACCAAAATCGTACCTTTGGGTCAATTTTGAGCTGGTGCATGGATGTAAATAAGAAATGTTTACAAATGCATTTTCTGTTTCAAACTGTTTAACCCTTTGAGGGGCACCGTTTGCACAGTGCAAACGCCTAAATCTAGTATTTTTTCCTTGCATTCAATGTATTCCACTTAAATGAGCAGAAAAATGGCTAGTTCTGCCATCTGTTATCAGTTTAAAGAGGTAAAAAATTCTGTAACCTTTAATTGGAAAAATTTTCAAGATTCTATAGGTTAAAAAAATCGGGGTAAAAATCTACACCATTCAAAAGGTGGAGGTTGTTGCTCCTTAAAAGGTTAAATAAAATGTCATGCATTTTATGATATAGTGAAATTAGTTTTTTAAACAGACATACTAGTTTACCACATCATGCATAATTTCTTAAGGGGAACGATTTTGGCAACTTTCCACTATATGCTCATTTTAATTATAAATCCGTAAATTATTTTTTTTTCTAACATTGATGTACACCAATATAATAAATAGCATTTTGTTTATTATTTAAAGCCCATTTAATTAATTAAATTATGTTTTGCTTCTTAAGTTAATTTATACTTAAAATATTTTTGGTTTGAAGTAGCATTTAGGTTGAATTATCATTTTTCATTAAACAAAAACATCGATCATATCGATTATTCGAACTGTATCGATTAAATTTGTTAAAACGTATATTAAAAAAACTTATTCTAGCTAAGACATAATCTTCCCAGGATTTCCAAACTTGCACAGTTTTAAATTTAATTGCGTATCGATGGTTGGCTATAAATAGTACTTTGATAAGTGAGTCAGAAAAAGGATTCTCCCAATTTTGAAGATGAATATCTAGCAAGCATTTATTAATAAATGAATGAAATAGATTAATGAAAATTTTTAGGAAAAATGAATGATGATTCAAAAATTGATTCTCTAACTTTGATCAATTTTGCTATTTACATTGTATAAATGTTAGCGTACCCAGCGAGTTGACCTGAGTTTAAATCCAAGTTATTGTTCCTATATCCTGTGTGTTCCTGTGTCTTTCAATAAGGAGTGAAAAGGTTCACATGTTGGGTTCTACCATAGTCAGATTGCCGACAATTCCTTGTGCACCTGAGTGAATATCTCCAGTATAAGTGCCTACTGCATTTTGGAAAAATAAAATAAAATAATTTAACTTTATAGTAATAGATGGCACTACCTCAATAAAACCCCTAAAATACATTCCACGTTTAAATGGAAACTCCCAAATTTTATTTAGAGTAGCTTTGTTAAGCGCTTAAAACGTGGGCGATTTTATTGAAAATTGTGTAATTCTTTGGAGGAAAGAATCTACATTGTTCAAGAATCCTATCTATTGAACCGCCGTCCTTTTAATTAACGTATTTTATCAGATAAATGGAGATTTTATTTTTGCTGCTTCGTAAGTTTTGTGTGTTATACGTTTATTTTCCCTTCCATAAAATAAATTTCTTTGAATTTTCCCAATGAAATTACTGGTAGCATTTTTCTTGTTATTTAAATCTGTTCAATAATAAAGAAATTTAGTCAAATTAAGTTTCTTGTAAATACAGCGAATTCCTATTCGACGATTATTTTTCATTGGATCCAATTAAAATTTAGTAAACAAAAACTGCGTCTATCGATTTAATTTGCTGAAAAGCCTACATATTTATAAGCGTCCTTGTGACTCATTAAAATTTGAGTTGGAAGTGTTTTCTTCGTTTTATTTTCTGCAATTCTATAGCCATAATGGTAATACTGGAGGAAATTCTAGAATGATAAAGTCTCGTTCCTCAAGTCATCAAATAAATGAGCAGTCTCGAACAAAAGGGATTTCAGTTTTGATGATTGAAAAAATTATTCGAAACGAAACGTAAGAATACTTTCTGAAATGTGTAAATGCCGACTAAAACTTGGAGTTTGAAGACCATTGCGTTATTTGATATTTAAGAAAAACTATTCAAAAGTTTAAAATTCTTTTTTTAAGTTTTTGTTAATAATATGCACCTTTGCTGTCTTTCTGTGTCGATAAGTGCCTTCGTTATAATAATCCTAAAAGCTGAGGAATTCTTACCCGCAAACCTTTTATATAAGATCCAGAACATTTCATCTAAATACTTCGATATATAAACTTTAAAAATGTATACCTTTAAAAAAAATCAAGTACAATAACTATTAAAAATCTTTCGGGAATAGAAATAA
>OU015500.1:137183727-137263727 GCA_907164885.2 Dolomedes plantarius
GGCTGTGGCAAACTTCAGATTAAAGACTGGCCACGACTGCATGGCGGAGCATTTGAACAGGATAGGTATCCTTCCAACGAACGCATGCCTGATTTGTAAAGCGGGCATCATGAATGCCGTACATCTTCTTGTGTGCCCAGAACTCGATCAAAAGTCTCAAAGACGTGGCGACATTGGAAAACTGTACTGGGATGCCAGGACTTTTATGAATGATCTGTAAAGCGGGCATCATGAATGCTGTACATCTTCTTGTGTGTCCATAACTCGATCAAGAGTCTCAAAGACTTGGCGACATTGGAAAACTGTACTGGGATGCCAGGACTTTTATGAATGATCTGTAAAGCGGACATCATGAATGCTGTACATCTTCTTGTGTGCCCAGAACTCGATCAAGAGTCTCAAAGACGTGGCGACATTGGAAAACTGTACTGGGATGCCAGGACTTTTATGAATGATCTGTAAAGCGGGCATCATAAATGCTGTACATCTTCTTGTGTGCCCAGAACTCGATCAAGAGTCTCAAAGACGTGGCGACATTGGAAAACTGTACTGGGATGCCAGGACTTTTATGAATGATCTGTAAAACGGGCATCATGAATGCTGTACATCTTCTTGTGTGCCCAGAACTCGATCAGGAGTCTCAAAGACGTGGCGACATTGGAAAACTGTACTGGGATGCCAGGACTTTTATGAACTCTATATGATCGAACTCTACCCCTCCTTCATCCTTGTTAAATTTGTTGCTCCTTGTGTGTTCCTTTATTTTGCTTTGTTCCCGATGTAATGTATTGGGTTGCCTGTTTTTATGTGGATTCAGTTCCAAAATGAAGACTTACTCCGGGCCAGTAATTTTTTCAACAGAGTAGGAAAGTTCGAAACGAGGTCAACGTAAAGACAAACTACAAATGATCAATAATAATTTTGTGGAAACTTCCAATGGAGATTCTAACTTTTAAGAATGGTTTGTTTCGTTTCTTTCTCAAGATTTTTTTCAACAATAGTGATGTTAGCTTCAGTCATAAAATCCTAAACACATGGATTATATCGTTGACTTAGTCTCATTGCTAAATACCCTATTTCTCAGAGTAAGGCCAACCAAACTATTGCCCTTGAACAAACTAAATGATTTTTACCATGGAACGTCCCTCCTTTGTCATTTCTTTTTCCTTTCTTTGAGACAAAACGTTTGTTTCAGTTGAAATATACCGGAGAACACAAACTGAACTAAATGTTCCCTTACATCCATTTTATTCAAATGAAAGTTGCAACGTAGTATTTCTAACAGTTTTACAGGTATCTTTAAAATTCTGTCTGTATAGTTATTGAACACCTCTCGTATTTGGAATAATTAGCCTCAATTATTCATCAGGTCTTGACCACAGTTTTCGTCTAATACTATTTAACCAACATATTACTAATAATAAACCTAAAAGAACATAAAAACTAGTTATTCTAGTCACACTAATTATAAGGGTAATATATGATTTCTAAAATGTATTTTCTAAATTAGTTGACTCTAACATAATTTTCTTAGTTAATAAACAAGACAGAAAACTTCCGCTCTCTTTTTCACATTAATATTAATAAACAGATATAAATATTAACTCTAAACAAAGTAGAAGTTCCAAATTTTTTTGCTTATCAGACCAGCCAATAAAATATGCATTAGTTTTAGTTTGGAAAGTATCAACAGTTGTTAATTGGTCTATTTTTTTAAGTCGTTAGAGGTAATATAATTTTGCTTTCAAAGAAACCTGTGCAATGAAATACTCATTTCAGTTCTATCCGGCTGTCGTTCTTTGCAATTAGTTTGTTTACTTCTCTTAAGTAAAGTTGAAGTGTTTATTTTAAAGTAATAACAAATATTTATTCAGTGTTGATTTCGTTGGTGTCACGTCTGTGATATGTGCACAGTTAAAAAAATAGCCAGGAAGCATCTAGTATGGCCATGGCGATATCGAAAACTTTGTTCGTACATAAAAGTTCTTTTGGGAATCAGATGTCTTTGCTTTGTGGGGATGCTGAGATAAATGGACGCGAAATGATATCGGAAAAGTTGCGTGCCAAGGCAGTTTCTGAAGGCGTTTCAGATCTTGGGATTGGATCATTCGTTTAAATTGCTTTGTTCCGAGTTTAGCGACTGTTGAAGGAATTTTCTACTGTAATTTATTTTTGGTAGTGGAGACTTCAACTAGTGAGTGTTGTAGTCTGCTGTAGGCTACAGAATTAACCTCTGTAATACTTTAATATCGAAATCTTCTTTCGATCAGTCCCTCCTGTCTCTAGCGACTGTTGGAGGATTCTTTCTAAAGCAGGGGGTTCCAACTTACAAGTGTCCAAGGGCCGCAATCAAAAACACCTGTTTAGTGGCGGGCCGCAATTTAATCAGGACCATACCCACGACTTTTTTTCTTGAGGGAGGGGGATTTGGAGGATTTGTGTATAGTATGTAATACGATATTTTTAAAAATTCGAGGATGAACCTCCAACAACGATCTTGATTATAACTGGCCAACTTTCGTTAAATTACACAGACACACGCAAAACAGTCAAATAAGTAGTGGGTCAAATAAGAAGGGGGGAGGTATGAAATAGAACATGAGTGGACACCCTACTTTTCACGGAATTCGAGAAAAATCAATCTTTATTGTAAATGAACAGCATTTGAAAACAATATAGATTTTTACAAAAACATTTTTCGTTAACTAAGAATATCTAAATTGATGCTGCAAATTATTTTCCTAGAAGTCTTCGCGGGCCGCAAAAAAAGGCACCGCGGGCCGCATGCAGCCCGCGGGCCCCCAGTTGGAAACCCCTGTTCTAGAGTAATTTATTTCTGATAGTTGAGATTTCAACCAGTGCAAAATGTAGTGTCCTTTAGTCTACAGCATTAAACTCTGTAAGATTTTAATATTGAAATCTTGTTTCGAGCTTCTTAACTGTTTGCAAGTTGTCTTTCAAGCTCATTTTCTTCAATGTTTAAATGTGCCGGAATCCATTGGTGGAAGCCGGATTCTGCATATTCTGTGAAGGAGGGCAGCGATGCAGTGACGTAGCGAGCATAACTGGCACCTGGCGCACGATACCTTTTTGGCGCCCTCCCCCTCGAAAAACATATAGCAATATAATATATAGAACTAGCTGAAAACCCGTACTTCAATATGGAGTACATTCAAATTAAATACAACTGTCAATGTATGCAATTAATGGCAAAAAAAATGTATATATATACAGTGGAATCTCGATATATCGTTCTCCGAATCATCGTTTTTCCCGTACGTGTCGTTTAATTCACCCAGTCCCAACGATCATATTGCTTTGCTATGTTCCCGCATCTATCGTTTTCCCGCGTTTATCGTTCAGTTCAGACGATCCCTTGAAAAACGAAAGATCTAGATTCTACTGTATATATATATATATATATATATATATATATATATATATATATATATAATAAATACGACGATCAATGTATACAATTGATGTAATATATATATATATATATATATATATATATATATACAGTGCTAGATTTCTAGAAATAGAGGTGCCGAAACGGTAACCTTCCGGGGTGCGTGTGCGTGTGTGGGGGGGGGATTCCAAATTATTGATAAAGAGAGGTACCGGAACGCCGTCCCGGCGCGTTCCGTCTCAAATCTAGCCCTGTGTATATATATATATATATATATATATATATATATATATATATATATATATATATATATATATATATATATATATATATATATATATATCGTAAAAAAAATCATAGATATTTTTTGTAGACAAAATAATGGAGAAGAAGATATTCAAACTAAATCTAATAGGATATACTAAAGAATATAGCACAGTTAATATAGTACAGTTTGAGGAACATATCTTTTACTGTATTTTAATATTTTTTTGGATAATGTCCAATCGTCTGCTGTATTAGCAAGGGAAAAAATATGTTTTTGTCTATTTGATTGTTATGAACGTGTATCAGAAAAAGAAATCACGTAATCAGCATTTAATAAATTTAATTCTAAAAATTAATCTTTAAAAATTCACCAAAAATCAGAAAATGGAGGTAAAGAATCGAAAAAGATTTCATTTTGAAAGAATTTTTATGATCTTTCGCGTGATATAAATTTTATAACCCTCAAATTATTATTTTAAATGCAAACTTAAAAAAAGTTACAAAAACAGCTTAAAAATTTAATTTAAAAAAATCTAAGAAGAATTTTTTCAAAAATCTTTCTTAGTGCACCCCTACACTATAAGAAGAATCGCCATGCAAAATGTCAGCCCTTTAGGTCCAGCGGTTTGGTCTGTGCGATGTATGTCAGTCAGTGAGTCAGTCAGTTACGGAACTGTTTTATATATAGGGATTAGTTAAAAGGACCATTTGGCGCCCCTCTGCGAGCGGCGCCCGGGGCATGATAGACCCCCTTGCCCACCCCTCGCTACGCCACTGCAGCGATATGTGTGAGCAAATTCAGTACCATTTTCAGAGTTATCGTTTGAAAACAATTCGCAGAAGCCCGTCTTTAAAGTTTTTATTTTGGATTAATTCAGAAACATTGTGCAATAAGAGATTAAAAACTGTTTCCCTGTGTCGGTTATCCTTCTCGTTGAGAAACTTCCAGGGTATTCAACAGATATTTTATATTTAAGTTTTAAGTTAAAACCATTTTTTTCAATCTATCCATTAAGTTTTACTTATATTTAGCATTTGCTCGGTGAAAGGAAAATGAGTATTGACTCACAAAAATACAAAAATATTGGAGAGCAAAAGTATAATAAAAATTAAGGGTTGAAAGGCCTGGTAACACCTGTTTAAGGAAAGGTGTGAATATTATCATTATATATACATTGCAACTAAAGTACAGTACTATTTTTCACCATTATAAACTTACTTGAAGGTAATAAATGTAATAAAAAAATCACAGCAATAGGATGTGCTCCATAGTTGCTCTATCGACCCTTTGATAATTTAAAGAAATTCAAAAACATACTTTTTCTCAAATTTTTACCCTTTGTTTCTAGTTTTTTTTTCTTTGTACAAGGAAGTGTAGGTATTTCTACTCACCTGTGACAACCTGCAATTGGAAAAGATATTATTTTAATTTTTATAGACAGATTTCGAGATGTATATTATACTAATAATTTTTCAGCCTAGTCTTTTGTTCCAAAATTCATACAGATTATGATCTTTGTGATAGCTTCAAGTTAAACACCGATGCTAATATACAACAATATGGACATTAAATTGCAGTCCTTAAGAATTATCAATAGGTAATTCATTTAAAAGTTAATGTCTTTATAAATGAACTTTGTGGTTGAAATTAAAACATTAAAACAATAGATTTTGAAAATGTGTTTGTTTTAATTCCTGTGCACAGGAGTACGGCAATTAAGGATCTGGCTTATTATTAGTTCTCTAACATACATATTTCTAAATTCCTGAAGTTCTAAAAGTAGGACTTACTACTCGCTTAATCAGCTTATTGAATTCTTTGGTGAACTTTCCAGGAAGAGCTGAAATTTTTCCTTCTCTGTATGCATCCCGAGCTTCTTTCAGTTGTTTTTCTGGACCCTCTTCAATATTCAGCTTTCCAATACTGTCATAGTATGGCCTTAGAACCTTCTGAATACGCTTGTATAGCGTATTAATCTGAGCAAAATGAACAACATTTCATTACTGTAATACAGATACAATTCTGAATATGTTTGGCTTAAATCAATTAGCTTATCGTTTGAATAAGAATAAAACACCGAGTATTAATGTAACATGTTTACTAACTAATCAAACTCACTGGGCAGGGCTGAACAAAGTGAAGAAGAAAGTTGGAATTACCAGCTATTTCATTAAAATACTGAAAGGAACCTCACTGAAAGGGATCAACTAGCTTTTACCTAACAGTAAATATGATTTGCTTGCTACTATTAGTCCTTGTAATAGTAATTTCCCCACTAAAAATTTATACTAATATATAAAGACAGAGGGGATTTTGTATGTGGAGGGTAATATCCGGCACCTATTTGAAAAATTCTTTCACTATTTGAAAGTTACATTATTCCAGATGGACATAGGCTATATATTATGTATATCTGATCAGTAGTAAGAAAGTTAGGGGCCTAAATGTTGAGCTGATGCTTCACCTTTATAACTTTTCCTTTGTCAACCATAGTCAAGTAACCATAGCAACACATCCAACGATATTTTCATTTATTATCAGTAAAACATTTAACATTTGAATTTTCTTTGTCAACCATAGTCAAGTAACCATAGCAACACATCCAACTACATTTTCATTTATTATGAGTAAAACATTTAATATTTTAAAGATTCAAGTGGAGGAGGTATTGATAAATATAAAAAGGATTTTTGAACATTTAAGGTTTTATTGAAGAAAATTACATTTGGAACTACTTATTGGACATTTAAGGTAAAAAAAGATTACAATTTATTGGCTATCAACTGGAAATTTATTGGTATAATATTACAGAACTTTATTTAACTTATAAACTTTATGTTTTTGAATTTATGTACAATTTTATGCACAATTTGCGTAAATCAAACTTGAATTATTGAACTTTATTAAAAAATCAGCGTGTTTCATTGAAACTGTGAAATTTATTGATTATTTCGAATAAGCCTATGTTTGTTCCTTTATAAGTGAAAAAGTATTGCTTCAATTGAGCTCAAATTTTCTATAGATATAGATGATATTTCAGATTAAAACATAGGCATATTATTTTTTGAAAATCGAGCAACGCCGGGTACTTCAGCTAGTAGTTGATAAAATGAACCATTCATTTTTTTACGTAAATGGTATTTTTCTTTATTTATACAAGCTTCTGTTGTTTGCAACATATTTTTTTGCAAGAAAAATAAATTACGTTGCATTTCATCCCAATTTTATTCGATTTTTTTTTCAAACAACTGATTTTCGATCACACAAATAAGTATTTCGTTTCTCCCACTTTGTGATGACCGAACTTATAAATTACGTGCACTTTGGCAAAAAACTAAGAAACATTTAAGCTGTACCTGGTCTATCATAATACTAACATAACAGTTATTATTACAAATGGTATGATCTTCATGTCAGTTATTTATAAATGCAATTCCTGACACAAATTAAAGTTTGTGAATATTTATTCCCAGACTTCATGCTGTTATCCACAGAATCCAGGTTGCTGAAACCTGGTAGCTAACCAGTTCCGAAATCGTTACAACCAGTATATATTTTCATCCGGCAAGCATCATGGGCCTTACCCTATATATGACAGACTTTGATGTTGCTATTTATATTGCGTGCGACATTTTACAATGATGTCCATCAAAATTTTCCAATGAATCTGAAGTACACAAATGGAACAGACTTTTACGCTTTTGTGTTCCATCAGGAGTGCCATGGACTCTTTATCTTCCAGGTATATTTAGTAATAAAAGACACTTACAAGAATGAATCACAACAGTTCTTTTTTTAAAATATACCTTATTTTCTTAATTATAAGGTACAAAGTAATTCCTCTTAAAGAAGCAATCCCTTCTCAGTCTTTAGCGACTGCTGAAGGCATTTTCTATTGTAATTTATTCCTGGTAGTCGAGACTTCAACTAGTGTGAGATCTAGTCTGCTTTAGGCTACAGTATTAACCAGAAGGCTACAGAATTGCTGCTTCCGTTGATTTTTACCCTGTAAGAAAGAACAGTTGTTTCTCGGAAAATTTTGTGCCTGTAAATGAGACAAACTTTAGAAGTCTTTAAATTAGCAGACTTCATGACATTGAATCATTGCAATTCACCAAATTTGTTGCAGCAAAAAATTGCTTCCACAGACTCTTAGTTGTAAAAGTACACCTTTTCAGTGTACCCAGCTGTCAACATAGTTTAACTATTCATAAGATCTCCTCAGCATGATATATCTGACAAGTACTCTATAGGAGATACAATTCAATGAATGGTATTTCTCTAATTATTTAGAGGTGGCATGCGACAGATGACCGGAAAATTTTAGCCAGAACAGTCCCCAACAAAAATGTAATACCTGTTTGAGGAAAATTACGGTGAATTTAATTTTTTAATAACTTCATCAATTACGATATTCCAGATTTTATGGGACTGTTAGTCATAAAAGTTTAATGAATAACAATTAGTAACAGGAATAGATTATAAACTTCACACAAACATCATTTCTTTGTAGAAATAGATTATATAACTAGTACTTCCAAATGAAGAATACTAATAATTTAAAACATTCCTTTTAATTACTGAGTTTTGACATGGATTTTTCTTAAATGAGGGATCATTATCAAGACTCTACAACTTTCATAGTAATTTTTATTTCGACAAAATATTGAATCAAAAAGACATTAAATTGGCTTATGTTGGTTAATTTTGCATGATAGCACTTGGAAAATGTTTCAAATAGTTTTATAATGCTTCCCATGGAGATCTTGCGCTGTTAAACTTTCAACACTGTGACTTATTATTAACACTTCAGCGGGCGCTCCCGTGTACAAAGTGCAACATTTTCGTAACTTTAAAGTGACTGCCTACGTTCGGAGCCAATTTTTTTAAAAAATTATTTTTTTAAGGATTTTTTGGTCTCTTATGGTAAAACAGCCTTTAAAAATAAAAAATTTAAAAAAAAACTTTCCTGTAAATACCATACTTTTTTATAAATTGGTCAATTTGAAGTAATTTTTAATGAAATTTAGCTAAAACGCTTATCAATCTGAACAAAATTCTAATGCTACTATTATGATTTCCTTCTCACACATGATACATATAACAGTTATCTTCAAAATGACCTACAATCTAAGAGAAATTTTAAAATGCAAAAATAATACAGACAATTTTATGTCCCAATATGAAAATTATCCCCAAATTCGTCATTCCTTTCTTTATAAAAACAGATCCAAACAAAAAACTATTTATTATACATCAATTATTGTACGTCATTTCATTAACAATAGCATCTAAAACCTTTCCTGAAAATTTTATCAAATTATATGCATTATTATGTGAAATATCATGATAACGGTAGAGATTTGTGCTAAAAAACATAATTCTGAGAAAAACGCCTTTAAAGTTGTTTGTCACTTCAATTTTGTATTAGACGATGTTTATTAAAATAGCTATAACTCTGCTTCGAATTGATGTAGAATAAAAATCTAAGCGGTTTTGAAAAGAGAAAACATTGATTTACAAGATTCTTGCAAAAAATAAAATTGACCAAAATAGTAAAAAAATGGACGAATTTAAAGTTGTTTTTCACTTTAATTTTGTATTAGATGATGTTTATTAAAATAGCTATAACTCTGCTTCTAATTGACGTAGAATAAAAATCAAAACGGTTGGTTTTGAAAAGAGAAAAGATTGAATTACAAGATTCTTGCAAAAAATGAAATTGACCGAAATAGTCAAACAAATGGCATTTTCAACGTAGGCAGTCACCTTAAGTGGTTTGTTTTTACATGTAAGGTTTGAATGTTCTAAGCCAGAGGTTCCCAAAGTGTGTGCCGCGCTTAGAGATCAGGGTTGACTCAAAGTGCTCATGATTTCCAATCTAATTTATTGCTAAGGGCTATTCCGCTATAACTCCAAAATAACTCTCTCTGTATTGCAGAAGTACATAGTCTGTAGTGGAGAAAATGTTTCACATAGCATGCTGACAGATTTCACAGAGCACCTATCACAACGAACTGACTGGTTTGCAAAGGACTTCGCAGAAGACCATACCGAGAAGTTTGCATGGATTCAATATTCATTCCATGTTCAAGCCCCAAAAGAATGCACTTCACAAGAGGAAGAAAATCTTATTGAGCTATCGAGTGACAAAACCCTAAAAGCGAAATTCACTTGTTTGGGTTTGACGGAGTTTTGGATATCTATAAAAAATGAATATCCCATTCTAAGGCAAAAGCTATAAGGGTTCTCATTCCCTTGCAACTTCATATCTGTGCGAACTTGGGTTTTCAGCAGTTGCTGTTATAAAGAGCACATATCGTTCGAAAATAAATGTCAGAAAAGAAATGAGAGTAGCTGTATCAAGCTTTATTCCACGATTCGAACAATTGTGCAGTGAGCAGAAGGCTTACCCGCCACACTAAAACTAAACACACATATACCAAGAGTATTTTTAAGGTAATTTTATTATTAATTTTATTAATATGTTTTCCTATTAATTACAATTCAAGTACTTGCAGTATTTTTAAACACAAGTAGTAATAATTTATTTAATGTTCTTACCAGTTACATCTTTAATTTCTTCTTCACAGTCGTACAAATGTGAAATATATATATATTATGCATAATATATATATAATAATATATCACAGATTGATATTATATGACAAGGGTGCCGTGAAATAATTCTAATTATCTTAAGGGTGCCACGACTTGGATAAGTTTGGGAATCCCTGTTCTAAGCAGTTTTTATTTATAGCTACATCTTTTCTAATGCAGGTCTGATTTTCTGACCCTTGTATTCCTTTCCATTCATTGTTGGTCGTGATTTAACCGTGGTAAACCAGCGATTATACTGCATCATACGACAAAAGCAGGTGTTGATGCAGTCGATCAAATGTGCTACTATTCAACGATATCCCGCATATCACAGAGATGGACAATCTCATTATTTTTAGGTTTTTGGACATAATAGGAATCCATTCGAAAGTTGTCCTTAGATCAAATAAACCGGACAGTTTTCAAATAAGGCGATTGTATCTGCATTCATTGACCTTTAATTATAACTATATCGCAATATTATCAGCATTTTATACCTTGTCATAAAACGCAGAATTATTATTTTCAATTCGAAAAAAAATTTTATTACAAAAGGTCATGGTAGAAGGAGACGTTGCACTTTGTGCCACGCGCGCCTGCTGGTGTTCCAAAATTGGCGCGACCGCTGAAGGGTACCGTGACGTATCGAGCAAAACTGGCGCCGGGGGCACGATACCTTTTTGGCGCCCTTCCCCCGGTAAAATATAATATAATTATAGAATTAGTGAAAAGGACCATTTGGCGCTCCTCTGCGAGTGGCGCCCGGGGCATGATAGACCCCCCCTTGCCCCCCTCTCGCTACGCCACTGCTGAAGGGTTAAAGCATAACGGTGTACGGTAGAGTAGGTTTTCATAAGTCCAGACAGTCAAACATTTTCATAATTTTATTTTAGACATCACACAAACATAGAAACATATAACAAAGCTTCCGAATAACAACTCTAATTCGCTTTAACGTAGATCACACACACACCCTCGACTCCAAGGTCAAGGTCAAGGAGCGTTTAATTGCGGAGTGCTTACTCTTTTTAAACTATCTTAACGTTACAGAAACATCTTCTACTAGTCATTACAACGGACAAAAATAGCTTCAAAAATAAAGCACACCCGTTAAACAACAAAAAAACCATAAAATACTGAAAAACATTTTATAAAAACTGATAATGCATGAAAAAATTGCTTTTTTTAGAATGAGAAAAATGAAACAAAAATTAAAAGTTTAAGCTCCGTTTTATAAAAAAAAAACTTACTTGATCCTCTTGTTCTTTTGTGATTGAGGTTGGTAAGCTCCTGTACCATTCTGTAATCATTGTACTTGCTTTTCTTAAATCATCAAATTCATGCTCTAGATCTGCTAACTCTGATTCTAATGCCCTATAAGAATGAAGGTTTTGATGCTATTAACTTCAAATAAATTATGAATTACTTTTTAAATGCCTTACATGCAAAATTGTTATAAAATCCATTTCTAAGGACCAAAAATTAGTTCATTAAAATAGAAGAATTAAATAAGAGACCAAAGGTTTGCTGTGATTTCTGACCTGGATTTAGAAAAATAATGCATTGAAAATATGAGATACGTTCATTAAAATAAAATGCATTCAGTCATTAAAATTTTACTCCATAACGTTAATAAAGTTAGAAATACTACCAAATGGAAGATTTAAAAGTGATTTTAAATATACATTCAAGAAATTTTGGGGATTTTTTTGTTTGTTTATCACGTTGCTTTCAATGATCCCTGTTTGTTATTATTCTACATTTCAAAAGTTAATTTGGTACTTAAGTATTAACGCCACCGCAGCTACAGATTTGGCGGTTTTTAAGTGCCGCCAATCTACACCTAAAATTTTTGCGACAAATCCTATATATAATAGCCGTTGTCTCTGTATGACACTTCCGGGCTGTACTCATCTTTCAATTGAAGCCCTCAGTAAACAAACCGCCGGATAGGCTTAATTTCAATTTCAGATTTGGATCAGAATTTTTTCTTACCTAAAAACAAATATCTTCTCCATCAAATCACGTTTGTTCAGCCTATTTTTCTATAAAACATTCAGAACTAAAAAAAATTGGATGTTTTTAGCTGTATATTTAACAGTTTTTAAAAATCTGTTTACTTTTGCGATGAATTCTGAAAGTAAACAACAAACTTGAATGTGAATGAATCGCGTAGTGAACTGTAAAAAAAATTTTTAACTTTCATATAAATTTTTCATTATGACGTCATTTTTAGTATTATGACGTCAAAATGACGGGTTGGATGGCAGTCTACTACTCCAATCGCATGAAAAACTAAATAAATAAAAAAATAATGAAAGGGATTGCTTTTACAAGGTGTGGATTAAATGCAATATTTTAGATAATTCAGGATATTTTTTAACTTTCATATACTTTTTCCATTATGACGTCAAAATGGCGGGTTACCTACTAGTCATAAAATAAAACACTTTATTTAAAATCAAAACACTTATATATATATATATATATATATATATATATATATTTATTTATTTATTTATTTATTTATATAGAATATTCCTATTCAAGATCAGATAGAGTATTCCTATTCAAGATCACATGACGAGCGACCTCAAACAGTCTATAAAAGACCCTGAGTCATGTACAAGTATGACATGTTGTTCACTTTTGGCATCCTAACCAAAAGTGAATGCCAGGTCTGCAGGGCTGGCAATATGAATGCAGATCATTTACTTGCATGCCCAGGACTTGATCCGGAAGCCCAAAAAAGTGAGAACTTTATTAAATTATACTGGGACGCTAGAGATATGATGAACTTTTTATGAACTTTTTACACCTTTTATCTGACTTTGTTCACTGTTGTGCTTTATGCATCTGTTCAATGCTTAGTTCTTTGCTGTTTGTGTTGCCTGTAAATATGGATTAATTTTCCAAATAAATCCATAGGTAAAAAAAAGAAAAAAAAAAAAAAATATATATATATATATATATATATATATATATATATATATTGGCGCATTAGCGCATCTTCAGCTGCGGTGGCGTTAATACGTAAGTACCGTTAATTTTTACTGGTTTTGATTAAATATCGATGTTAAGCTCCGTTAGCTTATCATATCCATAATTTCCGAAAATCACGGTCACGCTGTGGAATAACATTTATCCTTGTTAGACATTTTTATGCTCTTGTATATTCTGTTGTTGTTGTTGTTAAGCCCCCTGCATTAGAAATTGCTAGACCAGGTCCACGAGGAACTGTCGTGGAAGCAAAGGGGAGGCAGAAGATCCTGACATTCTGCAAGCATGCTGACGGGGATACCTAAGCAGTCAACAATGTGGAAAGGAGCAGCAGAACAGAAACAAGAGGGAAAAGACCTTAGTAGAGTTCTCGACGCACATACTATTTGTATGTCCACTCCGACCAGGGCAGACTGTATTGGTCTCAGACCTCTAAAGACCAAGGCCAGACCAGGGCGTCGGATACCAGCGATGAGCACGAGGCTCTCTCTAAACCAGTGGTTCCCAACCTGTAGAAGTCCGCGGACCACTAAGCGAGAAATTGAACCATGTGCTGACCCGTCTCCCCACCGACTGAAGGTAGGGAGAACCTTCCGGGGGTATGGGGGGTCAGTGGCGTAGCGAGCATAACTGGTGCCTGGGGCACGGTACCTTTTTGGCGCCCCTCATGGTCTTGGGGACTAAAGGGTCCAATGGTCTTAGGTACCTTTTTGGCGCCCCTCATGGTCTTGGGGACCAAAGGGTCCAATGGTCTTAGGTACCTTTTTGGCGCCCCTCATGGTCTTGGGGACCAAAGGGTCCAATGGTCTTAGGTACCTTTTTGGCGCCCCTCATGGTCTTGGGGACCAAAGGGTCCAATGGTTTTAGGTACCATTTGGCGCCCCTCTGCAAGTGGCGCCCGGGGCATGATAGACCCCCTTGCCCCCCTCTCGCTACGCCACTGTGGGGGTATAGAATATACCTCATGCAAAAGGGATACAAGATTAACGTACTCACATTCTTATGTATCATATTCTAATAATAAAATAATCATGTTAAACTTTTAAGAAGTTTTAATTCAACACCTGATATCCATCGGGTAGATTCGGCCAACCAAGCTCAATGAACATAAGTTCTCAAATTTACCTCTGGAGGTGCGGAGTCAAGTGTTTCCGGCCTCGTCACTTGACTCGGTTCAAAATTACGGGACCGGTTCATAGGAGTGAAGCTGGTCCACCTATATCATGCCCCCATAATAAAGAGGCCACCAATACTGCGGTGATAACAGGAGAATCTCTAAAGACAAGGCCTCCGAATTGAAAAAAAAAAGTTCAGTGAGCATTGCTTTCAAAATCCCCATTTATTTGGCAACTTTTTATATGTGGTGCCGGACCACTCCCGAGGCTCTCGCGGACCATCGGTTGGGAACCACTGCTCTAAACACTGTATAGCGTGGTCTTAAAAACAGATTGAACCTCCCATTCGGTTAGGAATTTAAACAGGGGCGAATCCTCTAAAGAGCCCTTTTTTGCTAGTAGGTCGGCCTGATAGTTGCCGAACAAACCCACATGTGACACGATTCACTGAAAAGTTATTGATTTAGAGTCCGCCATGCGAAAAAGCAAAAAGAGTGTAAACCTGATAATCTGCAGGTCCTTATCCCAGGTTCCTTCACTATAAAAAGCTATTCGAAATCGGCGTAGCTACCACAATGGGCACGCTCATGAATCTCGTAAAAAGCGCCAAATAAGTTGGCGATTCTTCACCTATCTGCCTTGGACTCGACTGTCTACGGACGCCGTTATATTTCGGTCGAGTAGTTATCTCTCTTCAAACGAAAAACTTCAAGCATCTCGAAAGCACGGGAGACGTGATTGTCTGGGGATCACCAGTATAGAGCTGAAGAATTCGGAGTCAGAAGTGAAATAAACATTTTTTATTTACCAGAGAGAATATAGAAAGAAGCTACAACCGATGCATCAATTCATACCATTTTCTTTTTTTATCACCCAAGCCAAAGAAAAACATCATATATAAAAATATAGCACGTTCGCTATTTTTTTCACTTCGCTTCAGCGTGCAGTAAAAACACAAGGTTTTTACACGTGACTTCATTAATTTATAAACCCGCTGGTGCTGACGTCAAAGCTATTATCTTTTTCTAACGTACATACAAGTTTTAGCAATAAAATTAAATACCATATACTTCGAAAGTAGCACAATTTAAATACATTGCACAATAAACACAGCAAACACTTAGCCAAATAAAAGTAATACAATGAATGAATAGTATTGTAAACCTGTGTCTTCGTTTCTTTTGGGGCCTATTGAAGGTGCTATTATTCACCTTCATT
Source organism: Dolomedes plantarius (assembly GCA_907164885.2). Classification (NCBI taxonomy): domain Eukaryota; kingdom Metazoa; phylum Arthropoda; class Arachnida; order Araneae; family Dolomedidae; genus Dolomedes; species Dolomedes plantarius. The sequence goes on from OU015500.1 coordinate 137,199,341, forward strand.
CAGTCCCAATTAAGAATGTCGGACGTGAGTCTGACATTACGCCCCTTCCTTTTGGGAGTGAAAAAAGTCTTTTCGAGACGTTTTCACGCTTGACGTTTTCACGCCTTCGAGGGCACAGGCGAGGTTTCCCGGTTGGCAAGAGCAGCGGGCCAGTGATCTGAACGTCCCTGGTTCGATGCTCGTCGCTGCAAATCTACCGCCGTGTTCACTAATGGTGGCCGGGACACGTAAAATAGGGCGTGGTTGCAATGTCCTCCAAGTTCTCAAATTTACCTCTGGAGGTGCGGGGTCAAGTGTTCCGGTCTCGTCACTTAACTCCGTTCAAAATGACGGGACCGGTCATTTAGCCAAGTCGGACTCCGACCCTTGCGGTGCTATTAAAAACCGGAGCCGCACCTTCATCGCCCATAGCCTTCGGGACTTGACCTGATGTTACATGTCGGTCAAGGGTTCATAAGCAACAACAACTATTTATGCGATAGTCACGATGCATTATCACGGTCTCTTCTTCGTAGTGAAACGTCAGATGATTAAATATCCAGTGGCGTAGCGAGCATAACTGGCACCCGTGGCACGATACCTTTTTGGCGCTCCCCTTTCCGAAAAACATATAGTAATATAATATATAGAATTAGTGAAAAGGACCATTTGGCACCCCTGTGCGAGTGGCGCCCGGGGCATGATAGACCCCCTTGCCCACCCCTCGCTACGCTACTGTAAATATCCACTTTTACGGGGCTGCAACATGCTAGTAAAATCAAATGATGTCTTCGCAAAAACACCACAGACACGACTTATTGTTACCTTTACCCTGTGTCACAATTCCGTCGAAATAATTTCACTCGTATGAGAACCGTCTGTCGTCATAACATATCAAAAGAAAAAAAGAAAGAATCAACTCAAGTGAGTTAATAAATTAAACAACTTACGGATGGAACAAAGATTAAAAGTGATATTGGATCGATGCATTTTATGCGTTTCTCAGAATCAAAGGAAATGCCAACTCGATGTGTTGTTAACAACTCGATGTGTTGTCGATGTGTTGATAATGTTAACTCGATCTGTGTTATCAATACGCAAGATGAAGTTTTAACGTGTAATTTAATATTTATTAATTAATGTAATTGGAGCCAGACTAATGGAATGACAATCATTCTCTTGTGGCTGTTCAAACACCCATCGCTCAAACGTTCATGGCTAAACTGCGCACTGAACTGTAAATACCACACACAAACATATGTAATTGTTTGAACAGACATTAAACTGATGTTATAGCTGGGAGATATGGAATTACACATTTAAAAGGAACAAGCATTGCTTGGCAGTAACATAAACGTAATGGCTGCATTAGCATAATTAGGGCTAAATTTATTGCATAATCAGATAATTGACCGAACTGCGATGCGCTCTGAGGAGATTTAATTGTTTAAGCTTCGACTGGTCTAAACGAATTCTTTGGTGAGAATCCATGATAAAGTAATTTACTTTTTACGACAGTTGTGGAATAGAAATTCTTTATTTATTGCAGTAAAGCAGTGCTTATTTTTTTACTTAATTTGAAACTCTAATGCAATTTCCTTATTGAAAAGGAAACTTATATAAAAGGTTGAAAGGAAAGTTTTCTATGGAATTGTCATTTATAATTTTTATTTAAAGGATTTATGTAATATCTTATAACTAGGAATGCTAGGCCATAAGTTTTACATTGTCTTCATTAATGCACAAATTTACAAATACTTCTTTCTCAAAAGCCATAGGGACGTGACAATGTCAAGGAATATTTCACTATGGTAGGATATTTTTTATTTTAGACTACCTCTAATGGTATTGTTGTTAGTATCAAAGAAACAATTTAAATGCTTACGTATTTTGTCTAGTGTTGATTGCCAAACAAAGTACAGCAATAGCAATATTCGTCAATAACGAAAATAAAATCGAAAGCTTTAAATAATACGTATCTATTGAATATTCAGGTACTCGAAATTAAGAAATAAATTCATTGGTATCATGAAATGATAAGTAAATGCATATCCTTTATTTTTATTAATAATACTATATTTTGCCTGCTAAAAACTTCATCATTGTTATCAATCGTTCCTTTTCGATATGGATTAAAAGGATATATACATTTTAGATTTATCATGGGTACATTTCCATATAACAAATATCCTAGAATCAAAAGTCAGAATTTCACCAAAGAACCGGTTTAAGTCACTGATTCGTCAAAACCATCGTTATTAACAGGAAAATTTCAACACTACAGAAAATTATGTATTTTTTTCTTTGACATCATTAGTTTCACGGCAAGATCGAGTAGTTTCTAGTTGTCTGTAGTTAGTTCACAACAGTACGTATTTAGGTATTAGTAAATTGATGACAAGGACTTGCAGTCAGTAATCAATAATTTCAAACAACAAGCTGAGAATTAGTAATTACAACTCTGCTGAGTCGAAATTCCTATCTACTAGCGACAACTCTACTGAGTCGTTATTACTGGGTTAAAATGATAGTAAGTTGGGAATAATACAAATCGTAATCTAGTTTTCAATCTATTTACCTCTGGAGGTGCGGGGTCAAGTGTTCCGGTCTCTTCTCTTGACTCGGTTCTAAATTACGAGACCGCCTTGTAAGGGGGTAATGTTGGCCACCTATACAGTGCCTCCTTAACCCTTTGAGGGGCACCGTTTGCACAGTGCAAACGCCTAAATCTAGTCTTTTTTTTCCACTTACATTCAATATTTTCCAGTTCAGGGAGCAGAAAAATGGCTAGTAATGCCACATCTGTTATTAGTTTAAAGAAGTAAAGCATTTTGCAACCTTTAATTAGAAATTTTTTCAAAATTTTTTAGGTTAAAAAATGTGTACCTTAAAAAAAAGGGTGGGGGCTTGCCCCTGAAAGAGTTAAATGAATGGCCAGCAGTTTCGCCCTTTATCTGAGAACTAATGTCGTCATAGATAACCTTCGGGGTATTTGTAATAAATAAATAAATAGCTTTCAATCAAGAAGCAACAAATAAATAGTGAGTTTCTAGCAACACAGTTGTCAAAGCCTTCCAAAATGTAGCTAAAATTGTGAGTCCCGTTATTTTTTAACCCATGTTCTTTTATTGTATCCTTCTACCGTTTGGCTCATTCTTGTGTTGTCCATGGACAATAGAAGAGTGGTAAAATATGGGGAGTGATAAATCCCGCTTCAAACTTTTCTAATCTGATGTATGTGATTGGGTATGGTGTTTGATCGAGATGAGTTTTCTTTCTGACTGCACTGACCCAGCTGTTATATTCGGAAGGTACTCCATGATAGTCTGGGGATGTATTTCTGTAAGATGGATGCAGCAATGATGCCACTGATTGTCCTGACTGCAAGTATGAGCTCTGTGAGGAACATAAACATTTCAGATGATCGTACCCATAATTTTCTTTTCTTTTTCTAATGCGGAGGCACTTGTCTTGAGACATTCGCCTTTTGTTATTCACCGCGAAGTCTTGCTGGCTACTTCATTGTGAGAGCACCATTTAGGTGAGCCAGAATTTCTCCCTATAAGGTGACAACACGTTGATGACCAATCTTTATTCGGGATTTGAATCCGAGCCCACTGCGTGAAAGCTCACGATGCTAACCACTATACAATATAGGCTACAATATGGAGTACTTCAAAACTAACTTTTTCTTCCTCTATCTACATGATATGGCCCCATGCCGCACTTAATACTCTGTGAATTAGTAATCTGAAGAATAAAACGTACGAAAATGAGAATGACTGGCTCATAGTCGATCTCAAACCTATAGAACACTTACGGGACGAGCTGGAAAGCCGAATTCATCTGACTGAGGACGCCCTCTGGCAGAGGTTTAATGGGGGAATAGGGCGAAATGCTACCAGACAAGTACTAGAAACTAGCCAATATCTTTCCAAGAAGAGTCAAGGCAGTTATTACAGTCAAATGGAGTCCAACATTAATGGAATCCAATGGTGTAATTTTTTGAATACAAACACTTTTCCCCTTTTGGTATATATGGGTCAGATTACTTTTGGCAGTATTATATATATATATATATATTATATATATATATATATATATATATATATATATATATATATATATATATATATATATATATATATATATATATATATATATATATATATATATATATGGTGTGTGTCTGTATGCATAGTATCCTTTTATGTTCATAAGTTATTCTGAAGTATGATAAAAAAAAGATTTACTACTTTTCAAGTTTTTTGCAAATTTAAAAAAAAATGGATGTTTAAAACCCCTCAAATGTAATTCAATAATTTTCTCAATTACATAACTTTGAAACAAAAATAATTTATCAGTCTATTTACATTTATTAATCATTTCAGATTATTGAGAGAGTAGAATATTTACTGTTTTTTTTAATTAGCGTTAAGTAAAAATTAATCAATGTTTCAAGCTACACACGTGCCGGTTAATATTCTCTATTGCAAAAGTTCGAGGAAAAATTCAATTAATTATATACATTATATTTTCGAAGTAGGGAAAGAGATGATGAATCATCAAATTTCATGCCAGAAATTAAAATTAAAATCACGGGCATCACAATAGCTTTCTTGGTTACCGAGACTCGAAATGTAAATAAACAAAATTAATATAAATTAGTAAATTTATTTTTCAAGGAATTTTTCCATTGGTATGAGAGGAAAAAAAATTAACTGTTTTTGTGTATTTTCGTAATCAAAAAATTGATGTTTCAAACAACATACATAACAGTAAGTTTTTTAATCACAGATATCGAAAAAAAATTTTGTTAAGTTATATCAGTAAGAGAGAACTATTACTGTTTCTATGAAGTTCAAACTCTAGTGGATAATGTAACAGATGTCACGTGATTTTTTTCGGGAGAAAAATTTTGTATTCATCAAATCTAGTCTAATTTAGTAATTTATTTCAGTCAAATTGTAACTTTTTATTGCACCTAGGGTTTAACAGTTTTTCAAACCCGGTTTTAAAAAACCGGTTTTTAAAATAAATTTGTCACATTTGAAAACCGGTTTTTAAATTAAGAAAACCGGTTTAAAAGAATTCAAATTATTATGTAAAAATTAATTTTTAACTTATTTGATTTCTTGAAGACCCTGAAGAAAAACAAATCCAAAGACACTGAAAGCTGAATTTTCATTATTTGAGGCAACGAATGAAAGAACCAAAAACTTAGATTTTTTATTTGATGCCCTGAAAACTATAAAACCAAGCTCAGTAGCTAGTGAACAAGTATTTTCAATTTCAGGCAATATTGTGTCCAAAATAAGAACAAGACTTAGCCACCGTTCAGTGGATATTTTATGTTTTTTAAAACCCCATTTTCTTAGGAGAAATTAAAATCAGTGAAATAAATAAAAATATTATTTGAAATTTGAAATTTTTGTTTTCGTTATTTTGTGTAAGTAATGTGTAATTCTTAATTTTTTTTAAAATTTTTATTTTGACTTTGATATTGATTTCGTTTTTTGTTATTTTATATAAATTAAACAAAATATTTTGCCCTATTCTATTTTTTTTTTTTTTGACAAAAATTCGAAATCCGGCTGAAACCGGTTTTTTGGAAATCTGGAATTCGAAAACCGGTTTTTCAAAAAGTAGGTTTTTGTATAAACCCTAATTGCACCTGAAAAGCAATGTTTAAGCAAGATACTAAAAATGAAGAAAAGCGTCAGAACGTCTCCAGACAATATTTTTACATAATTTCTCACCTGTTTTTCAGAAACTGGAACTGGGAACTATTGACTCCTCCCAAGCTGGACAGTTCCATTAGTTCCACCCTGATAGGAACTCCCCACCCATTATTGACTTCTTTGACATGCTGATCGAAACCCTTCACCAGGCTCCTCAGGCCGTCGATTGTGTTGGGCACCCCTTTCAACGGCACAGTGGCGTAGTACGATATTTCCATACTGGCTTTGTCCTTCAAACTACTCTGCAGGCTCTCCAACTTCCCTGAATAGAAAGACACGCGTGGCATTATAATTCCTGCACAAAAGACGGAGAGCGTTGATATGTGTAGCAGCTGTTACTCGAGTTAATGCTGCTCAGGCAGAACTGAGGCGTCTGGTAATTGTTATGTCTAAACGCACCCCGGCGGTTGTAGTGTTTGCAAATTAATGTTACTTTAAGAAAAATAATTAGATAATATGTTGCCCCACTTTAGACTGACAAAATATGGGTTATAGGAACACACGTAGCTTCTGAAAGACTGAAATAAAAAACAAAAATGGGAACATCTTTAAGACATCTAAAGACTGTAGTTCCTTGTCAGCTCGGAGAGCATTAAGTTTTATTGTCTCTATGGGCAATTTTCAAAATATTTTGTGACAATGCAACCTAATGCCCATCGCCTAAATCAGGGGTTCTCAACCTTTTTCAATCCACGTACCACTATTTGTGTATCATTAACCCTTTCCTTACGGGGTGGGATAGCATGTATCCCAAGAATAGGGGTCCAAGAATGAATATATATATATATATATATATATATATATATATATATATATATATATATATATATATATATATATATATATATATATATATACATATATATATATATATATATACATATATATATATATATATATACATATATATATATATACATATACATATATATATATATATATATATATATATATATATATATATATATATATATATATATATATATATATATATATATATATATCCTCTTAATAGCCTTCTTACAAAGGGAATATGAAATTCTAAAGAGAGAATCGGAAAATTTAGCCCCGTAAGCTAAAGGTTAACTATGCGTACCCCCAACAAAAACACTTTAGTGTTATTGAAATGTGTTATATTAGTTAAAGTTTAACTGTTAAACTGTTAAAGTTTAATTACGAATAGGTAATTTAAAACATTAAAAACAAGAAATTTTATTTTAATGGACATTTAATTACAAAGTTTATATTAATCAGGCATAAAATTAAAAGAGTCTCAGAAAACAATTAGTGGGAACGCTAGGCTTGTTTTTTTTTTTTACAAAGTTGATCATTGTTTGTCTCCAGCTTGTTCCAGTTTACTCCAGTCATAAATACAGTAGTAACGAGCTACGTGTTTGTTGCTGCTTTACTGATAGTTTTCAGTTTTAAATCACTACTCAAACTTTTGTCACAGTTAAATTCTAGCATGTATCACTAAAATTTGGTACTCATTTTGTAGCTAACCGCGTACCCCTTACAGATTATCTGGTGGTACGCGTACCACCAGTTGAGAACCATTGGCTTAAATGAAGAACTATATTAATTAATTTGAAACTGGTGTTCTTTCTATTTCTTTATTGGGGATTTGAAGAAGCTGTGTGATCATGTTATCGTATTCCACAAGTTTCATGTAGTTTCATTGCTGTATATATTTAAAAATCTAAATAAATTTTTAAATTTATAATAATCTTGTTACCTTTTAAATGAATTTCTCTACTGGTATTAAATAAGGAAAATGTTAACTGCTTTTGTGTATTTTTGTAGTTTAAAAAAAACTTATGTTTGAAACAACATACATAACAGTAAATTTCTTAACTACAGATATCAGAATTTTTTTAACACTAGAAAGACGGCTGCCGTCATTTTGACGGTTTCGGACATACTATGGAGCGCTATGTCTGTATTTATGTCCTCAAGCTTTGGAAATGTTATGACTTTTTCTAATTTTACGCGAAATATGCACACACATTTGCAAAATTATATTTGATAGTAAAGAGGGGGAGAAAATGTGTTGTACACATACTGAAAGCCGTCCATTTGACGGCAATATAGAAAACAGGAAGTAATCTCCCTTTGAGGGGCGCCTAGTTTCCACAGTGCAAACGCCTATATGTGGTCTTTTTTTCACTTGCATTCAATGTATTCCAGTTAAATGAACAGAAAATGATTAGTACTGCCATCTGTTATCAGTTTAAATAAGTAAAAGCATTTTGCAATCTTTAGATGGAAAAATTTTCAACATTCTATAGGTTAAAAAAATCGGGAAAAAAATCTACCCCGTGAAAAGAGGGGAGGTTGTTGCCCCTGAAAGAGTGAAAATAATACCGGAAAAATGTTAGTTACTTTTCTTCTCTTCCCCCTTTTACAAATAACTGAAATATTGGCTCTTCGGAAATATCGGTGTTGAAAAATAAGAACTGCTCAAACCCTGCATATATTTTTACGGATAAACTATACCAGGTGTTCAGCTCGGCATAACTGCATAAAAATATATCTAAATATATACTAATTTCTTATATATTGGTATGAAATAGTTCAAAATTTAAAGTATTTAACCATTTAAAAAAACATTAAATAATTTAAATTCTTGTTTTTATTTTTAACGGTCAAAATGACGGCGTTCAGTCTTTATAGAAAGAAAAAAAAATTCCCGTCTTTCTAGTGTTCATAAATTATATCAGTAAGAAAGATCTCCATTATTAAGTGCATGCTTCATATTGGATTCATATTTAAATTTACCGCTAATATTCCTATAATATAAAATCTTTATACACTGCCTTACTCCTGCATTTAATTCTCTTTAACACGCAATACATCAGCAAATAAGCCGGCAAAATCTATATTACTTATATGAAATATCTGCAATGTTCTAAACAAAAGCACAGTTCCTTAAAATCCTCAATAAAAGGAATAAAAAATTTTAATGGAGGCTACCACGCGTTATGCCAGGCGTAAAATTGTAATCATTAGTTAAAAAATCATTACTTGCTGTATTTTTAATTTGGATTTAAAGAAGTTGTCTGTTTTTGTTTAATATACCTATGTGCAATTTTGGATATTTATATACCGGGTGGGCAAAATGTCAGTATAAACTTTAAAAATTCATAAAAACCGGAAAAATAACCAAAATAAAAAAAGGTTTGCAGGGTTAGCATCGCTAGGTCACGGGATTTTTTTTTTTTTTTTTGAGACCGAAAAAAAATAACTCAAAAAACAGCCGACAGATGGCGCTGACTTACACAAGTCAAGGAAAAGATACGCAAATAACGAAAAGGATGCTTCTAATTCGTTTATTACAGCAGTAGGTGTTCCATATGACCCCCACCACAGGGGATAAGGCATTGCAGGCTAGTCACAAATCCAGCAACGGCAGAGTGCAGCAGGTCCGGATGTATACATGACATCTCTCGACGGATCGCGGAACAACGGTGAACTGGTTGTGGATTAGGTGCGCACGTTCTTATAACCGTATCATTTGCATATTTCCACAGAATTCGCTCGTACCAGCGCCACCTGTCGGCTGTTTTTTGAGATATTTTTTTTTCCTGTCTAAAAAAAATCTCGTGACCTAGCAATGCTAACCCTGCAAACCTTTTTTTTTTATTTTGGTTATTTTTCCGGTTTTTATGAATTTTTAAAGTTTATACGGACTTTTTGCCCACCCGGTATTAACCCTTTGAAGGGCGTCGTTTGCACAGTGCAAACGCCTAATTCTAGTCTCTTTTTTCCCCTTGCATTCAATGTATTGCAGTTAAATGAGCAGAAAATGGTTAGTACTGCCATCTGTTATTAGTTTAAAGAAGTAAAAACTTTTTGCAACCTTTAATTGGAAAACTTTTCAAGATTCTTTAGGTTAAAAAAAAACGGAAAAAAAAATCTGTACCGTGTAAAAGGAGGAGGTTTTTGCCCCTGAAAGGGTTAACGATGACTACGTCAGAGGTAAACCATCGTAAGTGAATTTTCTTCATTTTTGATATTTTTATTGTAAGTGACTGCTTTTGGATGGAGCTTCTTTGGGGAAAACTGTCCTATACGCAAAACAAGGTGGTGGGTGAAATACAGACTTATAAAACATCGCATATTTAAGTCCTGGTGAGAGGTAAACCATCACAAATCTATCCCTTAAAAATGGGAAAATTCCTAGGAGAAAATTCACTTCTGATGGTTTACCTCTGACGTATAGAATTATAAACTGCTTTGCTCTGAATTTATTAACTGCATCCAAAAAAATACCTTTTTAAGGTTACTGCGACCATGGGAATGTGCGGATGCAGACTTTGAGTTCAACCGTCGCCATTCGCATGGGTGTTGGTATCCATTACGGATCATCTACAAACTTAAGGTCCCGGTTGTTACGGCCAACGAAAATTTGCCTCGAGAGGGCGCAGTGATAGCGAATTGGCCATTTGATTAAGGAGGAATTTTACAAGGATGATGAATTAAGATAAATGTAAAATGTCTTAAATGTGTGTCCTTGTCTTGTCTTAAAGAATGTTGTAGTTGTAAACCGAATGCTATTTCTTCACGAACTCACATCAAATAACATTGGGAAAACGTCACACCGGTCTACTCAGATTTCGAGCATCAAAAGTTTATCGTAGCACTCATAACTAGTCAACCTATCAGTGGCGTAGCAAAGGGGGGGCAAGGGGGTCTATCATGCCCCGAGCGCCACTCGCAGAGGGGCGCCAATGTAAGATCCATATATTATATTATTATAGGTTTTCGAGGTGGATGCCAATATAAGGTCTATATATTATATTACTATCTGTTTTTCAGGAGAGGGTCCCAATATAAGGTCTATATATTATATTACTATATGTTTCTCGGGGAGGACGCCAATATAAGGTATATATATTATATTACTATATTATTTTGTGGGGGGTGCCAATATAAGGTCTATATATTATATTACTATATGTTTTTAGGGGAGGGCACCAACATAAGGTCTATATATTATGTTACTATATGCTTTTCGGGGGGGAGTGCCAATATAAGGTATATATATTATGTTATTATATGTTTATCGAGGGCGCCAATATAGGGTCTATATATTATATTACCATATGTTTTTCAGGGGGGGCGCCACAAAGGTATCGTGCCCCGGGCGCCAGTTATGCTCGCTACGCCACTGCAACCTAGTCAACCCGAAAACACGTGATCTAAATTTCAATGAATTACAAGGTTACCCTTAACCCTTTTGATCACTCAGAATATGAGTACACGAGTAAGGGCCTGTTCGCATAGAATCTGTCAGCGTCAGCGTTTCTCGTATTGATATATTTTAAACCAATAACCTTGACAATTACAACCTTGACACTACACCATGTTGATACACAGACCTTAACATTTTCGTGGCCAATCGTTTGGAGGTCTGTAATTGGTTAAATATATTTCAATAACAAGTAATGCTGAAGTTGACGGATTTCATGTAAACAGGCCCTTAAAGAGAATTCAAATTAATTTTATAATTGCACACAAGGAAACTTATTTTTCTGAAGTACTTTAATAAAACATTTTTATCTATTTGTGTTATTTATAATTAAAGAATCGGAATTAATATTTATCGCGTTATAATTTTTGCTAATCTCCTGGGTTCTAGGTATAACCTTGACAATTACAACCTTGACATTACACCATGTTGAATGAGTCGTACATTTAATTGTAAATTTCCGAAGTAAATTTCGATGTCCATCAAGAAATATTTTTGACGTCTTTTTTTGACATACCACCATTTAATTTTTAGATAATTTCTTTTTCTTCTCCTCGGCTGAGAGCTTCATAGAGCACATGAAATTTTAACGCAGGATTATGTTCCTCCATAGCGGTCCGTGGTAAAGTAAAATTTCAAACGTCCGTCGTAGCGAGTTATAATTTTTGCAGCGCGCCAAAGCCAGTCTTTATTGCTTGAGCAAGCAGTAAACAGTTAAATAGAAAAGTACCAAAATGTAAGCAACGGTAAGTAATCCTGCGTTAATAACCCGCGGTAGATTTGTTAGAAGAGACTACCTGAATTTTTTTGTCAACATTTTTTGTTAATTTGCCATCATTCAAAAAGTTCGATTATTTCCCCTACTTTTTGTGCAGATTAGAGCATCATTTTGAGAATATCCTTGATCGATTTATCATTATTCAAAATATTCAATCATTTTCCCTTCTTTTTCTTGGGCTTAGTACCTGAAGAGCAAGTGAATTCCTTTTTTTTAACATTTATGGTGGATTTACCATTCTTCAAAGTTCTCGATCATTTTCCCTTCTTTTTCCTCTAATAAGTTCTTCAAAGAGCAAATAAATTTAATTTTTTGACAACCTTTTTGATTGGTTTGCCATCATTCAAAATACTACAGCGTTTTATCTACTTTTTCTTCGGCTTAGAGCTTCATAATGCACACGAATATTTTTTGACAACATTTTTGGTTGATTTTCGATCATTCAAAATACTATATACTTTTTTCTTCTTTTTCCTCAGCTTAGAGCCTCATAAAGCACACGAATATTTTGACAGCATTTTTGGATGATTTTGCCGTCATTCAATGTACATTCACTGTCATTTTCTTCTCTTTTTGTCGACTTAGCGTATGAAAAGAGTTCATGAACACAATGGGAACTTACTCAATAGAATAAAGGTGTAACCAAAAAACATCCCAAGGCTCCGAGATCCCCATGGAAACAGAAGTTACCCCTTGAGGTAACTGATTCAGTTAGGTCTCCTGATGAAGAGACCAGCCAGTTGCCTCCATAGAACCATAGGAAATGGGTCGGAACTGCAATGCCTGGGCCACGCCCTCAATTGCAGACTTTCAGGTAATAAGCAGAGGGGAACCAATAGAAACAGAGTATAGGAAAAGAGTGAAATGATTGGATCGCTGCTAATCCGTGAGTTCATACTACAAGAAAAAGTGAGTAAGCATCTTGCAGGGCAGTGCCAGTTGCCTCGTTATATGGTTTAGTTTTTATACTGCTACAGACTCTTGCATTTATGGTGCGTTTAGCTCTAAGTGCAGGATTTCTGTTTATTACGTTTGCCTGTCATTACATTCTTCCTGCTATTTATAATCTTTTTCTGTTGAATGTTACATTTTACTAGTTATAATTGTCTGTTTTTTCAGTATAAGGATTTGTTGCAACTGCGCAATCTTTTATTGTAAAGTTTAAAAGTTATTCAACGCTAGTGCAGTTTTTCAGTTAAATTTGTTTGGCTGTATATGCCTTCTTTATGTTTTTTTTCATTTTCTTATTTTAAGTTGAATTATTTACAATGTATAAGATATATCAAGACAGTGTAAAAAGTAAACAATAGAAATAAACAAAATTAAAATTCAAGCATAGACTGCTAAATCACTATAACATAAAACTTAACCTACAAAGAAAACATTTTCAATAAAGGATAGCGCAAAAGCTTCATATCCCCATAATGAAAAAAACAAATAAATAATCCAACAGATATAGATAAAAAAATTATACTAAAATAGACAAAAAACAAACAGAAATCAAGCACTCTGGGCATCCACGCACCAACGGCAAGATTCTGTATAAGTGCCGGAACTGAGCCATAAAACAACAGAGGTAACCGACAGGTCTCGTCATCAGGGAGCCTAACCATGTCAATTACCTCAAGGGGAACTTTCTGAATAGGATGCAGGTAAGCCCAAAAGACATCCCAAGGCCCCGAGTCCCCCAAAGAAGCAATTAGTCAAGAAGAAAATGAAAAGACAAACACAACTTACAGTATGGGCTCAAAGCACCTTACATGCAAGCACACAAAAATCCTAATGCAAAGTAAACGGTGCGTACACACCGTTATATATATCAAGACAGAACATATTAAATATGGAAACAACTGTTGCTCAGATAGTTTTTGGTTTCGTTTGCACAATTAAAAAATAAAAAAAAATTATGAACCTTTCATGGAGGTAGAAAGAAGTTTCGTCGATCCAACACAGCAAATCCTGTTATCATAACGACAATAATGCCTTAATTCTTTATTTTATGACCTAAAAACTGTACTCTGTACATTTTAAACAAAGTATCATTTGAAGTTTTTTAATTAGGATTCAAAAGGGAAAATAAGAGACAGTAGACATTAAAAAAGCTCACCTAAGTGTATCTCAACAGTGTTTAGGGTAGTAAGAGCATAATTAGTAAAATCAAGTTTAATGAAACTCGTATCCAATGTAAGTTCTTATCACGTATTTCATTATATGGTAGACTAGCTGAAAACCCGCGCTTCGCTACGGAGTACATTCAAATTAAATACAACGGTCAATGTATGCAATTAATTCCAAAAAAAAAAATATATATATATATATATATTTATAATAAATACGACGATCAATGTATACAATTGATGTAAAAAAAACATATTTATAAAAAAATCGTAACGGATATTTTTATAGACAAAATAATGTCCAATCGTCTTCCGCATTAGCAAGAAAAAAATATTTTTTTTTTTTTTTTGCACGTGACGATAAATTTATTTAAAGTACCAGAAAAAGCAATCACGTGATCGGCATTTAATAAATTAAATTCTAAAAATTAATCTTTAAAAATTCACCAAAAATCAGGAAATGGAGGTAAAAATTCGAAAAAAAATTTCATTTTGAAGGAATTTTTATGATCTTTCTCGTGATATAAATTTTATAACCCTCAATGTATTATTTCAAATGCAAACGTAAATAAAGTTTAAAAAACAGCTTAAAAATTTAATTTAAAAAAATCTAAGAAGAATTTTTGAAAAATCTTTCTTAGTGCACCCCTACACTATTAGAAGAATCGCCATGCAAAATTTCAGCCCTTTAGGTTCAGCGGTTTGGTCTGTACGTTGTATGGCAGTCAGTCAGTCAGTGAATGAATGAGTCAGTTACGGAACTGTATATAGATAACGGATTCTATACAGAACTTAAATATTTACTATACCGTATTTTATCTCTGAAAATTACCAGCATTTAATCCATTTGAAATTCTTTAATACACATTTCTGAGCATCTAATTCGTTTCAAATTGATTTTTTATGCTAAAAATAAAATATTAAAGATAGAGCACGAAATGCTAGCAAGTATATTGTTATGCAAATGTAATTAGTGTAAAATTTTACACGCGCTTAGATGGATGTAGGTAGTTTAAATAGAGAAGGGTATATTAATATGAAAAGTATATCTATGATGCCAGGTATAAAAGAGCTAAGTCGAAAATGGTAATTTAAATATACTAAGTTATTGGCTTTTATACCAATCGCAATTTCGACTTGAGTCTTTTGTACAAAGAAATGTACTTTTGTATACAAAATTGATAGATTTAAGCCTTTTATACAATTCAAAAGATTTTGGTATTTTTATCAATTACTAACAAATATCTAAAAATTACTTTTTCTTACTTGAGCCGTTTATACCGAGCAACATAGATACATATTTATTTCTGTCTAAATGCAGGGAGAATTTACAACAAATGCTAACTTTGGTTGAAGCACATGAAAACTATCTTGTAAATAAAAGTTTCTGGAGTGAACATAAATTTTTCGAAAATGCTTTAATGTATAATAATAATACGTTATTTTAAAATATTAATAACTGAAATTACATTTAATATCTTGTCACCAGATTTTTGACCATGATTGTTTCAGTTAATTTCTAATCAGCTGAATACCCGTGCTTCTGTACGGAGTACATTCAAATTAAATACAAAGGTCAATATATGCAATTAATACCAATATATATATATATATATATATATATATATATATATATATATATATATATATATATATAAATCGTAACGGATATTTTTATAGACAAAATAATGTAGAAGAAAGTATTCAAATTAAATACAATGGCCAATGTATGCAATTAATTTGTATGTTTAATATCCATAAAACATACTAATTTGAATTAAATTCTTAAAAAACTTCCATCTCAATTAATCTTGTGGTTCAGTTTTATCTTCTACTGTATTTTAATATTTGTTTGTCCATTTATTTCGTTGTTAGGCACGTGACGCAAAATTAATTTAAAGTATCATAAAAAGAAAAGAAGTCTCGTGATCAGCATTTAACAAATAAAATTCTAAAAATGAATCTTTAAAAATTCACTAAAAATCAGACAAGGGAGGTAAAGATTCGAAAAATATTTCATTTTAAAGAATTTTTTTATGATCTTTCTCTTGATATAAATTTTATAACTCTCAGATTATTATTTTAAATGCAAACTTTAAATAACATTGCAAAAACAGCTTTAAAATTAAATTTAAAAAACCTAAGAAGAAGTTTTCAAAAATCTTTCTTAGTGCACCTCTACACTATAAGAAGAAGTGCCATCAGCCATGCAAAGTTTCAGCCCTTTAGGTCCAGCGGTTTAGTCTGTGCGTTATCTGTCAGTCAGTCATCCAGTCACGGAACTGTTATATATATATATATATTACATAACCCCGTTTCAAATAAATCTATTGAAAATTAAAAGAATTAGTTTTGAATGTCCACCGTCTTCTCTAACGTGATAATTCAGGGCAATTCATGGTATATGCAGCCTGCAATAGGACTATGGACTTAAAACACAATCATTCAAATCATTCTTTGCATTTTCGCTATGAATTCATGAAATACAAATAAACACCCATTTTATCTCCTATTTGCATACCAACATAAATATGGGGAACAAAAATTCTAAAATATTCAGTCGGAAATACAGATTAATTATCCGTTTCTCCTAAAATAGCAAATCCCCGAAATATTTCGTGTTAATTAGTACTTTTAACGGAAATTTTGTAAAATATATGCCTCGAGGGGAAAAAGTACCGTAAACATTATATACCTGGGAAACATTTCTAACAGTTCAATAAGCCTTAACGGCTTGATAGATCTATTTTTCCATGGTATTAGATTTCCATAATACTTGTGTTATGGAAATATCATGGTTATTGTATGTTGTGTGAAAAGACGTTGTAAAAACAATTCCTTTCTTCACCAGCATTTTCAGTAACTAATGTGCTGCTTCAAAGTTTAGGAGTTCGAATCTCGATATTGACAGACAACGTTACATAAATACCCAATTGTAGGAAATAGCAAGAAGGAGCTGTTAGAAAACAAATATGAAAAATAATCGTAGGAAAAAAATTCATCATCTTCGGAAACGAGAAAAAATGAATAAATCTATAGGAAAACATACAAGCCAATATCCTGTGACTTTGGTTTTCAATAGACAGGGATGATCTGTAAGGAAATTAACTCTAAAAATGTGATCTCTTAGATCAGAGATTCTCAATCTGTGATAGGTGTGACCCTTGGGGTACGCGCTGGACTGTTCAGGGGTAGTACGCGAAAATAATTTAGAAATGGTGGAAAAACCGGCTTCTTGTAATAATTTTTTTTAAACTATCGAAGACTCCAGATTTGAAGAACGTACTATGATCGAAGCCAGATACATTTTTAAATCTGCGCTGGGATTCTGAGTTGATTGACGTCACTTCCCCTCCGCTCCCCAAATTTGCACACTAGTGGAATGGTAAACAAATGCAACCATCTCGCTAATTATATCAGTTCTTCCAGGTCTAATTATATCAGTTCTCTAGGTCTTCCAGGTCCCCCTGGAAAGCAAAATTTCAGACGCTAAAACAGTCCGTCGTCGCGAGTTATAATTTTGGCAACTTGCCAAACCCAGTCTGTATCGCTTGGGCAAGCAATAAACAGTTAAACAGAAATGTACCAAAATGCGTCAAAATTTTGACACACACACACACACACACATATATATATATATATATATATATATATATATATATATATATATATATATATATATATATATATATATATATATATATGAAACAATAACGTTCCCCTTCATTAACTTTGTCTTACCGCAACAGAACATTATCCCTCAATTTGATTTTGATCTAGGTATACAAAATTAATCTATTAGATTTTCCCCGAAGTCCACGAGCGGACAGGAAGCTTATATAAGAAGATTGTTCGAGAACCATGACGAACCATCACACCGTATGACGCTTTAAAGTACCAGGTGTCAATTTTTAACCAATTGAAAGTTAAGCGAGCCCGTACTCATGGCGAGAACCTAGGGTTTTCGCGGGTCTTTTGCGCTCTGATCGAGTCTGACAAACATACACAACTTTTAGCTCTAAGTTCTTTTGTTTTATCCTCTGCTGTTCCGGCAGCCTCCGGACTGTTCTGAATGAGATATCTTGTTAAAAGATGTCCAGCAACATTTCCAAGACTAAAAAACTGTACTATGACCAAACTGCCTCTTCATTTCATGGCGTCGGATCTTAATTTCTCGCCATAGTGACTGCCTCCACTCGTTGACCACTTCTACTGTTTAATGCTCCGATAATGATTACCCCTGGCTCGACGTCACCGATCAGTTCTCACATTCTTACAAGAATTTAGGTATTGTATATATACATATATATATATATATATATATATATATATATATATATATATATATATATATATATATATATATATATATATATATATATATATATATATATATATATATATATATATATACACATATATATAGATATTTATTTATTTATATATATATATATCTTTACATACGTACATATACATATAGATGTGCATATATACGTAACACATACATATATACATACAAAAAGGTAAGCAACGATAAGTAATCCTACTTTAATAACCCGCGGTAGTTTCGTTAGAAGAGACTACCTGAAATTTGTTTTTTCTTTTTACCTGATTTATGTATGTAATTTATGAAAATAATTTAACGTGTATATATATATACACACACACACACACACACACACACACACATATATATATATTTATTTATTTATTTATTTATTTATTTTTTATATATATCTTTACATACGTACATATACATATAGATGTACATATATACATAACACATACATATATACATACAAAAGAGGTAAGCAGTGATAAGTAATCCTACGTTAATAACCCGCGGTAGTTTCGTTAGAAGAGACTACCTGAAATTTGTTTTTTCTTTTCACCTGATTTATGTATGTAATTTATGAAAATAATTTAACGTATATATATATATATATGTGTGTGTGTGTGTGTTTGTTTAATTTCATTCACATTGTTACACTACAGTTTCACCTGTCTAGTTGAGAATCACTGTCTTAGATCGTCGATTAGTGGCAGAGAGTTCTCATAATATTTTCATTAAATTAACTTCCCGTTGTCCAACATAAATAAAATAATGGAGTCAGAATTCCGCTCATCCATATCTTTTAATTCTAATGCGGTTACAAAATAAATCCCAATACATCCTTAAATAGTCGTGTTTTCTTCTTCCGCAGAAACATTTTCAGTGCAAATTAAAAACAACTGGTAAATAAAGCGGTAGATGCGTTCGGGTAGAAAGGTTTTGTAATTTCCTTAAAGACAAGCATCTGTCCAATAACTCATTTAGGAGGCTCTTTGTCACGCCCAAAAGAAATTCGGGCGATACACAGCATTAAATTCGAATCCTTTCGGTCGTACAAAAGGGGTGTTTAATGATACGATTCATTTAACAGGCGATAAACGTCGAAAACCGGGGAACCGGAAATGAAGATTCGCAAGATCGGGTGGAAGTAATGAAGTGGTCTGCAATTTATTATTAATTATGATTCGATCAATGAACTAGGTCTGAAAAGTAACGTGTCGACGCTGGAGCAATAGTTGAAGATAAAAGCATTCCGGGCGACGATGCAAGCGCCCCCTTGAAAACGAGGCTGCAACAATAGCGGAACAAAGTTTCGCGAAATTTTCACAAACTGTTGGGAGTCGCAGAATCAAATTTAAATCCAATTAGTTTGTAATTTTGAGGGTAGCTTCAAATAGATTATGGAGAGAATGAAGTTTGGAAGGTTATTAGAAACTAATTATTCTGTTTTGATGGAATAATCATGTTCTCCAAATCCGTTGGAAAGAGCTGAACACGGGGACAAAAATTATGGTGTTTTTATGATGCATTTTTTTTTTCAGTCTGCAATTTTTAAATATTACAAAAAGGAAATGTTTTAATTTGGATAGTGAATTAAAAAGCTACATCAAGATATTTAACAGATATTTATTAAAAACATTCAGGTAACGAAACTACCGCGGGTTATTAACGTAGGATTACTTATCGATGCTTACCTCTTTTGTATGTATATATGTGTTATGCATATATGTATCTATCTATCTATATATATATATATGTACGTATGTATATATATATATATATATATATTTTTATATATATATATATATATATATATATATATACATACATATATATACATACATATATATATATACATATATATATATATATACATATATATATATATATATATATATATATATATATATATATATATATATATATATATATATATATATATATATATATATATATATATATATATATATATATATATATATATATATATATATATATATATATATAAAGCAGTTCCATAACTGACTCACTGACTGACATACAACTCACAGACCAAACCGCTGGACCTAAAGAGCTGAAATTTTGTATAGCGATTCTTCTTATAGTGTAGGGGTGAACTAAGAAAGATTTTTGAAAAATTGTTCGTAGATTTTTTAAAATTAAATTTTTAAGCTGTTTTAGTAACTTTTTTTAAGTTTGCATTTAAAATAATAATTTGAGGGTTATAAAATTTATATCACGAGAACGATCATAAAAATTCCTTCAAAATGAGATCTTTTTCGAATCTTTACCTCCTTTTTCTGATTTTTGGTGAATTTTTAATGATTAATTTTTTAGAATTTAATATATTAAATGCTGATCACGTGATTTCTTTTTCTGGTACTTTAAATAAATTTATCGTCACGTGCATAGAAACTAAATTGACAAAAAATATTTTTTTCTTGCTAATGCAGCGGACGATTGGACATTATTTTGTCTATAAAAATATCCTTTACGATTTTTTATAAATGTTATTTTTTACATCAATTGTATACATTGATCGTCGTATTTATTATAAATATATATATATATTTATATTTTTTGGCATTAATTGCATACATTGACCGTTGTATTTAATTTGAATGTACTCCGTAGCGAAGTGCGGGTTTTCAGCTAGCATATATATATATATATATATATATATATATATATATATATATATAGAGAGAGAGAGAGAGAGAGAGAGAGAGAGAGTTAGTTCAAAATTTTGAGGCATTTTGGTACTTTTCTGTTTAATTGTTTACTGCTTGCCCAAGCGATACAGACTAGGTTTGCCGGGCTGCCAAAATTAGAAATCGCGATGCAGGACATCTGAAATTTTGCTTTCCGGAGGACCGTTATGGAGGAACGTAAACTTATATTAAAATAAATAAGAGAATTATTTTACAAGGTACCAAAATTAGCTTTATCTAAATGTTTAATTTATCTTAATATTCTAGAATTAAGAGATTTTAAAATCTTTCATAACTTGTTAGACTATTCTCTATTCATGGGATAACATCCCAAACACACTGAAGATGAAGGTTTGTTTTAAAATGCAAGTAACTCTAAAAATCTAATTTTTGTTTATCCGTAACTCGCTGAGCAGAAATGGAAAATAATAGCTTTATATGATTCAAAATAAATTTTTAAGCCCGTTATATGCATGAAATAAGTGGTCACGCAACATAAAAATTAGTTTCTTAAAAATTCGATCAAAGGTTACTCCACTAAAAACATATTTAGGGATCTAGTGGTGCTTTGTAACCACATGGCAAATTTCTTGGTTTGAACTAATTTTTGGCGACTGTCCGACGAAAAGATGTCAGCTATTAATCATCCTCTAGCCAAAACTACGTTCAAAGAATGTGAAATTGGGAGAGAAATTCCCACAAAATGTGATAAAACCATAAACGACAATTTATCGAGGTAACACTCATTTTTAATTATTCATACAGAATTTTCTTATTAGTTCAGAAAAAAAAAAGATGGGCAGATTTAAAATTTTTTGGCCGCCATCTTCGAGTAATTTTTAATTTACTGCTGATAAACTTTTTTTTCAGAAATATTGCACAGGCCTTGATAATGTTTACTCTATTCAGTGGAAAAAGGATTTTGAAAAATGTCAAACCAGACTCAAATTTCTTCAGATATACTTATGGTATAAGGATAAATTACATTCCCAAATAGCATTGATGACTTGCGATTTTAAAAATGGTAGTAACTCGATTAGGTTGAATTGTTCATTTAGAACTGTCAAAAAAAAAAAGTTTCAGTTAATCTTGAAGTTTTCATTAACTGTAAATAGGGAAACTAAAGGGTTATACTGATCTATAGTATAGTGTTTAAACACAGAGTCCTGTTTTTTAGTTGCTTTTTCCAGTTTTTTGCAGTGGATTTTTTTTTGTTTACAAATGGAGAAAATCGACACAGAAATTTTAATTTCTTTGGTTGAAGAAAGACCGACCATTTGGGACAAAACATAAGAATGTTTTACTTTAAATGACGCTTTAAACGACGTTTAAATCCTGTTTATATCTATAGAGAATCTATGCTCACTTCTACCCAGACTTGGGTGTATATAATTTGAAGTGGCTCTCTATTTGAATTTGAACCACACACAGTTTATACATGAAACAATGTTTATTGAATTCGTTGCACATATAATTGGCTTTTACAGCAATAAGCATGCGTACTACTTGTACGGAATGTATAAACACAGCTTTCAAGAACAATATATTTTTATACTCACGAACAGTAAGTCAAACCAGCAGTACTGCCACGTAAACTTCTGGCCCGCTAAGCACTAGCGCAGGATAACACCTTTTCAACCTTAACAACCTCCCCCCTTTTCATTAAATGACGCTGCGTGGTATTTATACTAAGCGCGTATGCCGAAATTAGCATATCTAAAGCAGCTTCTTTAATTCACTCAAAAGTTCGATTCTTGTGAATCGAATCTTGTGTATACCTTACATATCTTAAGGGAACGGTGGACCTTTATTTGAACAAATGTCGTCATTGTATTACTGATTGTGTTATTGTAAAAAATATATATATTTCTGTAGATTATTAATACCAAAATAATTTCTTTCAAGAAAAAAATCATTTATGAAGCTTCTACAAAGTAGTTTATAATGGGTAAGTGTAGTAATAAATTTTAAACCTGTTTTTCTCAAAACGGTTTTTTCAAGGTTTTTAGATTTTTCAAATACTCCATGCTACTTAATTTTTCTTCAAAATTAATGAAATTGATAAGGAAGAATCCTGATGCTGTTTACGAAAAAACTGGGTATGCATTTTACAATTCGACTTCATTAAGGTAATTAAATTTGATTTATAACTTTTCAAAAGGCAAAATTTTGATGAAAATCGGGATGGAATTCAGAAAAAAATCTCTCAAAAATTAACTATTCAAGGGATTAAATAATTGATACCCAGATTTGTTTGTTATACAGTTTAAAGAGATTAAAATGCAAAATCGAGGAAATATATCAAAAATTAAGTAGCAAGGAGCATTTTAAAATTTTGTTTATAAATCTTAATTTTTTTTAAAAATCTTAAAATTATAATGAGATTGGAAATTTCTTTTAAGGTATTCTATTTATTTATAGTGAAATGTGTATATGTACAAAATTTCGTATCTCTATGATGAAAAGTAAAAAAAGTAAATTTTAATGCCAACCGTTCCCTTAATTAGAACAGGAGATATTATTATTATTATTATTATTATTATTATTATTATTATTTACACCATTCTAATAGCATCCAATCTTTGTTTAAACGTGTAAATCATGATGGATTTTTTCCCCATTTCTCATCTTTAAATTGTTATAAGTCAAAAACCGTTAAAGATAAATGGCTCAAACTTGAAACATGCCTTTTATATTTTACTTTAATTTTGATTCAACAAATTTGAAAAATATATTTACTTTTAAAAATATGATGCTACGTTAAAAATTAATATATCCTGTTCTCTTAAGGAGACAACTGACCTTCAAACTCGTTTTGTTTATTTATTTTTTCAATTTTGAATTTTTAACTCTATATACAAAATGAGAATAATACATATTCTTTTTTACTTCATTAGAGACACTTAGAATTCGCAAATAAATAATTTGTGGCAGAATAAGGCCTTTTTATCAAATTTTTTTTCAAAAATGCTACCATTCTTTCAAAATGCTCCATGTGCAATCCATATCCTTTAAAACCTCAAATTCTTTAATATAAATTTACCATTTATATAAAAACATAAATGTGTATTAAATTTCTTCTGTCTGGGGACTGGGACGTCTTCGACAACTAAGAAGTTGGAAATTTGGGCTATTCTTTTAAAGCCCATATCTTATACAAATATGCATGTATCATTATGATTTTTTTTATGTTAATTTAGTAAGACCTTTATGAATATTTTAAGATTAAAAAAAATTTATTTTTGGATTGAAAAGTAAATTTAAAATAACAATATAAGCAAAAATACTTTTCCCCCTGAAATTTTTGAGGTATTCACTTTGTAACACTTTTTCAAAAATTTAGTGAAAATCTTACCTTGAAATCTTGTGTGATGATTATACACAGTTTATTTTATATAGTGAACCCATTTAAGTCTTTGTAACACTTTTTTAAAAAATTTTAAAAAATTTTAAATTTCACTTATCAGAAATTTGCATATTTTTGTCATACATTTTCACCATTTACAAAAATATCTTAAGGTTTAAAAATAAAAAATAGGTCATATTGATACAACAGCACTTATTCTATTGACTTTTAAAATTTCAGAGATGTACTTGCAACAGATTTTGCAGAAAGTGTACCATTACATGAAAAAATCATATTTTGAGAAAAACGCAAAAAACACTTTCCCATTATATGGGATTTAAATGTATGTTTACATTTTTAAGTTGCTAATAATTGTTGTTAGAGTGTCAAAAAGTACATAAATTATATATTTTTGTAATCTGTAGAATCTGCTCTATTTTTTAAGCCACAAATTCAAAAATAAATTTTTTGAAGGTATTTGACGTCCCAGTCCCCTTGAGCCATACATATATATTTTTTCTGAACCTACCTGTTAATTTTTATGATTTTCAGTCTTTTTAGTTTTTATCATAGTCTATAAATTCGGAAAAAAATTGTAGTTTCAAAGAATGATGCACAGTTTTGTGAAAAACACTTCACTTAACAATCCTGCGAAATTTGGAAGAAATCAGAAGGAAGAAATTGAACGCGCATGGTGTCTTTTGAAAATTTCTAGGATTTTTGAAGAATTTTTTGAAAAATAGGTCTATTATTCCACAAAATACTTATTTATGGATTTCAAGTGACTTCAGTGTAGTAAAAAAAAATATCATTTATTATCATTTTGTATATAGAGTTAAAAATTAAAAATTCAAAAATAAATAAATAAAACGAGGTTAAATGTCCGTTGTCCCCTTAAGGGGACTCACGACTCACGGAATCACGACTCACGACTCACGAATCACGACTCAAGAATCACGGACACACGGAAATAAGGCATATTTTCATACTTTTTGACTCTTTGTAACTATTTCAATTTACTCCCAATTTTTCCAAATTTTATGTATATGATAAATTGATATATTTATTTTAATAAACAAATTTTTAACTCTCAAAATAATTTTAAATAATTTTTTTTTTAAATTCTTTAGATATACCTTGTTTTTTAAGTAGTTTTATGGTATACTGGCTTGCGCGCAGAACTATGAAATTAATTTTACACTTAAATGTATAATTTCCTGTTTTATATTTAAAATAAATAATTCAAAATATTATTGAACATAAAACATTCAACATTAAAATATTTTTTTCAATTTTTTTAAAACTGCTCAAAATATACTAAAAATTTCCTTAAATTTTTGCATTAATTTACCCCTGAAAAAAATAAAATGTGCAGTGATTGCAATAATTCTAGTTCAGACGCAATAAAATAACATGGTTATGCAGTGATAAAAATTTCATGGAATTATGGTTCATAGTTTTTGAGATATCAGTTGCGGAATAATGCAAAATTACATTTTGAGAAAAATGAGTTTAAAATGTTTCTTACCATAAACTTGATCAGTCATTAAATATTTAGAATATCAATATCTCAGGAACTAAGTGGAATATTTTCACGCGGTTTGCTTTATTTTATTCAGAAATGATCAGACTTTAACATATATTTTTTTCAAAAAATCGAATGTTTTAAAGATATAAGGGTAGTGAGTTCCCTTAAGATAGAAACATAATTTAAAAGTCATTTTAAACGAGAAAAAAAACAGAGCATTTGTGCCGAAAATTTCAAGATTTTTGTATCCCGGACCGTAACAACTAGAAATATTTGAATACCAAAGTAACATCAATTTTATGCACGACCTTCCAAGAAGCAGGATTTCGATAACTGTTATTCCGAAAATATCTTACTGTTGCTTAGCATTTGCATTCCGTTTTCGCCCGGGTGTTCTTTTAACACTGCTTCATTAACACTGCTTAAGGCACAGACACGCTCTTTTGAGCACTTACCTTCAGCCACGAGACTTGTTGCATCGCCTCCGGCAAAACTGCCTGAAATCTGAGCGCTAATGGATTGGAAGTCTTGTTCTTTATTGGCTTTGAAACGAATCGAAGCTAACAGCTCTCCGCCATACGTGACGCTCCGCACAAAATGAGTCCCCAGATCGTTTTTGTTCTTCAGTGTCCAGTCAGGGAAAGGCTGAACTTCTGGGGGTAAAGCAACGGACACCTGAAAAGTATTTCATTAAATGATATGCATGGGAAGTGATAAATGAGAGCATAAGAGCTCTTATTTATCGCTTCCCATAAAATAAGAAATAAGAGCATAAGAGATAAATAAGAGCATAGAGAGTCTGCCGCCTAATAGGCTTCCAATTAGGCGTAGCGTGCTTCTAACTTCTTTTTTTTTTCTTTTTTTTTTTTTTTTGGGGGGGGGGGGGGGTGCACGAATTGAATTCAGTTAGGGTCCTTCTCAGCGCATTGACTACCGGACGGTCCTTAAAATATGAAATACTAGCTGAAAACCCGCACTTCGCTACTGAGTACATTCAAATTAAATACAAAGGTCAATGTATGCAATTAATGCAAAAAAAAAATAAAAACATATATATATATATATATATATATATATATATATATATATATATATATATATATATATATATATATATATATATATATATATATATATATATATATATATATATATATATATATATAATAAATACGACGATCAATGTATACAATTGATATAGAAAAAAAAATATATATTTATAAAAAAAATCGTAAGGGATATTTTTAGACACAAAATGATGTCCAATCGTCTGCCGCCTTAGCAAGAAAAAAAATATTTTTTTTGTCTATTTAGTGGTTATGCACGTGACGATAAATTTATTTAAAGTACCAGAAAAGAAATCACGTGATAGGCATTTAATAAATTAAACTCTAAAAATTAATCTTTCAAAATTCACCAAAACTCAGAAAATGGAGGTAAAGATTCGAAAAAGATTTCATTTTAAAAGAATTTTTATAATCTTTCTCGTGATATAAATTTTATAACCCTCAAATTATTATTTTAAATGCAAACTTAAAAAAAGTTACTAAAACAGCTTAAAAATTTAATTTTAAAAAATCTAAGAAGAATTTTTCAAAAATCTCTCTTAGTGCACCCCTACACCATAAGAAGAATCGCCATGCAAAATTTCAGCCCTTTAGGTCCAGCGGTTTGGTCTGTGCGTTGTATGTCAGTCAGTGAGTCAGTTACGGAACTGTTTTATATATATAGATTATGATTTTTTTTTTAAATTGAATAACAAAAGAATTGATGTTTCAGCAGTATTCAAAAGTTATACAGTGAGAAAACTAAATATAATATAAATAAAATGAGAAAAAAAAATATAGGATTGAATTTGTGTTATGGATCATGTCATTGTTAATAACTATATTGAGGCTTAAGATATAATCGGAATCTACAGTTTCACAGTTTGAAAAAAGTGGGAAAAAAGCCAACTTTCTTAAAAGTTTTGCTACAATTTTCTGATTTTAACTGAACGACTGTTAACGTTTTAATTTACTTCAAGTTAGGTTGGGGGGGGGGGGGGGGCACTTGCCCCCGTGCCCCCCCCCTACCCCGCCGCTACGCCTATGAGTAAGAGATCATTTTAAGGGGATGGTTGACATTACAAAGCGATTTTTGAAATTTTTACCTCAAAGATATGAAATCTTCCATATATATTTATTTGCATTTATATATTTTTACATGCATAATTAAAAAATAAAAATGGCAGAGAGAGAGAATACAATGAAGTCTCTGCAACTCCATTTCCTGTCTTCTACTAAATTTTCAGCAAAACCTTACTGTTGAACGATATCTACAAGCAAACCAATTTCTATATAACGATTTATTTTCCATAGAGAGGTTACGGATAATAATTTTAGTGGGATTACTGTTTCAAGAATCTGGGAGATAAATGGTTGAAAACAATGATTGTCAACCTTATTTTCGTCACGGTGCACTTTTAATATTTACAAAATTTGTCGGTACACTAACAATAAGATTAAAAGAATTTTACTTGGATAATTGATTGATGTACCTATAGTATATTTTGTAAAAATAGCATACGAAGTAATTTTCATTGAAATATAAAATGAAATTGCATTACAAAGTAAGCAAAATGTTTATTTAATTACAAATTATATTTACTGAGAAATTGAGCTTATTGTTTTTTGATAACTTCATTTATATTTGGGCGTAAAAATGATAATGCTACTCCCATTTCGTGATCCAGATTTAAAAGTCCATAACTGTAATAGTCCAGAGTTACCAGTTGCGAGTCCAGAACTGTAACAGTCCATAATTACCAGTTAACAGTCATGAATTGTAATAGTTAAACGCATTGGTTCAACCAGTCCCCGCTAGGAAGGGAGAACGGATTGAACTACAGTCGAACCTCCATATATCGAACTTCCCTATATCGAAATTTTCTATATATCGAACTCTTAGCAAATCTCCATGTTCATTACATAAAAAAATTGTTTCTGTATATCGAAAAAATCTCTATATATCGAAATTTTTTTCAAGACAAATTGGGAGATTTTATTCCACTTTAGAATAAAATCTCCCAATTTTTTGCCATTTGAAACAATATGTTGCGGACTTCATTTCGCCGAAAATGTCCTTGATGAAGTTTTTAGCGGACTGAATAAATACGAACATTTCTTTGAACTTTCCGCAAAGCTAACTGTTCAGCAAGATATTCGTTGATTTTTTTTAAAGAATGTAACTGTGATCATTGTAACCACTGTCTGCATTATTGTGTTTTTAAAGATATGTAGTAATCAATAAATCTTTCATATTAATTCATTTTTAGTTCTTAACTTTCATTTAATGGGATTCGCATATAAATTAGAAAGGGAGTTTCGTATACGAAAATTAGCTTTATTTTTTTTTCAGGGGAGTTATGATAAGACTAAGCTCAATTCTATATATCGAATTTTTTTAACGCAATTTGCTACTTCGATATATGGAGGTTCGACTGTAATTGTCTAACGTCGCTTGTGTATAGGTATTCGCAGTTTGCACACTTCAAGGATCTCGCGTTACACTAAAGTGCAGCGGCACAGTGGTTGAGAATCACTGGTTTAAAATATTCTTAAAGTATCTGAAGAATTATTTTTGTAAAAAAATGTTGAGTGTGTAGTTTCAGATTGTTCTTATTTCAGAGTCTGGCAATTTATACGAACGTTTTACAAATACAATCATCCTTTCCTTGTATTCAATTCGATGTACAACCACACGGTAAATCACTCTTACCGTGTACGTTTTGGTTTCCTTTCTGTAATTTAAGTAGGACTCGGTTCATTTCGCCCTCATACAGCAAAAGATAACGTTACACACTCAACCCCTAAATTTCCTATGATTTATTTTTAAAAGCTTTTTGGTACATTTTAAAGAAATGAATGAAACACATTTTGTGCTTAATATTTTTAATTTTGTTACTTTTTTTGCCTCGTTAATTAAATACTAGACTTTTTTTTAAACTATAAATATTTTTTGTGCGGTCTATTGCACTTTAATTTAGCTTTTTCCACCATATTATTTTTATAAGATTAAGTGTGTATGAACTTAAGCTTATGAAATTTATAAATTTAATTAATTTATTAAAATTTTTCTCTGTGATCTTGTTTTTCAGCAAAAAGTTGGTACTTTGTTAAATAAAGACTCAGCAGTATTACATTTTGAATAAAGTTGAATGCCTAGAAAAATGAATTAAGTGATGGAAAAAATATTCAATTAATCACAAAGAGAAAATTTATGTTAGAATTCCTGACTGATTTTTTAAATGTACAATTGTACCCTCTAGTGGTGCATCTGCAGTACAATACTTTGGGAATCTAAAAAAACTCATGCCTCCTGCTTCTAAAAATTACTGCCTCTTAAATGTTCAAGGTTTATCTTTTCATGTGTTCTGTAAAGGAAGTAGTTTCTTAAGCATTTTAATTTCCTACTGTCGTTAAGTTAACATCAAGTAACTTTAAGGATTTGTTTCAAAAACTTTTCTATTTTAAACTTTAGTTATTTTTAACAATGTTGCAAGATCAAAACTCAATTCTTGGTTGAGTTAAGATCATTAAACGATCTAAATTAAAACACATAGATATTCGTAAAACATCATCATTACTTTTCTGTTTATTTAAGCTCTGGTTTATTTCCACCGGTTTTTTTTCCCTATCACTTCATGACAAGTGTTTGTAGTCAACACTAGATGAAAGAGTTCGTTTCAATTACTTTTTAGTAGAAATCAAATTATCTCGATGAGCAAAAGGAAAATAAAATAGCTCAGTAAAGAATGCCACTGCTTTTATTTTGAAATATGTGTAATGGAAGATTTCACAGAATTAATATGTTATGTAAAAAAATAAGAAATCTTTGGTACCGATCTTTGTAAAATGAATAAACCATGAAGCTTCAGTCAGTTCATGGTGTCATATCCGAGAATGTCCTCAGCATAAAATTCTTTAAAGCATTTATAAGGACAACTGAACAAAGCAAAAAGCTTAAGGCTGTTATGTACTAACCCTATTGGATTCGCTCAACTCAATGTTAACCTACGGAGAAAATGTGTCCACAGATTGCCGGCTTGGATTAATAGATTTTTTTTCAATTGTAGTCCGTCACAGAGAAAGAATTTTACACCTGGGGGCATTTTCCGTTAAAAGAAAATGCCAGTAATATTTTTAAATTTAAATTATTCGGGGGGAAATCTGGTAGAGTGCGTTTTAAACGCTCCTGAATTCCTTTGGTGGACGAAATTTGTAAAATGAATTCTGTTGGAAGGTGCAGAAAAGTTCAGGCTATCTGAAAGTAACATTTTTATTGGAATATTAGCATTTATGTAGCTGCAAATAGCAGACACATTTTCTCAATAGGTTAACTTTCAAGTGAACGAATCCAATAGGGCTAGTACACAGCAGCCATAATATCCTAGAGTAGACAGTTAAAAATATTTTTAATTTTTTGCACAATTTGTACTTTTGACGAATCCAATTCAGCTCAGACACGCAGGGCCGCCCAAAGGGGGGGGGGGGCAACTAGGGCACTTTGCCCCAGGCCCCCAACTGCCGGAGGGGGCCCCAAAATTTTTTTTCAAAAATTATTTATTAGATTTCCTCAGAAAATATAACAAGAGAGCAGTGCAATGAAATATAATAATTATGTTAATCATTCATGTAATAAAATGTTAAGTATGAGTAACTTAATTTGAATGTGTGTTTTCGTCTCTCTGCATTTTTTATTTTTCTTGGGGCCCCCGACAGACGTTTGCCCCAGGCCCCGTAAAGTCTCTGGGCGGCCCTGCAGCCACGACCAAGGATCTAATTCAAATATTCTCATAAAGATATGCACAAAGAACGGCTAGAAATTTAATCGTGTTAATAGTTTTCAAAACTATTTAATTAAATTCTACTGCGTATAAAATAAGGAACAATTGGAATTTAACAAATGTTAAACGAAAAAAATGAGCTTTCAACATAGTTATGCATCTTTTCAATAAACTGATCAACCTATCGAAAAAATAGGTTTCTGGATATATATATATATATATATATATATATATATATATATATAAAGTCTAAACCTATGAATTCCACAGATGCTTAAAATTGAACTTGTACTTTTTCTATTGCAAAATATGTGATCGAAATTAATTACGTTAATTGGTCAGCGTTATGCAACAAAAGAGCCAACCCAAAAAAGTTTTAAAGTTGAGTTAAATAACTGGTAGGGTGCGCCACATTTTTAGCCACCTGGAAAAAAATTATTATTAATCTAAATCAAATAATATTCTTTTTATTAACTACTGAACCAAACATCAGCAACAGAAATAATAATTTAATGTTTCATTAAAAGTTAGTTTTCCCAGGTTCAGTGTAGGGTGGGC
This sequence comes from Dolomedes plantarius, assembly GCA_907164885.2. Lineage (NCBI taxonomy): Eukaryota > Metazoa > Arthropoda > Arachnida > Araneae > Dolomedidae > Dolomedes > Dolomedes plantarius. The sequence goes on from OU015500.1 coordinate 137,231,510, forward strand.
TGGTTCCTTGCTGAATGACAATGCCCAATTTTGTTTCTCAATTACGAACCAATAACTGGCAAAATAAAAATTATTTAATCACTAATATATATATATATATATATATATATATATATATATATATATATATATATATATATATATTATATATACCAGCTGCTATCCCACAGGTCCAGGGTTCGGCCCTGCGACTGGGCAAGGTCGACTCAGCCGTACATCCCTTGAGTGGGTCGATAAAATGAGGACCAAGCATGCTTGGGAACTAAACTCTGGGGTCCCAAGTCAGGTTGACCACCTGACTGATACATATGCTGTATCCCCCCTCCCTTGAACACGGTCAAGAAAGCGGAGATGGGTACCGCCGGCCCTGGTCCACATCGGACTGTTGCGCCGTGAGTTTATACTTATATATACAGTCGGACCTCTATTTAACGAACCTCTATTTTGCAAATTTCTCTATTTTGCGAACTTTTCCTTGGAACCAACAACATTTTATGAATTTCTTCGTAAAATAACCTCCAAATAGCGAAGTGCATTCTCTATTTAACAAACTTTTTCTTGTGATCCAATATTTTTTCCTCCATATTTCTCAAAATATTTCTGAACATTTCAAACTTATTCTTTCTTTTAACATGTTTAACACATTAACTCTCTTTTAACACATTCCGTCGCGAATTACAGTTTGAAGAAAATACGCCTGAAGATCTTTTTTGTACATTGCAAAGATGCGAGACGTATTATGAGAGAAAACATTTTTTCAAAGAAAAAACTTAGACAAAATTAAGAGAGTTTATCAGTAATTAAATTTAAGGACACGTGAAGCAATGTATGCTTAAAATTACTTGTTATAATAAATGCGATAATGTCATTAAAATTCATTAATTTTAATATAATTTTTTTTTAATCGAAAATACAGTGTATTCCCGGACAATGATTTGTTTTATTCTTGTTTTCCTTGCAGATTTCTTTTTGATGGGTAAGATATATAAAACAAATGGGTATTAATTTACAAAATAAAGGTGTGATTAACTACTTTTATTAATAATATTTAGTGTTTATGAATTTAAAATATATTTTGTATAGTTTAAAGTATTTTAAAAGGCAAATCTCTATTTAACGAATTTTCCATATAACGAACTTTTTTTCGGGATTTAGCGACTTCGTTAAATAGAGGTCCGACTGTATATATATATACCGGATGGGCAAAATGTCCGCATAAACTTTAAAAATTCATAAAAACCGGAAAAATAACCAAAATAAAAAAAAGGTTTGCAGGGATAGCATAGCTAGTTCACGGGATCTTTTTTGAGCCAGGAAAAAAAAACTCAAAAAACAGCCGACAGGTGGCGCTGAATGACACAAGTCAAAGAAAAGATATGCAAATAACGAAAAGAATGCTTCTAAATCGTTTATTACAGCAGTAGGTGTTCCACATGACTCCCACCATAAGGCATTGCAGGCTAGTCACAAATCCAGCAACGGCAGAGTGCAGCAGGTCCGAATGTATACATAACACCTCTCGGCGGATCGCGTAACAACGATGAACTGGTCGTGGATTAGGAGCGCACGTTCTTATAACCGTCTCATTTGCATATTTCCACAGAATTCGCTAGTACCAGCGCCACCTGTCGGCTGTTTTTTGAGTTTTTTTCCTGTCTTAAAAAAAATTCCCGTGACCTAGCGATGCTAACCCTGCAAACCTTTTTTTTATTTTGGCTATTTTTTCCGGTTTTTATGAATTTTTAAAATTTATACGGACTTTTTGTCCACCCGGTATATGTAATATCTAGAAGCATAAACTAAATTTAATTATATTAATTAGGGTTAAAAATAGGTAAATTAGCGTTAAACGGTAATTTATTATAAGAGATTCTACTGTGTTTCCAATTCAGGAAGTGGCGTTGTTTTTTTTAACCCTTACGTCGGCTCATCTGTCTTTATACTGTTCCCCAGCTCAGCGGTCTCACAGACCGCCACGCTATAAAATTAGGATATTTTCCTATTTTTGTAAGATTTTCGCAGTTATAAGTCATCAATGCAAAACTACTGCCGCCTCACATTCTTGAAAAGGGTAAATAAGAAATACATTATTCAACAAAAATTTCAGAATCCGATTCCTCAATCTGTGATAGCGCGAGAGAGACAAAATGTCTGGTTCGTTGTGGAGGAATTCTTCCTGTCATGTTAGCTACAACAATAAAACAAAGAAATTGGAAATAGAATGCATGCAGACTGACAGATAATTAAAACGGTTCAAGGCTTATCGGTCATACAGACCGGCAGAAATTTAAATCACTTCAAGGCTCATCAGCCCCAAAGGCCGACTATGTTTTACAAAGATTAAATTTACCGACAAAATACGAGTGGACGAAAATCTCCGATTTGTTGTACTTTAAGGTCAGGACCCGACTGAAGAACTAACAAACCCTCAACAGTCTGATCAACCCTACCACCACCCCACCCTTCAGAACAGGTGCAATAGCGGTCTCCTAGACCGATGAGCCGACGATAATGGTTAATGCAGCAGAGAATTCACAAGACTATGAGCTCATCAATGATTAATTGCCTAACACGCGCTCGGACTGATGCAATGAAGTTCGAATGTCATTGCATCAGTCCGAGAGCGTGGTAGGAGTACTAGGAGTGCTAGGAGCGAGTGCTTAGAGTGATTTCGAAGCATCGATTGTTCGAAATCACTCTAGTCTGACTCCCGATGCTTCGTCCGCGTCATTTGCGGCGCGCGAAAACGAACAAAGCATAGATTAGATTTTATTTTCAGACAGGCAGGGCCCGTGTGTCGTGGGGAAAGAGAGATTATGGGAACTTGGCTCGTATTGGCTTGATTTTTAAGTAATATTAATAAAAGAAGTCCCTAATTCTTATTTAAGTATTAGTTCTTTGCCACAAGCCTGCTTTGATGACTGTTTTAAATTAATTATTTAGTTAAAGCAGTGTGTTTCCACGTTTAGTTACCCGAGGGCCAATCAAACTTTAGTATAGGAATGTGAGGGCCATGGCCATTCCAGAAAGAAAACGAATTACCTATTATATTGAAAAACTTTTATTAAAATGTATACTAAAAGAAGTTTAATATACTAGTTTAATATACCACTTCATTTTACAGTCGAGAAATCAATGTGATCATTGGCACTGCTTTCATGATGCAAGTTTATCAATGTCCACTGTAAGTTCAGTAAGGAAAAGTCTCGGGCTCGATTCCAGTGAAGCACTTTCAATTCGATTTCTCGTTTTTGATTTAATTTGTTTGAGAGCTTTCACACACGTATGTACTGCCAAACAGCGATAACATTTGCAGAGAGAATAGGACCGTTCCTTAAATTTTAAGTAACGGCATTACATTTAAGTCTTACATTTCAGTCATTCATTTTAAGTCTTAAAAACTTAAAACAGTAAGAAGGGTAAACGATTTTTTTCCCAAATGTTAAATTAAAATATTTTTCCAGTAAGAAGGGCAAGGGTCAACAAAAATGAATTGGTGGGCCGCATGCGGCCCGCGGACTCGACCACACTGAGTTAAAGAGTGCGCGGTTAAGCACCGTGTCATATATATAATACTTGCTGAAAACACGCGCTTCGCTACGGAGTACATTCAAATTAAATACAACGGTCAATGTATGCAATCAATACAAAAAAAATAAATATATATATTTATAATAAATGCGACGATCAATGTATACAATTGATGTGAAAAAAATATATATTTAGAAAAAAATCGTAAGGGATCATTTTTTGGATAATATCCAATCGTCTGCTGCATTAGACAGGAAACTTTTTTTTTGTCTATTTGGTTGTTATGCACGTGACGATAAATTTATTGAAAGTACCAGAAAAAGAAATCACGTGATCAGCATTTAATAAATTAAATTCTAAAAATTAATCTTTAAAAATTCACCAAAAATCAGAAAATCAAGGTAAAGGTTCGAAAAAGATATCATTTTAAAGGAATTTTTATGATCTTTCTCCTGATATAAATTTTATAACCCTCAAATTATTATTTTAAATGCAAACTTAAAAAAAGTTGCAAAAACAACTTAAAAATTTAATTTAAAAAAATCTAAGAAGAATTTTTCAAAAATCTTTCTTAGTGCACCCCTACACCATAAGAAGAATCGCCATGCAAAATTTCAGCCCTTTAGATCCAGCGGTTTGGTCTCTGCGTTGTATGTCAGTCAGTGAGTCAGTTGCGGAACTGTTTTATATATATAGATTATTTCTGGCTGAAATATTCATTGAATTGAAACTGCCTAGAAAAAACATAATAACGATGACAATATTTATCAAAGTCTCTTTCATCGATAGAGCTTAGAACAACTGGTTATTATTCCCCCTATTGTTATCTGAAATAACATCATTGTTTATCTTACAGTTTTCAGTTATTATGACTTCGACACTAACTGTTTACGCAACACGAGGACCGTTCTTAATCAGTGATATACAATGCACGACTGCTATGCATATCCGGGATGTTTGGAATACAGACGATTACGGGAATTAATAGGTCCGCACGGGGAATTAAATAACAAATTCGTAAATGTCATAAAACTGACCTATTCAAACGCGCGTCGAAAAGTTGAGACGAACTTCGTCCATTGTTTACGTATTAAAAAGGGATATACAATGCATTTCGTATTATCCAACAGTCGCAAACACTTATTTGATGGATAGCAGCAAACAATATTTAAAATGTCAGTGTACTGGTAGAGACAAATCGTATTTGCCGGCTCCCTTTTCTATACACAATTTTAAGGGAGAAAATATTCTACATCTTTTTTCGCGACTTTCCGTACTGATTTACTGTACTAATTTCATAGTTATTTATGTCCATAAAAAAATATGACTATGAAACTTTGTAGTTAGGTGCCTTTAGTCAGAATTCTGAAAATCCTAAAATTCATCTCCAGAGCTAAAGGAAGAATTACTTGGAGCCTCTCCTTCAGAAAATATATTCTTCAAAAAATAAGTCTTCAAAAAATATATTACGCAACTTATTTTACAGAAGAGGAAAAAACATTTTAAAAATTTATTCGAAACCACTTTTTCGCAAAAAAAGACAATAGATTACTTATACATGTATATTAATAAAAACCAGAAATTTTAGACAGACTGAAATTTCAAATCATAATTCTGATTATCGGTGCATAAAACGCTCCCCATATTTTAGGTGTATTTCTATGGGATAAAAGGTGCATCCTATACACCGGCAAATATGGTATTTATAAAGGTAAGTTGTCTCAGAGAAAAGGTTTCTAAATAAGAAGTGCGTATCGTGCAGGAAAGCTAAGCAAACGCTCATGCCCCTCCATAGGCATTTTTTTTCGAGATATAAGGATAAAATAAAAATAAAATTCAGGTAGTCTCTTCTAACGAAATTACCTCCGGTTATTAATATAGGCTTACTTATCGTTGCTTACCTCTTTTGTATATATATATGTATGTATGTGTTATGTATATATGTATCCATATATATATATATATATATATATATATATATATATTTTTTCGTACTTTGCTATTTAACTGTTTACTGCTTGCCCAAGCGATACAGTGTGGGTTTGGCGCTCTGCCAAAATCGTAACTCGCGAGGTACGGACAGGTGGTTTTAGCGTCTGAAATTTTGCATTCCGGAGGACCGTTATGGAGGAACGTAATCCTACGTTAAAATATTGAACATATAAAAAGAATGAAAAACTATACGGATGTGTATGGCATACATACACAAGTGTGTGTGTTCGTGTGCATGCTAGGCTATAACATTAACGTAAAATCCATCTTGTTTATCTGTTAAATGCAGTCGTCGTTTAGGCTAGAGTGTTTAACTGTGTTCAAGAAATACAGTTAAACACTAAAAAAAAAAAAAACATTAATTTCCTCTTTCATTTCTCCCTGAGCCATTTTCAACCGCAATCCGACCTGCAAATCTGCTAACAAAGGTTGAATTTAGTCTCCTGCGATAAATAGCCACAGCCTTCAGAGGATCCGAACACATGGCCGTAATGCAAGTTCCCACGAGACAGTCATTTAAGAGAAGTTATATAAATTTGAAATGCTGAACTGCACTAATAAAAAGGGGTAGCTTATAGGTTACGCCATAGGTACGTATTAAATATAACAGGGAATTAAAATACTTTTTTGGCATAACATACACACATATATATATACATATATATATATATATATATATATATATATATACTAGCTGAAGTACCCGACGATGCCCGGGATTTTAAGAATGTTTGTTGTTAACCAAAATCAATTTAAAAATTAACACAGTATAAATAACATAAAAAATATATGTGAAATGTTATACACGTCTCAGAATTTCAGCCTTTCATCATTTTAATACTAAAATCTGAAAAGTAAAAATGTCAAATTCTCTAATGTTTGTTAACCAAAATTAATTTAAAACTAAGCACAGTATAAATAACATAGAAAAAAAACCTTGTGAAATCTATAAATATATAAATTTATAATAAACTCCTCAGAATTCAGCTAGAATTAGCCTTTCATCATTGGGGTAAAAAAAAGCTGCAATTACAGGTTCAGCAGAAATTTCCAATAGAACAATGATATGACTGCAGCGTTGCCTCTTAAAAAAATGAAGTGTTTGATTGAGGGCTGCAAACCATTCAACTCCTCTCCACATTTAACTCCTATAAACATCCTCTACATATTAAATTCCTTTTCTCTCCATAATAAACTCCTCAGAATTTTGGTATATTCAGCCTTTCATCATAGTACCACTAAAATCTGAAACATCCTCTCCAGAAATATAAATTTATTAATTTCAATAATTAAACACACACAAATATATAAATTACGCAAAAGTTTTTTAACCAACATTTGAATAATTCGTAAATGAAAAAGCATATGAAAATAAAGATAAGAACTTCCGAAATCGAAATTAATTACCCTTAATTTTTAATTAATAAAAAACCAACATAATATGAATAAAAACGATAGTTGCTTAAAACCATATGAAAATAAAGCTATTATAAAGATGATAATAATAAAAAAAGAAAATAATGCTCGCGCATGAAGTTAACGTTACGATATAAAGATATATGTGTGTGTGTGTGTGTGTGTATATATATAAATATATATATATATATATATATATACAGTGCAAGATTTCTAGAAATAGAGGTGCCGGAACGGTAACCTTCCGGGAGGTGTGGGGGGTGTATTCAAAATTATTGATAAAGAGAGGTACCTAAAGAGAGGTATCGGAACGCCGTTCTGGCACGTTCCGCCTGAAATCTAGCCCTGTATATATATACATATAGATAGATAGATAGATAGATTAGTAATATAAACCTGTCTGATTAGGAATATATACTGACAAAGATGAAAGCAAGGTAAATATTATAAAAAATATAAAATAATAGGGATTATTTCAGAGCATTAGGGTAGGTGGGGGCAAAGGTTCTCATGGGGCAAAGGTTCGCACGTACATTTGAAAATGACCGGGAAGAGTTTTGGGAAGAATAGGGGAGGCAGTGCATTTGTATACTTCCAGTCAGTTGCCAAGTGAAAGCTGTTGGAGTTACGACCTCTTATTGCAGAGAAAATGAGTTAAGCTTATTTTCGTCATTTTTAATGTAATTTTTTGCAAATTTTGAGTAATTTTGAGCATCACTCAAACTCACGAACCGTTTTTTGCCTATTTTCGCATCATAGGGTGGTAAATAACCTTTGAAATACTACCTTGAGTTTTGGATTAACTCAAATATAATGGCGTCCATTCTGCTAAAACAGAAGAAGCATGAAATGGGGTAAAGGTTTGCAGGAGTCATGGGGCAAAGGTTTGCAGTGCAAACCTTTGCCCCTGATACTAATAAAATTTGTTTCATGTCCTCTTTTCATTTCATTATTCATCATTAGGAATCCTTATTTACAAAGTCTTTAAGTTCTCGGTGTTAGTTTACGGCAAACAGTCATCTTGAAAACATGGTGAGCCGGGAGAAAAAAAACAAGTTTTCAATGCTTAAAGGAAACTTCAAATTTCACTTGGAAATTATTAATGGGCATTCCCATTTTTGTAATTCGAAAATAAATTAATGGTTTTTGATAAAAACTGTTTGTTTTTAATTATAAAATTTTTTGTAAAATGCTTGAAAACCATAAATTAAAAATAAGATAAATTAGTACAACCCTGTACTAATGTTTTCGGTTTTAAAAGACTGAGTAAAGCCTAAGATATGATATAATGATAGTGTTAATAGTTGATATTTTAGTTGGAAGTTCTTTAGTTTGAGAAAAAAATTATTGAGATTAACCCTGCTACATTTGTGAATTCCTTTATTAGATTCAACTTTCTGTGTTAATAGTTCATACTTCAGTTTGAAGTTATTTAGTTCAAGAAAAAAATTATTGAGATTAACCCTGCTACATTTGTGAATTCCTTTATTAGATTCAACTTTCTGTGTTAATAGTTCATACTTCAGTTTGAAGTTATTTAGTTCAAGAAAAAAATTATTGAGATTAACCTGTTCAATTTGTGATTTTCTATATATATAGCACCTTTAAAAAGATTACAAAACTTGAAATAAAATTATTTAGATTACTCTATTTGTGATTTTCTATGCCTATCCAGTTAGAAACCAACGAGTGGGGTAAAGGTTCGCACTGCAAACCTTTGCCCCACCGATTGGGGCAAAGGTTCGCAAACAGGTGTTTTGGTAAAATTACAAATTCGGTGCCTCAACCTTTCGGGAAAAAATTCATTATTTTATAGAAGGTAGAGGAGATACCCACCTACAATACAAGTGACTTTTTGGGGCGATAAGATCTGATGGAGGCCCGTAAAAAAACAAAAACTCAAAACTGCAAACCTTTGCCCCCACCTACCCTAAATCTTTTTCATGACTTGGTGCGCGTAATTAGATCAATTCAAAAAGAGGAAGTCCATTGAAATACAAGTATTCCTCGACTTACGACCACTCGCATTTACGACCAAAATTTTAAATAAAAAAATTATTATTTTTCTCAAAAATAATGTTTCTCGAATGTACAGTACATACCTATATGTATTACATAATTATTAAAAAATATGATGCAATATTCTGTAATACTGCAAAAATTTATGACGCGGTAATAAAAATTTATGGTGCAATAGTTTCGATATCTGCACTGTGAATCAAATAAACCTTCATTGGCTTCAGAAATGGCTTCAGCTTTTCATTATATTAATAAAGGACTACAACAGTTAGAAGCAATGGATCCAAATGAAGAAAGATTAACGAGAGGAAATCGTCGTATTTGGGAAAATCTGGCTTGCTACCAGGCAATACACATGGAAAAAAAGACGCAAACTGTTCAATCTACCTTGGATAACTTTGTTAAAAAAAACGTATATCTGTCGCGAATTCGGAACCAATGGATTGTACTAACATAATAAGTAGTGATGACGAAGAAAAATTCTTAATACAATGCATTTTAAATTACGTATGTATGTATGAAAGTAAAAAATATATGCATGTACATATAGAAAAAAAATTCGTTTGAAACTCGACTTACGACCGACTCAACTTACGACCAATGTCACGACCAATGTCTCGGTCGTAATTCGAGGAATATCTGCATAACCTTATGAAAGTTCACGGATTCGCGGTCAAAAATCTTGCCGATAAATAAAACTTACCAGTAGTCCTGGGAGATGAATGTTCATAACATTCGTTTAGCCTATACGGTATTAAGAACCAGGAGACCAGTCTCTGCGTAGCAATACCTGCAAACTCAACCGGTGGTTATGCACCTGTTCGAGTTATTAGTATGGATCTGGGCATCGGATGGACAGAACAGATCTGCCATTCAATTAGGGCAACCCCGGACCCCTGATTCTTTACTTATTGGAAATAATAAGTTTAACCTTTTCCTTAAGCTAAGTGTCCACTTGAGAGAAAATCTCGAGAGAAAGTCTCGAGATTAATCTCAGGGTGTTGTCCATTTGAGATCACTTACGCTCTCGAGACAGGTTCGTGAGACTCGAAGGTCACTGCAGTCTCGTGACCAGGAACATTTCGTGTCGACTTGAGAACGAACTCGCAGTCAGTTGTGTGATTTGATCGTAGTTTGTTTGTTTTTCTTTTCTTTCCCATTGGATTCACGTCAGGCCCTAGCTTTTTTAATCTATACTAATATATAAAGAGAGAGAGAGCGGATTTTGTATGTGGAGGGTAATCTCCGGAACCACTGCACCTATTTGAAAAATTCTTTCATTATTTGAAAGGCACATTATTCCAGATGGACATAGGCTATATATTATGTATATCTGATCAGTAGAAAGAAAGTTAGGGGCCTAAATGTTGAGCTGATGCTTCACCTTTACAATTTTTCCTTTGTCAACCATAGTCAAGTAACCATAGCAACACAAACGATATTTTCATTTATTATCAGTAAAACATTTAACATTTGAATTTTCTTTGTCAACCATAGTCAAGTAACCATAGAAACATCAAACTACATTTTCATTTATTATCAGTAAAACATTTAATATTTTAAAGATTCAAGTGGAGGAGGTATTGATAAATTCAAAAGGGATTTTTGAAATTGGCAACGTGTAAGGGTTTATTGAAGAAAATTACATTTGGAACTACGCTTTTTATTGAACATTTAAGGTAAAATAAATTTACAATTTATTAGCTATCAACTGGAAATTTATTGGTGTAATATTACAGAACTTTTTTTAACTTATAAACTTTATGTTTTTGAATTTATGTACAATTTTATGCACAATTTGCGTAAATAGAACTTGAATTACTGAACTTTAGATAATTGTTCAACCCGGACAAAGTCGGGACGGGCCGCTAGTTGCATATAAAATTGTGAAAAAGAGGAAAGTGAAAAAAAAAATAATTATTATTATTTTTTAAATATAATTATTGTTATAATTTTATGATAAATAAAAAACGCTGCAAAGTCTTGTACACTGGTTTATTATTTTCTAATGCTCTAATTTGAGGACAAAAATGAAAAACTCTTGCGTATTTGAGGTGTTTTATAAAATCAGTTGTAATTAATTAAATAATTGAATAATTCTGTTTATTTAACAAAACATTACAATACAATACAAAATTTGTAATAATACTTACGACATTTCTATCATGAGAAAGATTAATTTTTTTCTTGACTTTTTTTCACTTCAACAGAAATGAATTTTATATCGTTTTAAAGAAGAAATTGAGATCTACAAAATAAAAAAAATCCCATCTCTATACCACCAGTATTACCGAAGTTACAGCGTATTGAACAATCTATCGTACGGCTTATTAAATAATTTTTTGGTCGATTCCATACGTTGATTATTTAGGAAATATTAAATCGATTCCTGTATAATGTATGTTTAACGTTCAATAAAAACTCCTGTTCCTCATAAAGATAGATTAACTCCAACACTTCATCAGCAGTCCACTCTCTTTTATCTGGCACAGCCTTCTTTTCACTCATTTTGAAAAATTATTTGCCGATTTATTGCGAAATAAAAATAAAAATTAAATAAAAGAAGGAAATCGAGTCTCATTTCTGACAAAAATCTTCCAACAACGACGGAAGACTGGAGACTACGAGAGCATGAGTGAGCATGTCCACTTGTGACAGCTGCAATCTCTGATACTTGCATCTGCTTGGCCCCGAGGCTGTTCTCAGGCCCCTATCCATTTGTGAGTCTATTGTCGAGACTACTCTCGAGACTGTTTTGTCACAAGTAGACACTTAGCTTTACGGGGTGGGATAGCATGCATCGCAACAATACGGGCCCAAGAATGAATATATATATATATATATATATATATATATATATATATATATATATATACAGTGCTAGATTTCTATAAATAGAGGTGCCGGAACGGTAACCTTCCGGTGTGTGTGGGGGTATTCCAAATTATTGATAAAGAGAGGTACCGGAATGCCTTTCCGGCGCGTTCCGCCTCAAATCTAGCCCTGTATATATATATATATATACATATATATATATATATATATATATATATATATATATATATATATATATATATATATATATATATATATATATATATATATATATATATGTATGTATATATATATATGTATGTATGTATATATATATATATGTATGTATATATATATATATGTATGTATATATATATATATATGTATGTATATATATATATATATATATATATATATATATATATATATATATATATATATATATATATGTGTGTGTGTGTGTATGTATGTATATATATATATATATATATATATATATATATATATATATATATATTTATATATATATATATATATATATATATATATATATATATATGAAGAATAAACCGTTAAATAGATGGGACAAAATTGGATCGATGCACTAAAATGGCCAGGAGGGTTGTCACCTCTCTTCCCTGATTGAACATGATATCCGTGCAACATGTTCAACCAGAGAAGAGGGGTTCACCCCCCCCCCCCCTCTGGCCATTTTAGTGCACCACTCCAATTTTATACCATCTATTTAACGTTTTATTCATCTTATTGTGTTAGGAGTTGAGTAGATATCCGTGCGCGTACCTCCTATTTTGCAATCTTTTAAAAATTTTACTATGGTAAAGTTATTGAATTAGGCTTTTTCTGCTTTATATATATATATATATATATATATATATATATATATATATATATATATATATAACCCCTTAATGATCGTTCTTACAAAGGGGGTAGGAAATTTCCCGTTCTAAAGAGGGAATCGAAAAAATGGGCCCCGTAAGGTAAAGTTAATAATAATAAGTTTATTTATTAATTTGAAATATTGTAAGCAAGAATTCAAGATAATTTTTTTCAATCGGAAATATAAAAAAAAATCAGGGAGTTTAGGAACATTCCCGCGATAACTTAAGTACACAAGATTGAAAAATAAGAGGACAAAAGAGTAAAAAAGTATTAAATTTTTATGAAATGGAAAAGATTCAGATGTCTATAATATAGATATAGACAGACAGAATAAAAAAGACTTATAAGAAAATTAATCAGAGAAATTTCCATTTCTTCAAACTTTGCAAAGCAGCATAATAAAAAAAGAAATAACATAGTACGCATCGATCAAAAATTTAATTAGAACAGATTATCAATATAATTATTAAGAAAAGTCGAAGTATACTTCAAATGAGAAATTTCATAATAAAAATGATTTGAGGGAAAAAAAATGTTTGTCTTTCATATCGACATGTTATTACAGATTAAATCAAGAAGAAAGAGACCTGCTCGCAACCTTAATTGAAAGTCGCACAAGTAAGACAAAAATTAATCCCAACGGCCTTATTTAAAGGTCTCAATAAACAAAAATTAAATATTAAAGGTTTTATAAGAAAGATCAAACAAATTCGTATACCTCATATTATGTACATAATTAAAAGAAAAAAAACCTTCCGCCTTTAATTTAACTTTACAACTGAGATTTATATTTTTTTCACTCTGTGATTAATTTACTTGAATTTCTTTTTTTTTCTGTTTTATTCACCTGACTCCTGCAATTAATTACCTTACTTGACCTCTTGATATTCATATTTACGATCACATAATAATTCCCTGAGTCCATGTTCGGATTGTATCAAATTTCGTAAATAAATTTTACAGAAAGAAAATCTCAGCACAATTTTGATTTTCCGCACAAGATGAAAACTTCGGAAACTACTTAGGATATTCATCTCCCATAATAACAATATGCCCTTACTTATTAAATATTTGAACGTATATTCATAAATTTTAATATGATTGTATTTCACTATGGTCCCTCCGTTTCAATACTCCTCAATGATTGATCTCACTCATTCGTGAGATTTTCTATTTCATTTGTGAAATAATTATGATGAATATATATATATATATATGTAAGGAAAAACTAAAATATAGGAGGGCTTTTGTTAGGGAAAAAGGGGAATTTATAATCAAAAATTATTAACTCACGAAAGTTCGCCATAAAAGAAGAAGGGTTGTTAATAGCAAAAACTAGCAATAGGGGGCGCCACTAGACGGGTGCTGTGCAGAAAAAAGATATTTTTCGGCAGGAGCAAGTTACGCAAGGAGAGTACATAACGAAGAAAGTTACAGAACATTCGATCTGACTAAGCAAAAAGTTTGAGCGGGAGAATGACAAAAGAAACTAGGCAGTCGGCACAGATATCTGATTGAGAGAAGACGTATGTCTTGATAGAGAACCTGGGTGGAGTGGTTTGCATAATTATGTTGGAGCTCTGATAGTAATAATGAAAATAAACGAATTTAAGTGATCTCTGTCATCTCATCTAATCATTCGGACCACGATTGCCTTTTATTAAATACGAAATGGATACGAAACGTCATATGGATACGAAATATGACATATATATATATATATATATATATACACTTCTCTGCCCGCATATACTAATGTTTCAATTTATTTATCATCCATCCGTATATACAGATTTCTGATTATGTACAGTTTAGTCAGAACATAAATTAGTGGTTACATAGGGTGTAGATCAGTGATTCTCAACCTTTATATGTCTACCCCCCTCCACCTTTGGTTAACTTTTAGACCTCCCTCCCCTCTCAGGCTTAAAAAAACTTAAGTAATGCTAGTAAAATACGTCCTACATACATTTTTTGACAACCATCCGCGCATCCCCTTAGAAGCATTCTCTTCTGCACACGTCGAGAACCACTGTTTTAGATTAAATTGCTCAAGCCCTTAGGTGAAATTCATGCAAAACACATAATGAAACCGCTTAAAACACAGGAGAAATCAGGGACAAATAAGTAACTGAAATACATTACTGTTTTGAACTTCAATCTGGTCAGAATTTCTATCACTCTGCCTGATTTCGAGGTGTCTTTGAGGTAGGATCCCGTCCCTTTCAAATCTAGCTTCCCGGATTTCACCTTCAAAGCCAAGTCCGCTGATACCTCCAGCAGATTCCGTACGTCCTCAGAGGAGTCAGTGGTTTCATATCGGGATATACTCTCGGGTTCGTCCAAAATCTGAAATGCAATTACATTAGTTTATTTGAATGATGACTGTGTCGTTTGAATAAAATAAACTAGCGATATGTAACGCACTATATGGTTATCTATACAGTCGAACCCCGTTATAGCGAACCCGGTATATAATGAATTCATGTAACGAACGAAAATTTTGGTCCCGTCGTTTTCCTATTATACGTAAATTTAATTAGTATTATGTTAGTTTAATGCAATTGATTTTAATCAATTTAATTCATTAATAATCATTTTTAATACATCACTATTGAATACACATTGCAACTAATAAGTGATGCATTTTGTGAACTCTAGCATTTTTCTTAACGGTTCGGATATAGCGAACAAAACCTTTGGTCCCTTGAAGTTCGTTATAACGGGGTTTGACTGTATCTATCTATACTTATATATAAAGAGAGAGCGATTTTGTACGTGGAGGGTAATCTTCAGAACCACTGTACCTATTTGAAAAATTCTTTCACTGTTTGAAAGGTACAGTATTCCAGATGGACATAGGCTATATATTATGTATATCTAATCAGTAGAAATAAAGTTAGGGGCTTAATCCTAACAATCTCCATTGTTTCCGCTACTGTCTTCTACCGCTTTTTGTTCCGAAGATTTCAACGATCCTTATCGTGGTGCTATCGCTGTGGGCTTCTGTTCTGACGCTAGCGGTTCGAACCTAGCCGTTCTCCGGCACGCCTTTTTCTTTTAAAAAATTTATTTTAATTATTAACTAACATAAAATTAATTTAAAGTATTATTTAGGTTATTATTAAGGTAAAAAAAGATTTACAATTTATTGGTATAATATTTTGTTCAACCCGGACAAAGTCGGGACGGACCGCTAGTACTTATATATAAAGAGAGCGATTTTGTATGTGGAGGGTAATCTCCAGAACCACTGCACCTATTTGAAAAATTCCTTCACTGTTTGAAAGGTACATTATTCCAGATGGACATAGGCTATATATTATGTATATCTGATGAGTAGAAATAACGTTAGGGGCTTAATCCTAACAATCTCCATTGTTTCCGCTACTGTCTTCTACCGCTTTTTGTGCCGAAGATTTCAACGATCCTTATCGTGGTGCTATCGCGGTGGGCTTCTGTTCTGACGGTAGCAGTTCGAACCTAGCCGTTCTCCGGCACGCCTTTTTCTTTTAAAAAATTTATTTTAATTATTAACTAACGTAACATTAATTTAAGGTATTATTTAGGTTATTATTAAGGTAAAAAAAGATTTACAATTTATTGGCTATCAACCGGAAATTTATTGGTATAATATTTTGTTCAACCCGGACAAAGTCGGGACGGGTCGCTAGTAGTGTATAAAAATGGATATATGTGTATATTTTCCAGCATCACTCTGGAAAGCGTGGAGCAATTTCAACCAAACTTGATACACAGATAACTTACAATCTGAGAAGAAACACTCGGAAGGGGGAGACACCCCTAGCACCCATAGGGGAGGGGAATGGGGGAAAGGTAAAAAATAATCTAAAATGACTGATATTAGTGTCGAATATATAGTTTTGGGGGTCGGTAAAATGAACAGTGATACTCCCGATGCCGGTTAACCCCTTCCTTTTCTCTCTCGTCAAAATTATGGGGTGAGGTTTCGCTTTCTATTTCTCGTTCCCGTGAAATTTCCCGGCTGGAGTGTTTAAAAGTAACGCACCAAAAAGATTAAAACAATCCATTTCATTTACCCTGAAAATATTTGATTGCTTATTTTACATACCAGATGGTAGCACCAGACTATTTATACTATAATTGGGGATTTTTTTTTAAACTAGGTGTGGCAGATCAAGAAATAAATGGAATCCTCTGGAAAAAATTGGCACCTTTTATTACCGTTTTCTTGAAAATTATGCGATATTTAAGGGGTTAAGTGCATGTTTAGCCCCATCAGCATAGGGAGGGGGAAGAAAGGGTGAAAAAAATGTCTAAAATGATCGAGTGTAGTGTCGAATCTATAGTTTTCAGGCACGCTCAGATGAATAGCGACACTCCCGATGCCGTTTAAGTGCAAGTTCAGCCCCATAAGCATTGAGGGGAGGGGGGGAGAAGGGGTGAAAATAAAATATCCAAAATGACCAGGAATAGTGTTGAATCCATAGTTTCCGGGGTCGCTGAGATGAATAGGGACATTCCCGATGCCATTTGAGTGCAAGTCCAGACCCCATCAGCATTAGGGGGAGGGGACTGAGAGTATGTGAAAAATATGTACCGGTAGTATGTACCAAAATGACCGAGTGTAGTGTCGAACCCATATTTTTAAATACAGGTAAATAAAATTACTTATATTTTACACTATGTGTAGAATTCATTCCTTTCTAATAAAAAAATTGGGATAAATAAATACCAGGACAACGCCGGGTAAACAGCTAGTTCTACCTATAAAGTACTAGAGCTTTCTGTCACTAATGTAATGGAGGCGGCAAAAGGCATATGTTAGGTCTATATTTTTAAAAATGCGATGATTTCAAATAAGTAGAAAGACAAGGAAATAAGTTTCGTTGTAATCTGGGCACAGGCTTTCGACAAATGTAGAAATTTCTCCTGTCATATGTTGGCAGAAAAGGTAATCTTTAGTTCAAGGTAAACTATTTACTGCGAAGAAAAACATCACCAACTCGGTAATATGTACGTGTGTGGCTCTGAACTGACGTCAAAAGGAAGAAAAATGGTAGAATTATTTTGAATTTAACAAACGCACTTAATAAATTGTTTTGAATAATAAAATATGCACTAAAACTATTGCTATCTAAAATATCTTTTGGTTAACACGAAGAAGTTATTTCAAAAGTAATATAGGAAAAGTAACATTATAGTTTTAGAATTATGATTAACACGGAAGAATTTTAAAAATTTCCTTATTTTAGCTTTAAAAAATCTTTTTTATGGAATGTTTTTAATTTGTTTTCTTTTCAAAAATACTATAAAATTGTCTTTATTTTCTTTACTCGTTTTACAAAAGAAGACCGTAGCACTGCAAACCAACCAACTGAATAGCGTTTATTTTTTTTTTCGGCATTGACCGACAAATATCATACTATGTCGGGTATTTTTCTCTAAGCACTACATATTAACGATAAGCAATAGAACGTTTTTTCAGCCTACAGATGGCAATAGAATGTTATTTAATTAAAAATAGCCGAAATTCGAGTCTCAGTTTAAACGATGCTTGTTTTATTACATTTCTACATGTATTAGAGGTATAGTATTCTATCAAATATGGTGCTTCTTTGAGCCTTTTCCGCTATACTGAAAACTTTTTACCCAAACTGTGAACGATTGTATGTTCAAATTCCATATTCGATATCAAAATGTGTCATCCTTGCATGTAAGGCAGTATTTAATAAATTTTCTCAAAGTTTAAACTTGCCCTCACTTTAGTCGATTTTATAACGAAACTGGAAAGAAAATACATTTAGTGATTTCTTGTTATTGTAAAATCGCCTCTAGGAATATTTCGAATGCATGAAATTAAAATCACATAAAGTCTAATTTGAAGCAACTAGAATTTCAAAATAGAATCAGATTTTCTGTTACTGAATCTTTTTCAAAATGTTTATTCAACCTTTACATTGTAGTATTAGCTGAATACCCGTGCTTCTCTACGGAGTACAATCAAATTAAATATAACGGTCAATGTATGCAATTAATTTGTGTGTTTCACATCCATAAAACATACTAATTTGAATTAAATTCTTTAAAAACTTCCATCTCAATTAGTCTAGTGGTTAATTTTTATCTTTAACCGCATTTTAATATTTCTTTGTAAATTTATTTCTTTATGCACGTCATGCAAAATTAACTTAAAGTATCACAAAAAGAAAAGAAACCACGTGATCAGCATTTAATAAATTAAATTCTAAAAATTAATCTTTAAAATATCACCAAAAATCCGAAAATGGAGGTAAAGATTCGAAAAAGATTTCATTTTAAAGGAATTTTTATAATCTTTCTTATGATATAAATTTTATAACCCTCAGATTATTATTTTAAATCCAAATTTATAAAAAGTTTAATTTTAAACAATTTTAAATAAAAACAGCTTAATTTTAAAAAATCTAAGAAGAATTTTTTCAAATATTTTTCTTAGTGCACCCCTACACTATAAGAAGAATCGCCATGCAAAATATCAGCCCTTTAGGTCCAGCGGTTTGGTCTCTGCGTTATATGTCAGTTAGTTACGGAACTGTTTTATATACAGTCGAACCCCGTTATAGCGAACCCGGTATATAACGAACCCACGGATATAACGAACGAAAATTTTGGTCCCGCCGTTTTCCTATTGTACGCAATTTAATTAGTACTAGTTGATACCCTTCAAAACATGACGGCTAGATAGTAAATACATGTACTAATACGCAGATTATATTCATCATTGCCAGATGTTGAAAATCATAATAATGCACAAAAACAAATTAATGTGTTTAAGCGACCTCGTGCTTAGTGAGTATCTAAAGCCACATTTTAAAATGTCACTGAGCATGCGCAGAAAGCAATTTTTTTTTTTAAATGGTGAATTATCGCTCATTAAACAGCGCGAAATAAGCAATTGCCAACAGGTTAAATCTTATATTTCACAAACATAATTATCATAAAAATAAAAATCGCAGAGAGAGATCTAGAGACATCCTCGGAATAAACGTGTTTATCATTAAAACATGTCACTGAGCATGCGCAGAAACAGTGAGTTTCTAAAGACAGATTTAAACATGCCATTGAGCATGCGAAGAAATCAATTTTTCAATTGTAAATTATCGCTCATTAACAGAAATTGCGGTTACGAAAACCAAATTTGACAAATCTACAGATTGCAATCTTTCGTTTAAGACCAAAATGAAGTAAATTGATGCTATAGTTTTCTCTCACGGACTGCCCAAAAAGTCGACTTAGCAACTTAAATATATAGATTGTGTCAGTTTAATGTAATCGATTTTAGTCGATTTAATTCATTAATGTTAATTTTTAATAGATTTTATCCTTTTTTTAATACATCATTATATAATACACATTGCAATTAATGAGTTATACATTTTGTGAACTCTAGAATTTTTCCTAACGGTTCGGATATAGCGAACCTCCGGATAAAACGAACACAATCTTTGGTCCCTTGAAGTTCGTTATAACGAGGTTCGACTGTATATAGATATTCGTATAATTTCAGGTAGAGGGAAACTTTCTGATTTCCAAATATTCATAAAACTTTAATGCGGCAATAATTCCTCGCAAAACAATCTCTTTGTGATACTTTGTACTACTACCGCTTTCAAAAAAAAAAAACACCTGCATAAATCACTCACAGGGGAAAAAGAAATATTTACGTATGCACTCACTCACCCTTTGTTTTGCCAGTTCAGACGGGGGAAAGATATCAATTCCGACTCTGTCGTACCTCGCATCGAATGTCCTCCCCAGTAACATAGGCAGGATGTAGAGAACATTTGCCAGCATGTTTTAATTTCGTTCGCCAATACTCTATCGAGATTATGTTAGGATTTCCCCAACAAGCGCTTGTTTAGAGTCGTGTGCTACCAATTTTCCTTTTTCCCCGACTCGGTCCCCGCTGCACAGATTCCCAAAGTCCCGACTCTGTTATCTGGAAGTTGGAAATCGGAAAATTCCTTATCGCAATCTGCCTCGTGAGATCCGACAGATGTCCTAAGACACCTTTCTGCTTTCAGGGGAATTGATTGGAAGTGAGAGCTTTTTAATGTCAAATAATCACAAAACCGATGACCAGAAACGGGTATTGTTCTTCCGAGGAAAATGCTTGTTATTTTTTGTCTTCAAACATGTTTTTCCCCTATATATATATATATATATATATATATATATATATATATATATATATATAAGTATTTTTCGGACATAAAACGCACATAAGAAATAAAACGCACATTACATAAGAAAATCGACTTAAAGTTGGGTTGCCTCCAATGGAATTCAAGGAATTCCCGATGACGCCACTAAAATAATAATGAATATTTTATTATATATATATTACATATATTTATTTATATATTATATATCTTTTATCTATATTATTTATCCTATTTATTATATATATTTTTTCATCTTTACAACTTAAGAAATTGAAAATTTCTGTATATACCGAACAAAATACAAAATAATCTTTTCTAAAAATCCTCCCATTTGAGGTGCACCTTATCGTTCGAAATATATATATATACTAGCTGTACCCGTCCCGGCGTTGCTCGGGTAATGTAATTACCAATTTTTTAGTAGCCTTAACCCTTTGTTAATGGGCGTCGCTGTCATCCTTTTCCTCACCACGATACATTATTTTACCCATATAAATTTAATCCTTTCTGGCACATTTTGGCAAAATTTTTGACATAGGATTACTAATCGAATATCACTGCAATAGTAATCGATTTCCTTGAAAGCGAATATATCACATCCTCCACATGCTGAAATTCTTTGAAATCTTCATAGATTTTTTCCACAAATACACCACAAATTATATGATATTAACTAAGTGCTGGCCAAAAAAATTACGGCATTACTAAATGGGATATTTTAATCGATTATCACTGCAATAGTAATCGATTTCCTTTAACCACTGAATCCCTCATAGAAAACAAACGCCCCAACACATCACGTGCATGACGTCGAAAAACTGGTTTTTCTCCTATTTTACCTTCGTCCGGAAATGAAGAATGAGATTTTTCTCCAAAATGAGATTTCTCGCAAGAGTTTCCGAATCATAAAATAAATTATTAAAAAATAACTACAATTTGTAAATTAATTTTGGTTCTGGCTTTCGAAACTGTGATGTCTAGGGTCTCTAAGATAAAAATTTCGTAAAAATGTAACGACATTTACGTATCGATTCGACAATTTGGAAAAAAGGGTCACGGACAAAATCGCGTTTCTTTCCGAAAAACGGGTGCATACAGGCGATCAAAAAAAATTCACAATTAATCGATAAATTAAGACAGACAATTTTAATTGTGATTTCCGTATAGTGTCATCTTTCCCGTATAGGCTCGTCCGAAAAAAAAAATTCTTGGACGGATACGTTAGGATTTACGGGGCTTTTACTCGTCCGGGAGCTCCAAATCGCGACTAAATATTTAATTACGGAAAATCTAATTAAAAAATCGAAAAAAGGGCTTCGAGGTGCATAATGAGACTTCGGGAGGCATCTTCGTGTCGAATCTCAAGACTGTCCGACCTACCGTATTTGCGCTGCGCCGCGAGCAGACAAAAACTCGGTCACACACACACAGACTTTGCCTTTTATATATAAAGATATATATATATATATATATATATATATATATATCAGTTAGTTCGTATTAATAGGCTATGTTCTAAAGACAATAGGATTAAGCATATTTTAGACTTGAAAGCTGTGCTAACACGGAATAATTACCCCGAAAGTCTATCCAAAAATATAATTGGTTGTTTTAGTTTTAATGAATAGTTTGTTCTGTTGCATTTAATAAGTTAAAAATAACAATAAGAAAAAATAGAAAAATTAACTACTAAAAATAAAAAATAAAATAAAAATCATAAGTAAAAATAAAAATAATAATAAAAATAACTCTTAGTAATAATAATTAAAACTAAATTATTAATGGTATAATAGTCCTAAAATACAGTAACCATTGTATGTCAGTAACTGAGTATCCAATATCTCCATGGTTGCAAGTTTTGTGACGTCAGTCATCTTGCGGTTACATGTTCTTAACTTCCACTCTTTCTAGCGCCAGGCTTGGTGTTCTTTGGTTAAGTAACTTTTATTCAATTATTAATCAATTCTTCTGTTTTTCATGGATTGTACGGTGTCTGAGTGTGTTTATTGTATAGATCATACTCATCGGAAACAATCCATTGGTTTTTAGACAGTATTGACACCGCTGATGAAGAGATGCTGTCTAAAACCTCTTTCGTACTTTTCTTTTCATGTTATTTGTTCCTGGCTGCAAGTAGCTTTAGGGCTATTACTGGTTTTCTCTATCATTTTTTTCTTATATATATATATATATAAGTATTTTTCGGACATAAGACGCCCCTTTTTACATAAGAAAATCGACTTAAAGTTGGGTTGCCTCCAATGGAATTCGAGGAATTCCCGAAGATGCCACTAAAATAATAATGAACATTTTATTATACACATTACATATATTTATTTATATATTATATATATTTTATCTATATTATTTATCCTATTTATTATATATTTTTTCATCTTTACTACGTTCATCTGTACTACGTGTGTGTGTGTGTGTGTGTGTGTGTGTGTTTGTTTGCTGTGCACAGGGTGTTAGGTCCAAAATGGGCTAAAATGAGTTATAAAACTCGGCATGTTTGAAAAATCAAGGACTACTGCAGGGTACGGAAAGCTAAGTCCAGTTCCAGTCCTAAATATTTTTATACATCGACGAATATTCGGGATATGTGAAACAAGGCATAAACATGTTAGTGTTAAAGGGGTTATGTCACAATCAAGGATCCCTCTTTGTTCAACAAAAATAAAATTAGAAAAATTTACTTTAAAATTTAACTTAAAATAATTGACTTTACAAAAGCCGCTTTTTTTTCAATCCCTTTGTTCTCAAAACTACGATTTTGCACTTGACAGTCTTTACACTGTAAACACTATAAAATCTTCAAAATATCTTCAAACTATTTGCGAAATAACTGATATAAAAATAAGCCTCATATATATCTATATGCAGATTTAAGAGTGTTTTTAGAGCGTCATCACTAAGTCAATTAAATTTTCTATTTAAATATCCCAAAATTATCTTTCATGGGGATACAAAATAAAAATTAGCTTGAAACTTTGTTATACATGTACCGGTTGAAACCAAAGGTTCAGGAACTGTATAACATATTTCAAAAACTCTAAATTTATTAGTTTGTAATTTCAATTTAAAAAAAATAGTGTACACGTCTGTGTACACCAGTGGAATGTGCAGAAACTTTTGGATGTGCAGAAACGGAAAATAAAACTGGTGTCTCTAAAGTTAGGCTGAATTTTCCGTATTAATTGGTAATTTCAAGGCTTTAGGTCCCATTGATGACCTTTTGGCGTGATTTTAGGTTTGCACTTATATTTGAGTGCTGCCAATTGAAAATTTGTTAATTATTTATCATTTTTTAAACAAGAATATTAATGGAAGATTGCAAAATTTGGCAAGAAATTGTCCCAAAAAGTGATAAAATAAAGAAAAATATTCAAATTTTAGTACTGTCATTTCTAATTAAATTTCATCTTTCAGCTTAATATAGTAAATCAAAAATATCTCATCACTTACCTTCAAAGAACATAGATAATTAGTATAAAGAATAAAATATAAAAAATATAAGTTATTCTGTATGGGAAATATAATTTTTGTTTTCAATAGTTTAAGAAAAATAAATGTCAGGTAGTCTCTTCTAACGAAACTACCTCGGGTTATTAACGTAGGTTTACTTATCGTTGCTTACATCTTTTGTATATGTATATATGTATGTATGTGTAATGTTTATTTGTATTTATATATATATACGTATATATATTTATATATATATATATCCATATATATGTATGCCAAAATTTGAATGCATTTTGGTACTTTTCTGTTTAACTGTTTACTGCTTGTCGAAGCGATACAGACAGGGCTTGGCACGCTGCCAAAATTATAGCTCGCGAGGACGGATGGACTGACGGTTTTAGCGTCTGAAATTTTGCTTTCCGAAGGACCGTTATGGAGGTACGTAATCCTACGTTAAAAGTGTTCAGTCAATAGATACAAAGAGTTTTTCAAGTTAATGCAATTAAGTAATTAAAATTTTCAAGACTCCTGGCAGTTATATTCTCGCGCAAATATATCAATACATCGCATCTGAAAGTCACGTAAAAAATAATGTTGAATGTTTAGTTTTGAAATATTTATTGTTCAACCATTAACACTTTCAGCAAAATTTAGCTAGATGTGACAGTAAAGATATAAAATTCTCTTCATTTCCTGGGTAAACGGTGAAATATTGTGAGGTAATATATTTAAGCTAGTTTTAAAAAAAAAATTTCTATGCTGTCGAAAATTGTCTACCTTTATATTTCTAAGCTGTCAGTGGATAGCGAAAACTTTTTAGGTTATCTCGCTCCCACTTAATTAAATGTTGTGTAATACGACATGAAATCAATATATTAACTATTCACGAAAGTTGATAGGGCACGAAGTAACTTCAAAGTTTGTTTCCAAAAATTTGACAAGCCAAAAATTTTTACGCTCCTTGGAAACTTGGGCATACAGCAACCAAATTTTAAATTTGCTCTTAAAATTTGAACTTTTTTCTTAAGTTTTAAAGAATACGTTTATTTCTAAAAATTGCTTTGTGATTCCTCTTAAATTTTACAGAAATATCTAAAGCTATGTACGTCGTGATTTTTTTGCAAATTAAGACTTTTATTTTAGATGAGTTTGCTTTTTTAACGCTATCCAAAAGTCTCCGGATAGATTACATTGAAACTAAACAACATATATTAATATTTAAGCATTATTTGAAAGTTCGTATAATAAGTTCGTTTAATGAGCATCGTGCCGCAAGGTCTGTGAGGTAGAATTGCTGGTTTGAAGAGAGTAAGTTAAGAGTATTTCAGATTTTAAGGATGACGAATATGTGGTACGAAAGGCCACTGATAATTGCATTTCTTTTGCGATCGATGCCTCGGAGCAAAGTATCACGGATTGGAGAGGTATGTGTATAAATGTGTGTGCACGAAAACAGTATGATTGGGGGGTCCTGGTGTGATTGGTGAAACTGATGAAAGCAAGTTCGGAAAGCGAAAATATGACCTTGGTAAAAGATTGAATGGAACGCAGGGGGGTTGAAAGGGTTGAAAGGGGGGGTCCGACAGGTTGTTTTTGTTTTTATGTATATATATGTATGATATATATATATATATATATATATATATATATATATATATATAAATATTTCGGACATAAGAAGCACCTTTTTACATACGTACATATATATCATACCTTCCTTGATAAATATGAAGAACATGATACGGTTTCCCGCCAAGTCGTTTTTTGCGCAAAATATTTGGTGTGTTTTGTGGGTTTGCCGGAAAGGACAGTGTTAATTTACACCACAAGGTTCTTCAATTTGTAATGTCGCATTGGCGTCATATCGCCACAGGTTGGCGACCGTATCATATTCTTTTATATTAACCCATTCCTTAATTAATAACCTTAAAATTTGTGTTTTAAATTGCTAAAGTGTGTTTTGTTTTGATATGTTGAAAATTTCAGCCAACTTACGAAAAATATCAGTAGTTTGGCGATCTTTTTTAAAAAATCGCTAAAGTCGCCAACCTGCATCCGATAAGTAGTTTTTACTTTTTAATGATAGTTTAATTCATTTATAGATTACACAAATCATTGTACTTTAAGATCCAGTGACTGGGAGCACGTTGGGGTGTTCCATCAGAATAGGGTGCCCCTTGGCACACTTCTTGGCGCGATTGCTATACATACATACATGCAAACATACATACAAACATACATAAATACATATATACATACATACAAACATGCATACATAAATACATACATACATATTGGCACTTTATCGCCAGTTTGGCGGGAGCACCCTGTTCTGCTGTGAAACCAAATCGGCATCCCAAAAAATAAGTGAAACAAAAATTATCCGTTTTCCAATAGCTCCTCATCAAGCTCTTATTCAATCAACAACGTCATTTGAACTTAGGTATTTCAAAATTTCTTGTCGCAGTGACTGGTTTTAACACCATAATGAAAGGAAGAAAAGTTCACATGATGCATTTTACTTTCACCATGTTTTGGCGAGTTTCCAATACTTGAAGCCAATTTATTGTTTTATCATCAGAAGAAACATATTTCTTCACATTCAGGTTGATTAAATTAGAAACATGAATAAACTCTTATAGACATTAGAAATAGAAAATTGTACATGAAGGAAAATTTCCCGTATCCGCGAATTTCAACGATCTTTCTTCATTACTATTTTAAAATGTTCCAGACCTATGTTATTCACTTTTTCTTCATTTTAGTTATTTATTATCTTCTTTGTTAGCATTTTACATTTACTGTAAAGAGTATTTGCAAACGCTATCACGATTTCAAAGTGTTTTCGTGAGTCAAAGGAGTTATAACTGTTATCACCGAATTTCTTATCCTTTTACTGGGAAAATTCTATTTCTAGGATAAAAGCAATTCTGCAAGTAATTCCTTTCCTCTTTTTATCTTAATTATATTTATTTTTTAAGTAATCTCAACGGATGATCAGGTGACGTTTTGGTACAGGTTTATCAGACGCACCTCCCTGCCAAGTTTGGCAATTTTGTGTATGGCATAGTAACCATGTGAATTTGGAGAGATTTTGTTTTTTGTGGATTTAGTCGTGGGCGGTTGTGGCAGTAATTAGATTGATAGTTTAAATTTAATAATAAATAATGACATTTATAATTTGGATTGTTTTCTTAATTTTATAACATTAGCGCAGAGTTGAGAATTTTCTTTTCTTGCCTGCATATAAAATGCATGCGTAGTTTTTATATTAAATGCTAACTGAATATTTATTTTCATATATATTTTCTTGTTTGCATATAAACATCGTGCATTTGCATATAACTTTTCGCCAAAGGAGGTGCGTTGGCTCAAAAATATTTTAGCGCCAACGGAGGTGCGTCTGACAAAGCTCTGTTCTGACGTTTTACGGATTCATCGGTCCTTTTTGGTTAACAGAGTGCTAATTATAATTGTACGCCAAGTCGCCAAATGTGGTAACCCGTTTGGAGGGGAAAGTAAATTTTAGCTCAAAAGAATAAAGGTATGAAAATATTAACAAAATAAGAAAAATAAATTAGATAAGCTACTATATTGCCATCGCATAAAACAATAAACAAAATTCAAAAGTGGCAAGATTTGGCGAGAAATCGCAGAAAAATGGGATGGAAAATAAACCGTCGCTAATCAAAAATTTACTTATTACATTAATCGCTTATGAAATTGAAATTTTCGTGGGTGAAAGTAAAATACTGACAACACAGAAATAATTTCTCGCGAATTTTGTATGGAAACCTTTTAAGTAACGATGCCTTTCAGAATCCCACCGGAACCATGTGTTGAAGGCCTGAAAATTAACAGAATCGGCATGATTCATTTAATCATTAATTATTAGTCATTTAATATAAACTAATGGTATATTTTATGAGAGTGAAATAACTTATGGCACCTTTGTGGCCTTTTATCGATTTACTTGTTCTGGTTTTCCTCCAACGTGTTTTGAAAATCTGCATTATTTGGCTTATTAAAATTTAATGTTCATTATTTTAAATGAATTTAAAATAATGCGCATATTAACTGTAAATTATCTATATATTATTATTATAAGTTTTATTTTGTAAAAGTAAAGAAAAGGGTATCCCTTGGCGCTGTTTGGCTAAATTTTTAAAACTTCGCCAAAATCACACCAAAAGACGACTATTAAATTTATTACCTAGATTTATTCTTCATTCCAGAATCCATTTTCTAAAAGTCAAAAACCAATAGCAAAACTCTACAAATAAAACTGCAAATTCTAAACGAGTAACCTCAATACATTAAATTCATTCCAGAATCCATTTTCTAAAAGTCAAAATCCTATAGCAAAACTCTACAAACAAAACTGCAAATTCTAAATGAGTAATCTCAACATATGGCTAACAAGCCTAAAATTCTTCATTTTTTTTAATGTTTATTCAGTACACTGCGCATGTGCAAATAGGTTTGCACATAACCTAGCTTCAGCATGCGAGGCCACCAGCTGTCACTTTGGCACATTTATCACCTTCGTCAAAAAAGGGGATACCCGCTTCTTTACTTCAGCAGGTTTTCTATATGGAGAACTAGGTTAATCTGAAGAATTTGGGGCTGCCGCCAACTTGGCGATTTTTTTACTTCCTGTTATGATGTACCCCCTTTTCTGGCTACAAATTATGAATTTTTTTATATTTTAGAAGGGCGTAGGATTAAAAAAATCTTTAGATTGTAAATTTCTGTTTCTAAATCTACTTTTATGTTTTTCTGTACTATAATCAGAATTTCAATGCAAATGTAAATTTTAATTGCTTTTTCTGAAGAACTTACATTTTATTCAAAATGTAATGATTAAAATGTATTTTTCATTACAAATTTCCGATAGTTCGAACAAAAACTTAAAATTTAAATGTAATTATTAAACTATTTTTCATGAAACGTAGTCGGATACCTTACACTTTTCATGTTGCGATTTTTTTTTGAAAGGTCGCCAGAATTTCTGAGTTCTCCTTTTTTTTTCTCCTTCATATTTCGTTGTTCTGGTGTTTGAAACTTTAAAAAACAACAAAACAACAGAATATGAGGGGTTGAAAAAAAATGGCGGACTCAGAAACGCAAATTTTGTGACTTTTAAAAAAAATCGCCAATAAGTCGCCAACCGCCCCAGATTCTTCCGATTTATCAAGAACTATTTTGACAGAACGGCTGGACGTCAAAATATGGTTGAAGTATCAGAATAAAGGTCTTAGCGTGTATATGAACTAGTCCAAGAGAAAAATGGTGATTGGTAGAAGGGTTCATGCGTGGCAGTAAAGTTACCACGTAAAGTCTACGGGGAAAACGTGCGCGCTCACTTCTTTGTCTATATTTACTTTTATTACTCGCCAACTGAACTTTTAAATTAAAAAAAACACGCTATTTGTATTACATTTTTAACTGTCATTGCCCTTATCTACACAAGGCGCTCATTTCTGAGTCACATTTGATACGATCATGGTGTACTTAATTATATATTAGTTATATAAGGGTTTTTTTACTTAGAGACCTATTTTGAGAGAATGGTTGAACATAAAAAAAATGGGTACTTTTCGGGCATTTAGTCCGAAATGTAAATGTTGCCAATTCGTCGACGATCATAAATGTAAGAATGGGATAAATTCAGTAGGGTCTTGGAGCCATTAATTTTCTGGAATTTTTTTTCCGCGTTCCGCCGTTGCAACTATTTAGTCCAGTTCGGTCGGACACTATTGATCGTATCGTAATCTGGAACCCTATGTTCACCAAATCCCACAGAAGATATACATTTCCTTCATTCAGGAAGGAAATCCTTGATAAAATATTAAAATCGAAAACAAGTTTCATAAATGTTCGAAGCAATTCCACTTCTAAATGAAACATTATCTATATATATAAAACAAATCCGTAACTGACTGACAGACAGACAACGCACAGACCAACTCGCTGGACATAAAGGGCTGACATTTTGAATGGCGATTCTTCTTATAGTGTAAGGGTGCACTAAGAAAGATTTTTGGAAAATTCTTCTTAGATTTTTTTAATTAAATTTTTAAGCTGTTTTGGTAACTTTTTTCAAGTATGTATTTAAAATAATAATTTGAGGGTTATAAAATTTATATCGTGAGAAATATCATAAAATTTCCTTTAAAATGAAATCTTTTTCGAATCTTTACCTCTATTTTCTGATTTTTCGTGAATTTTTAAAGATTCATTTTTATAATTTAATGTATTAAATGCTGACCACGTGATTTCTTTTCTTTTTGCAATACTTTAAACTAATTTTGCGTCACGTGCATAACAGCAAAATAGACAAAAAAAAATTTTTTTCTTGCTAATGCGGCAAACGATTGGGTATTAACCAAAAAATATTAAAATACAGTAATAGAAATGTTTCTCAAACTGTACTATATTAACTGTGCTATATCCTTTAGTATGTTCTATTAGATTTAATTTAAATATTTTCTTCTACATTATTTTGTCTATAAAAATATCCGTTACGATTTTTTATAAATATATTTTTTTGTTTTTTTTACATCAATTGCATACATTGATCGTTGTATTTATTATATATATATATATATATATATATATATATATATATATATACTAGCTGAAAACCCGCACTTCGCTACGGAGTACATTCAAATTAAATATAATGGTCAATGTATGCAATTAATGCCAAAATATATATACATATATATATATATATATATATATATATATATATATATATATATATATATATATATATATATATATATATATTTATAATAAATACGAAGATCTATATATACAATTGATGTAGAAAAAAATATATATATTTATAAAAAAATCGTGAGGGATATTATTATAGACAAATTAATGTCCAATCGTCTGCCGCATTAGCAAGAAAATTTTTTTTTTGTCTATTTAGTTGTTATGCACGTGACGATAAATTTATTTAAAGTACCAGAAAAAGAAATCACGTGATCGGCATTTAATAAATTAAATTCTATAAATGAATCTTTAAAAATTCACCAAAAATCAGAAAAGGGAGGTAAAGATTCGAAAAAGATTTCATTTTAAAGGAATTTTTAGGATCTTTCTCGTGATATAAATTTTATAACCCTCAAATAATTATTTTAAATGCAAACTTAAAAAAAGTTACTAAAACAGCTTAAAAATTTAATTAAAAAAAATATAAGAAGAATTTTTCAAAAATCTCTCTTAGTGCACCCCTACACTATAAGAAGAATCGCCATGCAAAATTTCAGCCCTTTAGATCCAGCCGTTTGGTCTGTGCGTTGTATGACAGTCAGTGGGTTAGTTACGGAACTGTTTTATATATATAGACTAGCTGAAAACCCGCGCTTCGCTACGGAGTACATTCAAATTAAATACAACGGTCAACGTATGCAATTTATGCCAAAAAAATAAATATATATATTTATAATAAATGCGATGATCAATGTATACAATTGATGTAAAATATATATATTTATAAAAAAATCGTAAGGGATATGCATTTTTTTTTATAATATCCAATCGTCTGCTGCATTAGAAAGAGAAAAAAAATGTTTTTGTCTATTTAGTTGTTACGCACGTGACGATAAATTTATTGAAAGTACCAGAAAAAGAAATCACGTGATCAGCATTTAATAAATTAAATTCTAAAAATTCTCTTTAAAAATTCACCAAAAATCAGGAAATTGAGGTAAAAATTCGACAGATATTTCATTTTGAAGGAATTTTTATGATCTTTCTCGTGATATAAATTTTATAACCCTCAATGTATTATTTTAAATGCAAACGTAAAAAAAGTTTAAAAAACAGCTTAAAAATTTAATTTAAAAAAATCTAAGGAGAATTTTTGAAAA